>CM021102.1:227362350-227381806 GCA_007115665.2 Sequoiadendron giganteum
AACAACACTCACTGGCCACATGGATAAATGGGTCATGATGCTAAGTGAATTAGGCATAGAGTATTTGGATCGTAAAGCAATCAAAGGACAAGTGATAGCAGATCATCTGGCAGATGCTCCTCTAGTAGATGCTTACCCTTTAGAAACAAAATTTCTCGATGAAGGATTCTTTGCAATATCAGAAGCTACCACATGGACACTATACTTTGATGGGTCACACACCAACAATGGATCGGGGGCAGGAATCTTACTTGTCACCCCCCAAGGCGATTACATACCAAAGTCCTTTCAACTGTCCTTTCCATGTACCAACAACACTACTGAATATGAAGCTCTTCTTACTGGCCTTAGAATTGCAGTCCAATGGCGTATCACTCATCTACAAGTCTTTGGCGACTCCCAACTAGTTATCAAGCAGGTCAATGATGAGTTCCTAATGAAAGATGATAATCTCTTACCATACAAACGTATGGTAGATGACTTCAAGTAGTACTTTACCTCCATCCAATTGGATCAGATTCCCAGGATACAAAACAAAGTAGTTGATGCCATGGCTACCATTGGTTCTCTCCTTGACATGCCTAAAGATCATATTGAATGTGAGTTTCTCGTAGAGCAACTATTAATCCCTGCATATGATATCCCTAAAAATGAGATGGTGTGCAACATTGTAGGCCCTACATCACCTTGGTACCAAGATATCTACACTTAACTCCATTACAACACCCTACCTCCCGACTTGACACGAAACCAACGAAAATCCTTTATCCAATGAACATCCTGTTACACCATAGCTGGTGACACACTTTATCAGCATGGGTATGATGGAACCCTCCTCTACTGTTTAAACAAGACTAACGCACATACTGCATTGATGAAAGTACATAGTGGTGTATGTGGGGCTCATTCAAATGGTATGGCGTTAGCCAAAAGAATTCTTAGGGCTGGTTATTATTGGCCTACATTGGAACAAGATTCTTGTGATTTTGTGAAGAAATGCCTACCTTGCCAACAACATGCAGATCTCATACATGCCCCTGCATAAGATCTTCAACCTCTATTCACCCCATGGTCGTTCTCTCAATGGGGCTTCGACCTCATTGGAAAGATTTATCCTCCATCCTCCGACGACCACACTTTTATCATTATCATAACTGAGAACTTTACCAAATGGGTGGAAGCAATTCCACTCACACAAATCATAGGTACTTGGATCTCCAAATTCATCCTATACCATATTCTCTGTAGATATGGAATCCCATCCACCATCTTTACTGACAATGGAAAGCCTTTCAAAAATCAAGCCATGAAACACCTTTGTGAAACCTTCCATATCCAGCATCGTTGGTCCACTCCTTATTATCTCCAAGGTAATGGATAAGCAAAATACACCAATAGAACTCTCATCAGGATACTCAAGAAGGTGGTCAATAACATTGGTCGTGATTGGAACCTCCATATCCAACCCACCCTCTGGACTTACCACACCTCCATCCATACTCCTACCGGTGCCACCCCATATTCTCTCGTCTATGATGCCGACACTATCTTTCCAATTGAGGTAGAACTCCCATCACTGAGAATATCTTTGAAAAACCTTGTCAGCGATGAAGATAACTTAGTTGCAAGGCTCAGTCAGCTAGAACTCCTTGATGAAAGAAGAATCAAAGCATATGACCATCTTCAGGCATATTAGAACTGTTTGAAGAGAAGCTACAATAAGAAAATTTTCCCTCACCAATTAAATGTTGGTGATTTAGTCCTTAAAGTAAATCAGCGGAACCAACAAGATCGGGAAAATAAGGGCAAGTTCGAAGCAAATTGGTTGGGCCCTTATGTCATCACAACAAAATATGGTTTAGGAGCATACCGATTGTCTACACCTGAAGGACAGCCCCTGGAAGAACCCATAAACATCATGCATTTGAAGAAGTTTTACACTTAGGCCAGCTAGGGTATCCTATCCTTTAAAATCCAAAAAAAATACAATTTTTTTTTTTTGTCAAAATACAATTTTTTTTTTTATCAAAATACAAAAAAGACAAAAATTTGTCAAAAAACAAAAAATTCAGAAAAATAAAAAAATAGTAAAGAGAAATAATTCATCCTATGGTGAAAACCACCCCTACGTGGTGCCTTGGATATGTATGATTGGTGAAAACCTGGCAACAGGCGCCATTTGTATAGGGCTTAATCATTATCTACCTCGTGTCTTAGTTATTTTATGATTCACCCATCCAGACCATTCTATCGATCCTATCCTTCCATCCGCTAGCATCATCTGCTCGCTTGGTATATTTTTGGTTGAACATTGGATGATCATCTGTTATCTGACATCATGAGCTTTTATCCTAATCTAAGCTTTTGACACCTCGTTGTTTCCATCGTTTCCATCTAGGTCGTTCATCATGTCGATTTCCATCTAGATCCCATCTTGTCTTTTGGCGAACTACATTACCCCTGTGCTTTCACATAGGAAAGGTTGATCATTTGATTTGCCCTCGGGGCTTTTTTTGTTTGTCTGGTATGTCACTCTTTTCGATTTTGTCTTTCTTGTCTTTGGTGAACTACGTTTCCCATGCGCTTTCATGTAGGCAAGGTCGATCATTTGATCCGCCCTCACGACTTTTGTTGTTTGTTTGGTTCGTCACTCTTTTTGGTTTTGTCTTTCCTGTCTTTAGCAAACTATGTTACCTCTGCACTTTCATGTAGGCAAGGTTAATCACTTGGTCCACCCCCGGGGCTTTGTTTCTTGTCATCTCCCTTTGTTTGTCATATCTATCTTGTTGTTGGTCATTCATCCTGGGTGAACTATGTTGCCCTTGCGCTTTCACATAGGCAAGGCCAATCATTTGATCCGCCCCTGAGGCATTTTTTCCTTCATCATCTATCACCATTTTTCTCTTTCTGATCTTATCCATCGTGTTTCTTTCATCTTTTTCAAACTAAGTTGCCCCTATGCTTCCATGTAGGCAAGGTCGATCATTCTATCTACCCCTGGGGCTTTCCTTTTCTTTTCTTTTGTGGTCAGTCTACCTGATTAGTGTCCTCCATCATTTGTCTTCATGGTCTTCTTTTCGCTTTTATCCATGATCTTTTCCTGAACTATGAGGGATTTGTGCTTTCACGTAAGCAAGGCTGGTCTTTGATCAACCCCCCAGCCCCTAGGTCTTTAGGTTATGTCAGTTTTGTGTCTTGTGTCGTGTTGTCAAGGTATGTCCTTATCTAGCTAGTACTTCACAAATGGAATTCATTTGTGTCTCGATATTTGATCAATTTTCGAATATCTTGCATCATTATCGATTTTTTAGTTTAGCATCCATCTTTGGTCTCAATAGGATGTATCATTCCTAATAGACCGCATCAACCCCATCCATCAATTTGATCCTATGGTGAAGGATCTTTTGAAATTGATTACAATATTTTGATGCTTTTAGCTTTTGTTTATCATTTGAGCCCCCTATCATCACTTGCCAAGACTGCCATAATCTAATCATATTATGGTGCGTTTTTACTAAGTTTACATAGGGTCATATCTTGATTTTCATTTTTGTTTGTTGTTTTCCTGGCTGTCTCGCATAGTACCCACCAAGACCCCAACAATCTTGTGTTATATTGAGACATCCTTTTATGCTTGTGGTTATCCCAATACCTGGCCCGACCAAAGTCATTGCAACTTTGGGGTATTGGGATAGCCTTCTTGTCTGTTGTGTTTGTTTATGCATTAGACACTAATTCATCTTGGTCCATATACCATAGTACTTGGTGTCTTATGCTATAGAAAAAATCAGTGCTCCAAAAATGGAAAAATTGCATTAGCATTGCATTTTATTCTCTCCTCCATTGCATTCCTCCCCTTTTCTTAGGATTTTGGTTGTGCAAACAATGATTCCTTCCATCTTCCCCTTTCTTCTCAGGAGTCCTATGATTCTTGATAGGTGCAGCTGCCCACCTATCACATCCTTCATCTCCATCATTATGCAGGCCCTTGTTTACATTCATAATCACGTTACATTTAGTTGCATTCTCATATTTTAGGTCCACTAAGTTTCCTCTCAACCGATGTGCATAATTTTAAGTTGTGTAGGTTAATTTTCATTAATTTATACATCTTAAAGAATCATTTCATTATTAATTCATTCATTAGAATATCCACTTTATTTCATATCATTTGTATCACATATTATTAGATTCATTTCCACACCCATGACATATAACATCATGAATCATCCATAACATTTTGCATTATACACATAAAACATTAGAATCTCATCCACATAAGATCAATCATAAAATCATTCATCACATCATGCATATCATATCATCTCATCCACATAAAAAAATCACATCCTACAACATAAACGTTAGGCATCATGCATATCATAAATCCATATAGGCATAAAAATAAAACATTATAGGCATATCACTACATCGCATCATAATAACCATCCACAATAAAACCATAAACATACATGTATGCATAGAATCATCCATCACATATACATCACATAATGTTAATAAGGGCTCTCGCATATGATAAATAACAATAAATATAATGTCCATCACATGTTCCATATCATATCCACCATCATCCTCCAAATACATATCCATAAAGTATGAGTACAAAGCTATGAATAAACTCTAGTCTCTATTACTTTGTACTATACATCCATCACCTGTCAAATATTAGGATCATGTCCCTCTGATCCTCTGAACCATGAGCTACCTACATCCAATATTTGTGGTAACTCTAGCATTGGCCCCCTACATGGAGGTGTCTCTCTCGTGCTACTATATCATCGGGTGTACATCCCTGCTGACTGGGTTGGCGCTGGCATCTATGGTGGCTCTCGAACATAAGCAGAAACTCGTTGTGTTGGATCTAGCACTATCGTGTAATAAGCACACATATAGTATCTTGCCTCTCTCGTATACTCCTCTTGATCCCCCACCTGTTGTCTAGTTACGTATCGCTCAGCCCTATACCTATCCTGATATGCACAAATGGATCTCCTCTCTATGCCCATGCACCCCATGCTAATTATAACTGCTCAATCTTCGATCCCATTTGTGACACCTGCTCTAGAGCTTTGTCCCTCTCCTCCTACATAGCCTATACCCATTCCTATAGTGCCTGCATCTCTATCCCTGTCTCACCACCTTGTCCTCCCTCTACCTACCTTTGTGTTGCATCTCTATCCATAACTTGTATTTGTGCCATGACTTTGTCCCTCTCCTCCTACAGAACCCGCATCTATGCTTATAAGGCCTCCCTCTCTGCCTCCATCACCTGTACCTGAGCCCACATAGAATCCTCTCTCTCCTACATCAACACCATATCTCCCACTATCTCCTCTACCACCTCAGCTCTATCATGGAACTCATCCCGCTCTCACCTCAACTCCCTCCTCTCTCTCAGCAATCCCTCTACCTGTCTCCTCAGATCCTCCATATCCCTCTCTGTCGATATCTACTCTATTGATCCTCCCGACTCTTGTTGACCCCCTGCCTGCAGTAGCGTCATGGTAGCCCTAGTCTATCCTTCTCCCATCTTGTTGCCTCCCCTACCTCATGCTCTCTCGCTACCTCTCCCTCCAAATGAGTCACCTCTTCTCGTAACTCACCCACCTCTTCTCGTAGCTCATTTATATATGCCCAATAGCCTCTCTCCCTCTCTCTGCATCTTCGTCTTATGCCACAGAAATGCATTGGCCACCACCCGGAAATCCCTCTCACTCTCTACTAACTGGGCTTTCAACACATGTACCTCTGCCTCCAGTATACTCCTCGTTGCCTCTGAGTCTCTCAACCTCTGCTCGATGATATGTAATCTCGCCTCCGTTCCTCTCAATCGTGTGACCAAATCATCTACTATCAGTGGAATCATCTTTAAGGGATGAATACCATGTATCTTTGTGTCCATCACCTCTGCTCCCCCTCATCCCCTATGTCCATCACCTCAGCGTCATCCCCCTCCCCACAGCCTCTACATCATGTATCTCCTCCTTGAGATCCACCTGCACCCTCTGTAACCTGCTCCTCCTACCTACCCTCCGCTGACCTACTACCTCATCCTCCCCTTGCCCCATGTCTTCTCCTCTAGCTGCCTCTGACACTCTCCTCTGCTGACCTCTTGGCTCATCCTCCCCCTACCCTCCCTCCTATAGCTCTATGACTCTAGGCACTCTCTTTTTTTGTCCTTCTGCTCTACCTACCTCAGGCTCTCTCTATTGATCTCGTCCTTCTCGGGTTGCCTTGCCCCTAGGCCCTGCCTGCTCGCCATCTCCCCCTCCCTCCTGCCAATCTGGACTCATCCTCCAGTTCAAATCCTAATGCCCCTATGATCAAAAACTTTGATGTAATCCATGCAACTCAGTGTCACACAAATCATGTTGCATATCTCAAAGTGATCCCTACATCTACCAAACCCTCAACCCTCCTTGGGTACTCTACTAGCTCTCGCACCAATGTCACCCAGTGCTCCCATGCAAACTCTATTGAAATCGCATCATCCCATGGTTGATCCAGTGTAATCCATCTGAACATATCAAGGGCAACTGGAATATCCTATACCAGCCCATACTACCTCGTCACCCGATCTGGCCTGTGTAACTCTACTTCCTGAGGCTCTCTCCCAACTATATAATAGCGAGTCATAAATTATCCCCTATGCCTATCATCATCCTCCCTCCATCCCCTAAAGCATTGTGTCATATACAGCCTCCACACTATATCCTCCTCCTCTAGATCATCAAACAACCTCCTCCACCCATCTAAATCTTCTGCACCCCGATACCGAAAAATTTAGCCATACTCTGCACCGTACGAATAGGCCACCGACAATGTTGTATCCTCCTAACCCACTCTCACCACATCCGATCTGGCCACACTAATGTGCTCCCAGGCTCATACCTGTAGCAATGTCACATGACACATGTTGAGCGCCCCCCAATAATTGATCATGTGCATATCTCCGTATAGTTGTGCAAGGATGCATGGACCCCATGTGAACTGTCCATCCCTCCCCTTGACAATATGTCAGATAACCTCCATGTAGCTAAGGTTGTAGAATCTCTCACTCCTATCCGGTATGAGTATCCCACTGATCAACTTGCAAAGGTACAATAGTAGTGGTGGTACTCTCAACTCCAAACATCTACCCATGTCTAATTCAGTCTTCTCCACCGGCAAGTCCTCTCGCTTGAACTTGACCCATATGGTATCATCCAACACCTCTCCCTCTAATCTTAGCTCAATCACCATACGCCCTACTATGGGAAATCTCAATATCTGTCGGACATCCTCTAGTGTCACTGTCATCTCTCCTTTTGGGAGATGGAATGCTGAAGTTGTTGAATCTCAGCGCTTGATCAAGGCTATCAATATCGCTCGATGCGCCTTGATGGATGGATACCCTAATAGGTGCAGCAACCCTGCCTAAGCCAAAGCCTAATGGTCTGCTCCAGTCATCGCTCGTTGTCTGACTGCCAACACCTCTGATCTCCTCTCACACATTTGCAAGCTATTGAACCTTTGTAGCCAAACCACACAACCTGTCAGTCGCCACATCATTCCTTTTATTTATCTTCCGGCCCCGGGAGCCTTTTCACACTAACTTTTCCTAACACTCTTCCCTGGGATACTTTTCATAAGTTATCTCCCTTATTTAACTTTTCTTTCCCCTCCACACACTTGGTGTATCGCATTTTCTGGGCATGGCTGCCCTTCAGGACAGGGTCGCTCGTCGGGGCACAGTCGCTCCTTTTCGGGGCGTCACCGCCCGTCAAGGTGTGACAACCCCTTTCTAGGGCAAGCTTGCCCCGGTTGGGCATGACCGCCCCTTTCCAGGGTGGGGCCATCCCACCAGGGTGCGGCCACCCCATGTTGGGGCGGGGGCGCGCCCACCTCGGTGGGGCATGGTCGCCCCGTGTCGGGTCAAGGCCACCCGTTTATGGGGCGCGGTCTCCCCGGTAGGGTGAGATCGCCCCTCTTAGGAGTGGGGCCGCCCCTTGTTGGGGCGAGGTCACCCCTCCATGGGGTGCGACCACCCATTCTTTTGGCACGGCCACCCCTATGTGGGGAAAACCCCCAAATTTGTTCCTATCCTACTCTTATTTTTTCTCTACAAACCTCTTTTCCCCCCACATCACTATGTGACATTTTTCCCTACCCATTAGGCGAAATTGATTTTCTCCTTCTACCCATTTTTCTAACCTACTTCTACTCCCAAACCCACGTTTTCAAATGACATTTTAACTACAAAAATATCTCAAAAAAAAAATGCTAAAATCACAAAGGGAGTTTGAATTTAACCTAGAGTGGGATCGCGTGCTCATGATAGAAGCTCCACATCTCATCCCTGCGATGGATGATGTCATCGTCGTAGTCCTCCGACATCTTCTCTCTCTTTCTCTTCCCTCTTCCCTCCTCTCTTTCTCAACTGCTAGTTGTCCAAATGAGGAATATTAATTCTAAAATTAATATTTAAACCTTCCCTCCTTTTCACCTTTTTAAAATAAAGGGAATTTTTTCCCTCTATTTAACTTTTTCTCCTTTGAATAATCCTCCAACTTCCCGGGGCCACCATTTGTGCCTCGTATATCCGTTTGACTTCGTTCAAAATCCATTCTTCATGGTTTTTTGAACTCTATCCAATGGTACCTTCTATTTCTTCATATCGAGAAGTCGTTCGAGGCCCCTTTTTCTTCCCCTACCGCCCTCTCGAGGGGGCATACCCTACCAAATCCATTCAAACCTCCTTCTTGGTCATTTTCCCATGAGGTTAGGCCATCTCCTTTCCCTTCCCTCCATTTGAGAATCTCAAGTAACCTCTCCCACGTTGGGGCATCATTTTCTAGTCACTTCCTCTATAGAGTCATCTGCATTTTATTTTTCTTCGAAACATTGTTATTCTAACAATATTTTAAAGAGGGGAAAAATGTAGACATCGAAATTTGATCAATTACATAAGGAGAAATTTATTCCTATCATTCATTCATTTCATCAATGTTAATTAAATCATTTATTTAATTAATGTTCCCCTTTTCCCTAACATCCCTAAGGTATTTAATAAATCTATTAAATACTTTACCATTAGCCCATTTCCTTTCTAAATTAAATAAATCAATCAATTTATTTAATTTACTCAGTTATCCTTTTCAATTTTGAATTCATTCTTTCTCTCTCCTTGTCCCATCCTCCATAACCTCTCCAATAATCTACTTTAATCTGATTAATCCCTCCTTAGGATGTGCATATCGTTAATTAGGATTAAGGTCACATCCTTCATATCTAGCCACTTTCCTTTAATCTTCATTAATTAGCCTAATCACCTATTTTCACAATCACAATCATAATCACTTACCTTTTCTAGCATGTCCTTAAGTCAAACTTTCATGGTACTTACCTTTTTTGGGTTGACCTCTTCCCCATGTGAATTAAAAATTTACACTTATTCCCCCCATGCATTTGTCTTCCCCATGACCTCTCAAAGGACACATCAAGTACATGGGACAAGGACCTCCTTTTGGAGGACCTTGTCTTATCCATTGGATTCTCCAACGCAAGTAAATTAAAAATTTACTTTTATTCCTCCAATGCCTTCCTCATTCCTCATGGTGACAAGGGTGGACTTTCTAAAAGTCATCACTTGTCACTTTCAGCCCCATATGGGGCCAAGAAATACCTTTTTGAGGAAGTCCTCTCCCATCCCAAGGTACTTGCAAGTACCTTGGGACCACATGGTCTTTTCCATGTCACCTTGTACTTTTTCCATCTCACCATGTCCTTGGCCACTTCATCCGCCACATGGTGAGATGTGAGGGCTTGTGTGTCCTCAAATCACCATAGCCCTCCATCTTGGCCATGGTGGCTCAATCTTGACCATTGAATCCTCTAAAGAAATCAATTTATTCTATAAATACCCCCCTTTTTCATTCATTAAGGGACCTTATGATCTTCATGCATTATTATCAAACTTATGCTCTCAAACCATTTTGCATTCTAGCCATTATTATTGCAACTCTCTTACATCTTGCATTTTGCATCTTAGCCATTATTGCATTTATCCACCCTCATTAATCACCCAACTACCACTACCATCACAAGATTTTCATCAAGGATCACACATTATCAACCATCAAAGGGCCAACCAAATATCAACTCAATACAAGGTAAAATTTGTTATTTTCTTTATCTTTATTTTGTGTGAGTTAATGTAACCCTATTTTGAGCTGTTAGGTGTCATTTGCTTCTCTTTCATTCTATTTTATTTTGAATTTTTAGACTAGGATATTTCACCTCATCACAATATTATATAATATATATAGTATATATTACATAATATTAATATAGTATATAATATTTCATATATATATTATATACTATATATAATAATTAATATGTATATTATATATAATATATAATATACTATACAAAATATATGTACTATATAGTATACAATATAATAAATTTAGAAATAAAAACCAAAAAAAAAAATGAAGCAGATGGGCGAAGAAACGCAGGGGTGTGAAGTAAAGCAGATACGAAAAACTTCAAAGGCACTAAGCAGAGAAGGGAGGAATGTGGTATTAGTAGGGCATGAATTAGGAAAGGGCAATAGGAAACAAGGGGAAGAATTGGTGGTGGTGGAAGAGGATACGAATGATCAAAAAGAACATAGGCCGCAATGGGTCTTTACCAAAGGGCGTTGGGTGGATAAATGTCATCTGATGCATCAAAAGAGAGATGCAAAACAAAAGACAAGGAAAACCAATAAAAAAAAAGACACAATACTCTGGAAAGACACACCTTATACAGAAAGAAGGAAATAAAATTAAAAAATTACATATCTGAAACATCAAGAATACCTGATCCTAAATGGGTTCGAAATCAGTATTGGCAAGGGTACAAAAATCAAGAAGGAAATAATTGGAAATAGCGGAAACCAAATGGAAAAAACCCTAAGGGCAGGAAAAATTGGAAAGAAAACACACCAAAGGGAAGTTGGACGCAGTAGGAAAAAAAAACCCTAACCTAAATCCAGATATAGCAGAAATTGATGTTACAGAAGAAATCAAATAAAATGTCGACATCCTCAAGGAAGATGCATTTATATGTCGATTCTTTTGGAAAACTCCAAGTAGACAATTGATCAACGATTGGATAAGAGAAAAATGGCAAACAAAAGTATTACTAAGGTTCTTACCAAAGCGCTTCTTTGTGGTAGTATTTGCAAGTGAGATGGAAAAAAATAATAATAACAGAAAGTAATATGTGGGTAATGAATGATATGCCCCTCTATATGCAACCCTGGAGCCCAAATTTTGATCCAGTAAAGACGCGGCCATATGATCAACCCAAGTGGATTAGATTATACAATCTTCTGATGGAATATTGGGCAAGGGAATGCCTAGAAAATATTGGAAGAGCACTTGGGTCCCTAATGGAAATTGACACAAATATCATGGATGGGGATCTATACAAATACACCAGACTGAAAATTGCGGCAATAGATCCCATTCCAAATAAAATCCAGTTGATAGTAAATGGGTCTCAATGGATTCAGGAAATAGAAGTAGAGGAGATAAAATGGTTATGTCTCAACTATGGGGCTAGGAATCATAATGAAGTAAATTGCACTATCATTAATGAAAATAATAAAAGTGAAAGCCCGCAGGGGAATGCGATTCACAAATAGAACAAAATTCCAAACAATGAAATAGCTCCAATACTGGCCATCACGAATACCAAGCAGGATAATGAAGTAAGGGAGAATCCTTTAGAGGATACAAATGTAGAAGGTTTCAGTGAAGAGCATCAAACTAAAACTCATGGCACAAGAAACATAATTGATCAGGAGGAAGAGGAAAGAGATGAGATTGGCTCTCTGATAAGCAATGATCTAGATTCAAGTACAGAATTAGAAGATGCATTGGATATCATAGAAGACAGGTGTATCTCTCAATTCACGGAAAACCATTTGGGCATGGGAAAATTTGGCACAACAAGGAAACAATAGGGAAGGAAATCTTATAAATAGCTACGGGAGGAAGAGGCAATCCAAAAAAACCTACCCAGTATTGCTAAATTTCTAAGTACCAAGAAAGGTAGGCCCTCCCTTGGGAAACAATGAAAATCACAACATGGAATTCTAGGGGCCTAAAGGCCCCTAACAAGCGACATCTAGTCAGGCGTCAAATACAGAAAAGCCAAAATAACATAATCTTACTTTAAGAAACTAAGCTATCCAATGAAGAAGGTCTGCAGTTCCTCAAATTCTGTCGGGATTGGAAAGGGCATTTTCAGGAATCCAAAGGTAATGCAGGAGGATTGGGTATCATGTGGAAAGAAGAATTTGTCTCTATGTAAATCATTTGTTTGGAAGCTAACTGGTTGGCAACCAAAATGTACAATTTGACCCTGAATTGCCAGTTTATAATCATCAATATATATGGTCCAACACAAATAGAGGAAAAGGCAACATTGTGGAGGAAGATTTTGGAATTCTCGCAGCCCTTCCTCAAAGAAAAATTAATCATAGGCGGGGATTTCAACGCTATTTTGGATCCATCAAAAAAAAGTGGTGGAATTAAAATAATATCTCAAACATCCATTGACTTTAGGAAATTTGTAGATGAGGCAGGGGTTGTGGATTGTCCGACGATAAAAGGAACCTTCACATGGACAAATAGACGAAAGGTTTTCACGGAAATTTCTGAACGCCTAGATAGATTTCTAATCACCAGGAGCTGGAGTGACTCAGGCCTACAAATACAAACAAACATATTACGAAACTCAACTTTGGATCACTTCCCTGTAGAGATAACTATTTTTGATCAGTCGGAATTAGTAAGGGAATGTTTTAAATTTTATAATATGTGGTGGCGTGATGAAGGACTAGTTGAACTACTAGAAAAGTGGTGGAGAGAGACAAGGGTGGGGGGTTCAACGAGTTTAAGATTGTCAAAAAACTCCAACACATAAAATAGAGGCTGAAGCCGTGGAATAAATAATTTTTTTTGAATATATTTGTAGAAAACGCCAAGGTGGAAACCGAATTAGAGTCATTAAATGAGAAAATTATCAAGCATGGAATGAGGAATGAATAGTTTATCAAAGAAAAAGAACTGAATGGAAAACTAACTGAACTCCTCAAAAGAGAAGAAATTTATTGGAGAGATAAGTTAAGAGAAAACTGGTGCAGGAGGGAGATTCCAACTCCAAATTTTTCCATGCATCAGTATTGGCCAGAAGAGCGGCTAACAAAATTGAAGAAATCCAGTTGAGAGAAGGATAGTCAGCATGTGGCTTAGCAGAAGTTGGCTCAGCGGCGGTAGAGTACTTTGAGAAACTCCTGGGAAATCAAAGTTTGTTGTCGAACAACGGAAGAATACTGGAAACAATCAGCAAAAAAGTAACGGAAGATGATAATAGAATGCTATGTAAGGAAGTAACAAAAGAAGAGGTAAGAGTTGCATTATTCCAGCTTCACCCAGACAAGGCGCCTGGACCCGATGGGTTTACAGCCAGATTTTTCCAAACATGTTGGGGCTTTGTTGGGGATGATATTTGGAAGTTAGTAGAAGACTTTCGAAAGAATAAGCGTTTTGTGAAAGATTTGAATAACACGGTGATAGCCATGATCCCAAAAAAATAGGAATGTAAATATTTTAATGATTTCAGGTTGATTTCGCTATGCAACACAATTTATAAAGTAATTGCTAAAGTATTAGCAAACATACTGAAATTAGTGGTGGGAAAATTTGTGTCACCTAAACAATGTGGATTCATGCCAGGTAGAGAAATCAAAGATTGCACAATACTCCTCTTAGAGGTTGTACATACCCTCACAACAAATAGGGAAGCAAGGATGTTTATAAAGTTAGATGTATGCAAGGCATACAATAAAGTATCATGGGAATTTCGAAAGAAGGTAATGGAAAAACTGGGGCTCAACTCTCATTGGTGTGATTTGATAAACTACTGTATCTCTTCAGTGATATTTTCGGTGTCAATAAATAGCACATTGTAAGGTTTCTTCCAAGATATCAATGGTCTTAGACAAGGGGATCCTATTTCGCCTTTTCTATTTGTGATAATGGCTGAATCCTTAAGTTGTGCCATCAAAAAAAGTTGCCAATGATTGGAATGGAAAGGAGTGTAGTTAGCGCAAAATTTTGAATCAATTACTCATTCCCAATTTGTGGATGTTACAACCTTGCTAGGAGAAGCAAGTATAAACGAGGCCAAATACATAAAAAGCATCCTGGATGAATACGAAGCACAATTAGGTCAAAAAATGAATAAGGATAAATCAAGATTTTATTTCCTTAACACGAGGCTGCCATTAAGATGGGCAATTATTTCCATATTAGGGTACCAAATGGGAAGTTTGCTTACAAAATTTCTAGGAGTAAAAATCTTTGAAGGATCGTGTAAAACTAAACATTGGGAGGAGACAAGCGACAAATGTCAAAATAAGGCAATGTCTTGGAAGAATAATTGGTTATCATTAGCAGGGCGAATCACAATGGTGAAGATAGTCCTATCCACTATCCCAATCTATTCTACGTCCACATACGAAGCACCAAGGAAGTTTGAATTTAAAATGGAAAAGGTATTGAAGAAATTCTTATGGGAAGGCTCCAAAACAGAGAGAAAAATACCATTGATAGAATGGGACATGGCATGTAAGACAAAGGAGGATGGTGGGGGAATACTGAGGAAGATCAGGCAACAAAACTTAGAAATAGGTGTCAAACTAGTATGGAAGCTTACAAGCAACCGAACAAACTTTGGTGCCGAATTATGCAAAGTAAATATGGTGCCGAATTATGCAAAGTAAATATATGGATAATAGTGAACCAAGTAGAATCATGATGATAGCCAATCCAGGAAGAGGCTCGACAGTATGGAAATACATCACAAAGTGCAAACCTCTAATAAAAAACCATTTGTCATGGCTAATTGGGAATGGAAAGAAGACATCATTCTGGAAAGATTCGTGGAACGGGCATAAGAGCTTGTCAGAAATGTTTGATTTAGAACAATATGTGGAAAGGCTTTAGGCTAAAGTTGGGGAGCTAGTGAAAGATAATGTACAACATAACATGAGTTTGATTAGGGAACAGTTCTAATGGAATGATATATCCGCCCCTCTTCTACCTCAACACCTACGTAAGGTTGTGGAACTAGAGCTAAAAAATAGACCGATATAGTTAAATGAAAAAGAGGACGAGATAATTTGGTATGGAGTCGTGTCAGGGGAATACACAGCTAAAATGGGGTATCGTATACAGAATGCTTAGAGCAAGGATAAACAATGGATGTCAACATTATGCTGGAAATGATAAATATTACCCAAAGCTGGGGCATTCCTCTGGGTAGCAATACACAATCAATGTTTGACAGGCGATAGATTGAAGAGACTAGGGATTGCGAGCCCGTCCAGGTGCGTATTATGTAAAAAAGAGGAGGAAATTGTAGACCATTTACTCCTCATGTTTTTGATGGTAGCAACATGATGGGATTGGCTTTATGAGGCATTTGGGATCCAAGGACCAAGGAAGGAAAAACTTGGTGAAGCCATGAATAGCTGGCCGATTTTAAACCAAAATGGTTATTGGAAAAATCTATGGAAACTAACGCCTTCCTTGGTTGTATGGCATGTATGGAAGGAAAGTAACAGGCGTATATTCAAAAACCAATCCCTCAAAAGAAGCAACCTAATTGCAAAAATATAGGACGCAATAGTGGAAACAACAAATAGTAGGAATGCTATTCGGTCTAAAAAAAATCACACATTGGGACGGGGAAATTAAAAAAGCCTGGCCAGAATCAAGGGTACCTAGAAATCTGATAACGGGAGGGAAGAAGGTAAATAGAAAGGAAGTCTGGTAGAAACAACCGGTGCACTTAAAATGGAAACTAAATTTTGACGGGGTTGCCAAGGGCAACCCCGGAAAGGCAGGTGCATGATGTATAATCATAAATGAAGAAGGACAAGGTGTGTGGGCTACATCTAAAAACCTAGGCAATAACACGAACACCATGGTTGAGATGGAGGCACTCACATTGGGATTGGAAGTTTGCATTTAGAAAGGAATCGACTTCATAGAAATAGAAGGAGATTCCCAAATCTGCATCCAGATGATCACCTCAGGGAAAGCACCGAATTGGAAACTGGATAATTGGATTGGTGTGATAAAATCATTACTTGGGAAACTGGGCGATTATTCCCTATCACATATATTTAGGGAAGCCAATAAGGCTACGGACTTACTGGCAAATTGTGGAGTCTACCAAGGAGTGCCAGTTAAAGTAGACAACTGTATGGGTCAGTGGTCAGGATTTCCAGAGGTGTTGGACACTGAAAGATCAGGTTAAAGAAAGATTTATGAATCTTTAGAAAAGATGAACAGGGACTAGTGGATAGGAAAGACGACATAAATAGATTTGAACATGGATTTCATAAGGAGATTGGGGGTTGTGTCTGATGCGAAGGAGTGTGGATAAACCCTATAAAGGAAAGCCGAAAGAATGAAATATCCAAGTATGAGCAATAACGCCGAACACACAGGAAGAAAATGGTGCACATATTTGGAATAAGTTGTGGGTGCATCAAAGAGCCGATACGGGTTCAGTACCAAAGGTTATTTTCGGTTGGATCCACACTAGTCCTTGGTGCGATTGAGCAAATAATCAATGAGATCCTGCAGGAAAGAAAGCATTGGTGCGATGGCAGAATCTATGAGACTGTCCTAAGTCCACTGATAGATGTTTTGGGCACCAAAGAAATAATGGTGGAGAAGTTGGGAGGCTTCGTAATAGTATTGAACACACAAGTAGTGGCCAATGCAATTCTAGAGCTTCCTGCGGAAGGACTGGTGAGCCCCTTGAAATACATGTTCAGAGAAAGAGGGGCAAAAGAGGAGGAGACAAAAGAGGTAGAAGATGGGGAGGAAGGCACTAGCAGCTCCTAGAACCAGGCCAAAGCAAGGATTAATTTCCTAGGTAATGCTTGGGACATGTATCGAGCAGGCATTATCAACAATGATCTGAGTGCCTTTACCAGGTTTGTGTAAGATGAAAACTGGTTTAACAAATGTAGGATGAACCATGCTATGGTGCTGGGGAGATCATTGGGAGTCATATATAGCTATATAACAACAAAGTTCTAAAATGTAATAAAAAATGTAAGGTATAGGCAAATATTGTCATTTTGAAATTAATGAAAAGGGGTGCTATCCCACTGATAGCACTTACTTATAAATATATATATATATATATAATATAGTAATATATAATATATAATATAATAATGTATAATATAATATTACATATTATATATTATAAATACATAATACATAATACATATATTATATAATACTATGTATTGTAAATAATACAAGTAACGAATATCCGTTATAAACAGATATTGGCTCAAGATTTGGTTCGGGATTGTCTGAGCTAGAAAGTCAACCCAAAAAGCATGTTTTGAAAAAATTGCTTAATTTTCCGATGTTCGCCCTTGTAGTTGACAAAAAAGTTTATCCGAATTTCATCAAATGAAAAGGGTTTATAGAAAGAATTGTTAGCTTTCCACCAATATTACTTTTGCCTTATTTTGAATTTAATAGATAATTATTATTGATTTTCTACCTACATTATGTCTAAAGTCTTGATTGATAGGCTGATTGAAAAACTTCTATAACTTTCAAACTACTTAACATTTTTTGAATCTACAAGATGCGCCACATTCTATGTTTCACATAGTATAGGATTAAAAAGAATGAATTTCATAAAAAAATTACCAAGTTATGGTGGTCAGACACAACCATTTTAATAATTCTAAAAAATTCTAATAAAAAAATCATAACTAATTATTTACATGAAAAAAAATTACAAAAACAAATCCGGCACATTTAAGCATGTTTCCTCTACTTATATTGAAAAATTTAGAAAAAAAATATTTTTTTCTTGTACTTAGAGTAGTTAGATATACACCCGCTTCTTATCTTTTTCCTGAAAATTTAGTACCACTGCATTGAAATTTTAAATTTTCTCAAAACAAATTTACTTTATTCCAAAAAAGGACTAGTAGCCTAGAAAATACATTCAATTTTCTA
Organism: Sequoiadendron giganteum; assembly: GCA_007115665.2. Classification (NCBI taxonomy): domain Eukaryota; kingdom Viridiplantae; phylum Streptophyta; class Pinopsida; order Cupressales; family Cupressaceae; genus Sequoiadendron; species Sequoiadendron giganteum. Next base: position 227,380,479 of record CM021102.1, read on the forward strand.
GAACTTTTGTTCTTACATATTTTTCAAATTATGTTAATAGCCTATTAAAATTTTTATGCCAAGTTGCCTAACTCTGATTTTCTGAATTTTCATTGCCACTTAGAGACCTAGTTTGGACCCTCATGATCCTACACATACTCGATAGAGAGAGGGAGAGAAAGAGGAAAGGCGGGAGATATGGAGAGGTAGCTAGAGAGAGGTAAGGTACAAGGAATCAAGGGAGAGGTAGGTATAGAGAGTGAGGGAGATAGAGAGTAGAGAGGGAAGGGGAGAGAGGTAGAGAGAGGGGGAAGTGGGGAGGGAGGTAGGTAGGTAGAAAGAGAGGTAGGGTGGGAGGGATTGAGGGAAAGGTAGGTAGAGAGGGAGAGGCTGAATGGAGATAGAGTAGAGAGGGAGGGAGAGAGGGAGAGGTAGGTAGAGAAAGGTAGGGTGCAAGGAATATAGAGAGGTAGAGAGAGAGGTAGTGTGTGTGAGAGAGAGAGGGTGGGTGGGATGAAGGGAGGTAGGGAGAGAGAGAAGGAGGGATAAAGGGAGGGTAGGTGGAGAGAGAGGTAGGGTTGGAGGGATGAAGGGAGAGGGTTATATATAGATAAGAATAGAGGGATGGATGTACAGAGTGGAGACAAAGAGAGGTAGAGGGGAAAGGGGAGAGAGAAGTAGAGAGGGGTGAGGCATAGGAAAAAGTAGCAAGGTTGGGTGGGAGGGATAGAGGGATGGATATAAATGGAAGGATGGAGATAGGGAGAGATAGTTAGAGAGAGGTAAGGATGAAGGAATACAGAGAGAGGTAGGGTGAGAGAGGTAGAGAGAGGGGGAGAGAAAGGAGGGAGATAGGGAGAGGTAGGGTGGGATGGATAGGGGGAGGGAGAGAGAGGGAAGGAGGGAGATATGGAGGGGTAGGTATAGAAAGAGGTAGGGTAGGAGAGGTAGAGAGAGGTAGTGTGTGTGAGAGAGAGAAGAGGTAGGTAGAGAGAGGGAGAGGAAGGGTGGGAGGGATAGAAGTAGCGAGAGAGTGATGGAAGGAGGTAGGGAGAAAGGGATAAAGGGAGGGGTAGGTGGAGAGAGCTAGGGTTGGAGGGATGGAGGGAGAGGGGACATAGAGAAGTAGAGAGGGATGGAGGTAGGGAGGGGAGATGGAGAGAAGTAGAGGGGGAAGGGGAGAGAGATGGGGAAGGAGGGACAAAGGGAGAGATAGGAAGGTTATGAGTGATGGTGTGAAAGGAGAGATAGAGAGAAGTAGAGAGGGATAGGGGGAGAGGAAGTGAGAGAGAGAGAGAGAGAGAGAGAGAGAGAGAGAGAGAGAGAGAGAGAAAATATGGGAGAGAGAG
>CM021102.1:227381906-227553252 GCA_007115665.2 Sequoiadendron giganteum
GGGAGAGTGGGAGAGAGAGGGAGGGAGAGGGAGAGATAGAGATAGAGATGGTTTAGAGTTGAGGGAGAGAGAGATAGAGAGAGAGTGGGAGAGTGAGAGAGGGAGAGTGGGAGAGAGAGGAGAGGGAGAGTGGGAAGGAGAGAGGGAGAGTGGGAGGGAGAGGGGGAGAGAGTGAGAGATAGGGTTGAGGGAGAGAGGGATAGAGGGATAGAGATAGAGAGAGGAGTGATTGAGTGAGAGACTTGGGAGAGATAGAGGTGGAGAGAGAGAGGGAAAGAGATAATATTTAAATATTTTATATATATTAGTAATATATATATATTTAAATATCTATAGATTAACTAAAATATTTAAATAATATTTAAATATTATACATAATTCGGTAAGAGATTATCATTAATTATATATTATATAGTACATTATAAACCATTTTGTATATTATATATATTAAATTATAAAATTTATTGCATTTTTTAAATCATATATTAAAAATTGTATAATTTTTTTAAAACTCATACTTAAAACATATAAGATATCGGATTCAAATTGGATATCCAATTTGATGACACAAAATTTAATGCCTAGGGATTAGGCTCAGGCTTGCTTTGGAATTTGGTTCAGACCTGCCAATCCTAAGAATTCAACACGAAAAACGTGTTTAACAACTTACCTTGCTTTTCCAGACTTCGCCCATGTGGCTGACGACTTTTACTTTAGCTAAAATTGATGAAACAAAAAGGGTTTGTAAAGGAGCTTCTCATCTTTCTTTATTTTGAATCTAATAAATAATTATTATTCATTTTCTATTGGAATTACGACTAAAGTCTTGATTGATAGCCTGATAGAAAAACATCTATAGCTTTCAAACGGTATCACATTTTTTGAATCCAAAACATGTGTCACATTCTATGTTTGGCATACTATAGGATTTAAAAAAAAAAAATCATGAAGTTTTGACCAAGTTAAGGTGGTCAGACATATGAGTTTTTATATTTTTTAAAAGTTCTAATAAAAAATTCATAATTAATTATTTATTTGAAAAAAAATTACAAAAAAATATGCATCACATCCGCACATGAGTATTTTACTTATATCTAAAATCTTGTAAAAAATAATTATCATTTTATTATGGTTAGGGTGGTCATACAGACACCTACTTCTTATTTTTTCCTTGAAATTTAAGTACTACTGCATTGAAATTTCAATTTTCACCAAATAGATTTTTTTTTTACAAAAATTAACCTAGTATTTTAGAAACTACATTCAATTTTCCATAGATTTTATTTTTACATATTTTTAAAATAATATAGATAACTTATTCAAAGTTTAACGTCAAGTTGCCTAACTTTGATTTTTCTGAATTTTCATTGCCACTTAAGGGCCTATTTTTTCCATGATGATCCTGCACATACCCATTTAAGAGGCACTCTGGATTATGATTTGTGGTATCCTAAGGATATTGATTTCACATTAAGTGCTTATATAGATGCAGATTGGGTTGGTTGTGTTGATGATAGGAAAAGTATTGTAAGTGGTGGTGTATTCTCTCTTGGATTTAGATTGGTGTCATGGTTGAGTAAGAAGTAGGATTCAATTTCCTTATCCACTGTAAAGGTTGAATATATTGTTTTAGTATCATGTTGTACACAATTTTTTTGGATGAGACAGATATTGAAGGATATCAACGTTGTATATGATGAGCCTATATCTATATTTTGTGATAACACAAGTGAAATTAACATTTCAAACAATTCAATGATGCATTCAAGGACAAAGGATATATCAATTGGGTATCACTTTCTGAGAGAATTTTATGGAGAATGAGGTGAAACCTGAGTATGTATGTACAAAGGATCATATTTCTAGCATATTTACTAAGGCTCTTCCTAAAGATACTTTTGAGTATCTTCAAGAGAGGTTGGGGGTTATTTCCTCTCCCTATTTGAGCTAGATGCATATGGAGATGCATTAGTCTAGTGTGCCATGGATCTATCTCTTTTTTTGGACTCATGTTGGTGGCTACCTCTCAGAAGGATTAGGTAGTGTCTTATGTTTTCATTGTGTAGATTTGTTGATTTGATTGAGTCTACTCCTAAGGGTGAGCATTCAGAGTAGGTATTTTGGTTCAATATCAAAGGGGGAGAATAATACAAAATATTTTTCCTTTGCCATTGATGTTAAAGGGGGAGAAAGTATCATCTGAAAAAGTGAAAGGTATCAGGAAGAAATTTGTGTATGTTGTATAATCATTATTGTCTCAGGGGGAGAAAACAAAGGAAATCATAAGTAATTATGTTCAAAGCTATTATGTTTTATTTGATGTTTTTTCACATCTTGTGTTGCCATCAATGACAAAGGGGGGGATTATTGCAAGTATGATGGTGTTTTAATTGATGTCAAAAATAATTCTATAGGTTGGTGTTGCCATTGATGTCAACTATGTGTTGATGAAGGTTCTTGCATGATGAAGATGTCAAGGATATTGAGAAAATTATGAAAAAGAGGAAAACAAGTTGTTGCAGGTTGTGTATGTGTAGTTGAGATATTCAGGAAGCATTGTGATTACATGGAGATATCTTTTTGTTGTAGTGTCTGAAGATGAGTTTGAGTGGAGTAATGAGCTGAGATGATATCTTTGGTACTTGGTTTCCAAGTTTTTTTGAGAAAAAATGATAAATAGAGTAAAAAGTGTTGTGTAAGTGTTTAGAGTGTGCTCTGAGATGTGCTATGTGTTTCTTCAGTGTTGATTCTATGCCTGTGCAGATATAATATATTGTTTAAGGTTATTAGCTTGGTTTCTATATTCAAAATTTTAGTTATTGGATTATTGATCAGAGGAAGTTGTGTTCACTAGTATGTGAACTAGTTTTTTAGTGTTGTATAGAGGTGTTAGGGAGAAATGTATTTGCTTCACGTTTCTTTGTAGTTTATTTTCAAGACTTGTGGTTTTGAAAAAGAGTTAATGGTGTTGTTCTCTTGTTTGTGTCAAGAGGATTTGTGGTCATTTGTTTTAGAAGTTTCAGATTGTTTTAAGGAAGTGTGTAATTAATGTTTAATGTTTTTTCATCGGTAACAACTGACCTGATGTTAATGAAAGCATAGCGTGGTGTGTGATATTTAATTTGGGTCTTAGTTATGTGTTGTTTTGGTCCCCTTTGTAACAACTTCCATAGAATAAACTTAATTAATTTCAAAAATTACACATCAACAAGAATATAGAAATTACAAATGTCTAATATACAAGAAATGAGACAGAATTTCTTTATTACACAAGGCTTTGAGTACATATATTAGTTAACATGATAAATCATTATAAAGGAACATATTATTTTCAAGACCACATGGTTGGGTACAAGATTACACAATGAAACATAACAAGATCCCTCCTAATAGGATTCCTTTGACGTTTGACTCCTTCAACCACATCAAGGGTGAGAACATTGCTAGAGCATGTTTCCACCCTACCACAAAGTGATTAACTTCCCCAAAATTATTCCTGAAGAAAAATACCCAACCCAACATGAGGAAAACTAGAAATGTAAAATTGATTATAGTAACAAAATATTGAAGTGAGACAATGTTGAATAGGACAACTAAGAGGGGACTGAATCAATTATCATAGAATTAAACCTTTAATCCAATCATTGAAACTAATTCTTAATAATACTTAAATAATTAATCATCAAATGTCAATGCAAAAACTTAAATCCAACACATAAACACAATAACACGAGATTTATGTGGAAAACCCAATAAGGGAAAAACCATGGTGAGGATTAACTCACACTATAGAGAATATCAAAACTGATTACAAAAGGCTTGCTAGCTAAAACAAGGCTCACTACCTGAAATAAGGACTCATTGTTTGGAACAAGGACTCACTATCCAACAGGGCTACAACCCAAAGGGCTCACTTCCATAGAAATAAAAATAATATGTAAAGATGACTTGTTATAAAGAGACTACAATCCCAATGCAACAAAGGATTCCACCATAATTACTCGCACACATGCATGAATGATAGATTTTTCCTTCTGCTCACTGCATAAAAAACTCAACATTAAGCTTCACATTGATCTATCTCACTCGCACCACACACACACTCATTGAATAGAATTAATATCGCATAAAATTGTACTTCATCTTTTCTCTTATCACTCTTCTTCTTTGCTCTTATATCATGTTTCATCATTAACTCATCTTGCATTTATACCATCTTCAAATTTGAAACATATCCAAAGTCGGCCATCCAAATTCAAATTCAAATTAGGTTTGTTCCAAAACATCCTTGGGTGGAATTATAATGAGTACAACCCAAAAAAATGATTCATAAGGACCCAAATAGATCCAACACGCTTCATCATCCTCAAAATTATCATTTCACACAAGGTCAGCCAAACCAGTGTAAAACACATATAACCGTTAAGCACGAACCTTCCAAATTCTAAAACTATCTTCAATGGAATCAGAGCAACATAAATTTTGAACCATAATTCATAATACTTCATCAAAGATAAATCTAGACCAACAAGTTTCTCCCAAACCTTAACCTGAATCACAAAAAAACATAGTTCACAACTAGTGAACACAACTTGCACTGCACAATGAATCAACAACCATAAATCTAGATATAACAGCTACTAATAGCCATGAACAAAATATCTGAACTGCACAACCACAGGATCAAATCTAGACCAAAACCTAGAGCAACCACTGCACACCTACAACATATCTTCACTACAATTTTCTCAATATCCTCGACATATACAACCAACAACAACTAGTAGATAACTAGTTGACCAGTTGACATCAATGATAACACCTTCTATCTTTCCACAACACCTTCAATCTTTACATTCTTGCAACAGACGGGACATGTTTACATCTAGACACAACATGATTTACAAACACAAGGAATACACCAGAAATATCATCATGCTTGATGCTTGTGCATATACACATTTAGCCATGTAGACAACATATCAGTTCATCTCTAATGTTCTTGGTCCATAATTTCTCATAAGAAATAAACTACAAACTTTTCAATAAAAAGAACACTTTCATGATATTTTTTCTAAATGGATGCAACATATCAATAGGAGATAGAATGGACATTAATCGTTCTTTTCAAAAATGCATATCATAGAAATGGAGTGGTTTCAATAGAAGAATATACATGTATTAAATTAAGAAGGTATAGCTCATGTAAGTACAAATATATATACATATAAATATTTGTGTATGTTATTTTACTTATATATGAGTATACGTTCCTATATGAATAAAAGATCAACACTCATGTACATGCCTTTTTATGATATCATCGATTTTCCAAAATAAAACTCAAACTCACCTGCATCCCAATCTTGGGCCAATATGGATAATGATCTAGAAATTTTGATGTACAACTTGCATAAAATAAATATTCAACCATTATTATTTATCGAAATAAGATCTTATCCTCGACGTTTGTTTAAAGAGGATTTGCTTTGAATCCAATGTAACCATTAAAATTCACACAAAATTTTAATAAGGAATAGAGGAAATAAGTTACTATCATCTTATTATAGTAATGATCTATTTTGTTTCTATTTTAGCTATAATGTTAATAGTCTACATAGGGGTTGGATATCCTTTCATTGTTGTCTTAGTCCTGAATGGGATGGGGGATAAAGGATGCCCTTCAATTGGTCTAAACCTTTTGGCTCCTTTTGAGGATCATTTATCTTTTCCTCAAGATTTAATGTTATGATATAATCCTTGCACTTTATTATGATTGGACTATCTTGCGACCTTATATCAATTCCATGGCAATATGATTTCTCTATAATATTTAACTTGGTATTGTCAACTATGGGATGCTTGATTGATATATGAGAGAAATTATTCAAAATAAAAAATTAATTATAAGAGACCTTAATTTATAATGTCATTTCACTTGAGGCCCTCTTTATTAATTATATTTCATCAAGATAAAATAAGCCACAATTATCGATATTGTTTAGAATGGATATGACCAACAACATCTCTAACTCTACATAGGTAAATCACAAACCATCATCAAACAACTTTATTTTATAAAAAGTACTTGGAACCTTTTGTCTTATGAATTTTTGTCACCTACTCAACAGAAAAGAAATACTTGTATAAATTCTAATTAATATAAATAAAATGAGATTATACTTTCTCACATATATCTAACCTATAAAGATTCACCTAAAAGGGAAATAATAAGATAGAATTTTATATTAAAGGGGGTGGAATAATATCCATCCCACTTTTGCTTAAGTATAAACTTTTTTTATTTAAAATTACATGAATTTTTTTTCTTAAGAAGAATTGATGGAATCTTGTTTTATTTCCAAGTCTTAGGATTTGAAATAAAAAATGCCCTTTATTAGAAAAAGGAGTGTCGTTATAAAAATGAGGTAGCTAAGTTAGTCAAGGATAATTATAAATAAAAATTTGAATGGTTCATTGAAAATGCAAACCACATAATTAAGATTACATCAATACACACCATAAGGATCGGGAACATCATTTACAAAGTTTGAAATGAAGAAACTCAACAAGAAAAAAATTGACTTGAGAGGTAAAGGGCACTTAAAAGAAGATCCTTCATGGTTTTTTATTTGAGTTCAAGTTTCCGTGCAACAAAATTTTACTCTTTTTTGGGGAGGTTGTTAATGCACAACTATTACAATAAAATATTATACACTTAAGGTACAACTCTTTCGATTGAGAGACCATTAACCTCATCAATGCGTGGAGAAATAATATAAATCAACAAATAAGTCAATTGAGGAAATGGTGGTAAGAAAATGCAACATAAATGATAAGGTATGTATGTAATTAAAATTTTTGAGTTTCGTAGAGAGAAATGAAGTATTGGGTAGCTCAAAGCACATGAAGTCTCGCATAACCAAGAATAAAGGCCATATTCAACATCGGGGTCAAAAGCAACAATTTTTGTTTCCAAATACAACCAAAACAAGGCAACCCAAGAAGGCTAGGTATGTTGTAAGATAACTACTCTTTCATGCAACATCATAATTCAAGAATCGATCCAAATTCATTTCCAAAAATGATTCTTTGGATTGCATGCAAGTCGAGCTTAGTTTTTTCTTAGAATAAAATGCTCAGAGACTATCTATTATATGAATTACAAGTAATGTAATCACACAATTAAGTCAAAATACTTACCTCAAGGTCTAATGTGCTCTCCCTGATACACCAGATTTCAAAGCTCCACAAACTATAAAGGTTGTGGGAAATTGTATGTGCTAGGTACGATACCCCCTTCTAAAGTGAAGCTCTTTGTATATTCTATCGATTATTATGTGGTCATGGTTAGAGCCCCTCTTGGTGACAAGGAATACCCATATCACCAGATCCAAGAGCAACGTTACAGGGTCAAACATCAAGAGGAGATAGAGGGAGAGCAACCCTCAAACTCACCCAAATCTGCCCTTATAACCCCACAACCTCTCCACCAAAATCCCCCTACATGCAGGGTAACTGTTTCTTTTTAATATACATGGAAAGAAATGAATGAATGAATGCTATGCTAGAATTTTCGTTCTCACATGCAAACACAACTTTAAAGGTTCTTTCTATTTTGGGTAATGGCTAGCAATGGCATTTATAACTATGGTTGGAGTGTGGAGGACGTGCAAGTTACTCATGATTCTAGGTGGAGTGTTGCTTCCTTTATACAAATTGTTACAAGCATTAACCCACTTTTATTTAACTTAAATTTTAATAATAATAAAAAATATATATATTTAAATTTTCCATTCAACACAATTTATTTGTTTATTCTCATTATTATTTCAAGCATTTTATAGGTTTGGAAATTATATATATTTATAATAATAATTTCATATTATCAATCTCTATTTGAATGAAAATATCCAAAGCTAAATTAAACATTATTTAACTTTTGAAAACAATAATCACAAACCTAACTTTTAAACTACTTACGCAATAATTTAATAGTTAATCTTTAAAAAAGAAAACGAGATGTGACACCTTTTCATTCCTATCCACCATGGGAATGTTTAGGTGCTGGCCTAATTTGAATTTGTAAGTATAATGGATAGACTATCAACCTTTGAGAAGGTGTTTGAGGTTGAGGTTGATATAAATAAGAGTGGATTTGTTGTGAGATACAAGAAAGAGGCAAGATAGATGCAAGATCAATGCAAGTGATGTGTCTGATGCAAATTCGAGAAAAGTAGTGTAAAATTCAAAGTGTTGGACTTCTGAATGCAGTGAGCTAAAGGTGTCTGTAATCTTTCAAACAAGGCTGAAAAAGTGTTGGCACATTTGTGGTGGATTCCTTCTTGCATTGAGAAGTTCTCTAACATTTATCTTCTACCTTCTTTTGTTCTTTCTATGGCATTGAGCCTTTTTGGATAGTGTGTATTGTTATGGTAGTGAGCCCTTGTACTAGTTTTTCAATTACATATATTGTGAGCTAATACTCATAGTGGTTTACCCTCATTGGGATTTCTACATAAATTTGGTGCTCTCTTGTGTATGGTGTTATTTCAGTTTTTGTTATTTGCATTTCATGATTAATCACATTAATTGAATAATGATTTAGTGAATGCATGTGGATCTGGTTACTATTGAAGGTTTTGATGTTTTAATTTGTTACAACTGATTCACCCCCCTCTCAATTTTTTTTATGCAACTTTAACCCTATACCACACCTAGGCTAGAAAAAATTACAAAAGATTATATATATGGTTTTCTAAGACCATTATTTTTATCTTTTCATGACATACAACTAGGACTCACAAAAGAAATAGTCCTTAAAACATCAACTAGGTCTCTTGAACCTTCAAGAACAACATTCAGGTGATGCTCCTACATCATACTCCCCAAGGAAAATAAATTCGAGTTTCATCTCAAATGATGGTCTTCTTTTCTTTCTCTTCTTCCAATTGTGGTGTATGCTTAGTTGTTCTCTGACCTCCTCTTGATCATCTCCATGCCTGGCTTGATCTGCTCCATGTTTCTTGGTCTTCATGCTTGATTTTTATAACTCCTCCCGATGATCTTCTTCTCAACTACAAGACTCCAAAATTCTATTTCACTTTCATAGGCCTCATTATTGTTGTCTATTTCTCCATTCTCTTCTTTTTTTACACCTATACAAACATTATCATCATCATTCATTAGATAAGAACCATGAGGCCAATTTGCCTCTTCACTAGCTCAATGTGCTTATTTTCTTGTTTCTTCCATCATTTTCCTGCAATGTATTCATACCTTCATTAGCAATCTTCTCCTTCCACTCTTGTTCTATCTAAAAAAGAATTGCCCAAAAATCATCTTTAAGCACCTCACAATGTACAATTGTTGCAACTTGTTTCCTTTCTTTCTCATTTAGCAACTCTTTTCTATCCAAAATTTGTTCATTTTCACCTTCCAAGATATCTATCCTTTGCTCTCTTTGTTTGAACAATCGCCTTTATAGGCCACTTCACCTTATTTTTAATTGGCCAATACCCAACATTTCCTTGGTATTCTTCCACAAGACACTACTACACTACAAGATTAATATCTCTTTTCAACTCTACCATTTCTCTATCAAATTCTACAACTTGGCTTATCATGTTGTCTTTCATCTTGTCCTTCCTTTTGAGGCTTTCTTTCTTATCGTGTTGTTGCATCCTCTTGTCTTCATGATACCTCACCTTATGTTTCTATCTTTTCCTATAGCCTAGTATTTTGGTACCTCAATACCTTACCTTATACAAAATCTTGTTAACTTGGACAACTTTCACTACCAAATCATTTTGGGATATGATACCAAAAATGATGTAGAGGGAAAGAAACCTGAAACAAAATGGACAATAAAGAACATAAAAATGTGGGTTTCATAATAATATGCACTTGATTCTCTGATCTTTCAATGGTAGTAGCAAATAACACCCTATAAACTGTCCTATTTTCTTTTTTTCATAGGTTTAAGAAAAGAAACAATCAACACTCATTTTATCTTCATTCTTAGGCTTCTAAATTATTTAATCAAACCCCACATACCTCATTCAAACCCTAATTAACAATTATTAACTCAAAACAATGAATTTTCACAAAACCCTCAACAAATTAGGCTTTTTAGTGAGTTAAAAAAATCATGTCTCAAGTTTTAACGGGTGAAAAATAATGAAATTTGGAACATAATTTTTGCTAGTATATGTGCACGTTTTCACCAAAGTGAAAGTGATAATTCATTAATTTTCATGATTTATAGAGGAAAATGTGTTTTTATTAGCATCTAGACTATCATAAACCCTAGTTTGTTGATGGTTTTGTGAAAATGCATTGTTTTGAGTTAATCATTGTTACTTAGGGTTTGAATGAGGTCTGTGGGATTTGGTTAAAGAAATTAGAAGTATAAGAATGAAGAGAATATGAGTCTTGATTGTTTCTTGAGACTTGAGCCTATGAGAACAAGAAAATAAGATATTTTAAAGAGTGTTATTTGCTTCCATCATTGAAAGATTAGGGAATCAAGTGCATACTGTTGTGAAACCCACATTTTCTTGTTGTTTATTGTCCATTATGTTTGAAGTTTCTTTCCCTCTACATCACTTTCACTACAACTGAACCTATAGGAAACAACACTCCACTTTTCATTGGTTTTGTTAGCTCCATCCTCTCTTTTGTGCAACATAGTCAATAATAACTTACACCTTATATGTTTATAGCCTCTGTTATGATTGAAAAGAGGTCTCTCTCTCTCTCCCTCTCTCCCTCTCAAGTCTCTCTCTCTCTCTCTCTCAAGTATCTCTCTCTCTCTCTCTCTCGCTCTCGCTCTCTCCCTCTCAACTATCTCTCTCTCCCCCTCTCAACTCTCTCTCTCTCTCTCTCTCTCTCACTCTTAGGCCCCCCTCTCTCTCAAGTATCTCTCTTTTGGACTCTCTCCCTCCCTCTCTCCCTCGCAAGTCTCTTTCTCTCTCCATCTCAAGTATCTCTATCTCCCTCTCCCTCTCAAGATTCTCTCCCTCTCCCTCTCCCTCTCCCTCTCAAGACTCTCTCCCTCTCTCACTTCCTCTCTCCCTCTAAATTATTCCTCTCTCGCTCTCTCCCTCTCAAGTCTCTCTCTCTCCATCCCTCTGTCCTCCTCTCCTCTCAGCCTTTATATATTTTCTCTCTCCTTCCCTCTATCCCTCCCTCTCCCCCTCTCAACTATCTCTCCCTCTCAACTCTCTCTCTCTCCCTCTTAGCTCACTCTCCCCATCCCTCTCAAGTCTCTCATATCCTCTTCGGTCTTTCTTTCTCCCTCTCTCTCAAGTCCCTCCCACTCCCTCCCTCTCTCTCTTGTGAATTGGTCGCACATCAATAAATATATAGTATATACTATGTAGTGTATAATATATACTATGTATTAAATATATTTGTAGACATCCAAATTTGATCCTTTACATAAGGACAAATTTATTCCTTTCATTCATCCATTTCATCAATGTTAATTAAATTATTTATTTAATTAATGTTCCCCTTTTCCCTAACATCCCACAGGTATTTAATACAATCAATTAAATACTTTACCATTAGCCCATTTCCTCTCTAAATTAAATAAATCAATCAATTTATCTAATTTGTCAATTATCCTTTTCAATTTTAAATTCATTCTTTCTCTCCCCTTGCCCCATCCTCCATAACCTCTCCAATAATCTAGGTTAATCTGATTAATCCCTCCTTAGGATGTGGATATCCTTAATTAGGATTAATGTCATATCATCCATATCTAGCCACTTGCCTCTAATCTTCATTAATTATCCTAATCACCTATTTGCACAATCCTAATCCTAATCACTTACCTTTTGTAGCATGTCCTTAAGTCAACCTTTCATGGTACTTACCATTTTTGGGTTGACCTCTTCCCCATGTGAATTAAAAATTTACACTTATTCCCCCCATGCATTTGTCTTCCACATGACCTCTCAAAGGTCATATCAAGTACATGGGACAAGGATCTCCTTTTAGAGGACCTTGTCTTATCCATTGGATTCTCCCAAGCAAGTGAATTAAAAATTCACTTTTATTCTTCCAATGCCTTCCCCATTCCCCATGGTGACAAGGGTGGACTTTCTAAAAGTCATCACTTGTCACTTTCAGCCCCATATGGGGCCAAGGAATACCTTTTTGAGAAAATCCTCTCACATCCCAAGGTACTTGCAAGTACCTTGGGATCACATGGCCTTTTCCATGTCACCTTGTACCCTTTCCATCTCACCATGTCCTTGGCCACTTCATCTGCCACATGGTGAGATGTGAGGGCTTGTGATTCCTCGACTCACAATAGCCCTCCATCGTGGCCATGGTGGTTCAATCTTGACCGTTGAATCCTCTAGAGAAATCAATTTATTCTATAAATACCCCTCTTTCTCATTCATTAAGGGATCTTATGACCTTCATGCATTATTGTCAAACTTATGCTCTCAAGCCATTTTACATTCTAGCCATTATTATTGCAACTCTCTTACATCTTGCATTTTGCATCTTAGCCATTATTGCATTTATCCACCCTCATTAATCACCCAACTACCACTACCATCACAAGTTTTCCATCAAGGAGCACACATTATCAACCATCAAAGGGCCAACCAAAGATCAACTCAATACAAGGTAAAATTTGTTGTTTTCTTTATATTTATTTTGTGTGAGTTAATGTAGCCCTATCTTGAGGTGTTAGGTGTAATTTTCTTCTCTTGCATTCTATTTTATTTTGCATTTTTAGACTAGGATATTTCACCTGATCACATTTCTGGAACGTCTAATGGGACCCATGTCACGGGTCCATTACTTTCACATTTACTATTTTTTGAAATTTTGCAGCTTATGGAACACAGAGGCGACTTCACCCTCAAGGGATGACCTTGCCCAGAATAGGTGACCTTTCCAAAAAACACAGGTTCTTTTATTTTTTGTTCTATTGTTTTCTTCTTTATGATTTTTTGCAGGTTCACAGAATAGGCAACCTTGCCCAGGAGGGGTGACCTTGCCCAAATCATAGACTATTTTGTTTTATGTTCTATTGTTTTCTGCTTTCTGACTTTTTGCAGGTTCACTGAATATGTGACCTTGCCTAGGAGGGGCGACCTTTCATAGAATAGGCAACCTTGCCCAAAAACACAGACTGTTTTCTTTTTTGTTTTGTTATTTTTTGCTCTTTGAATTTTTGCAAGTTCATAGAACAGGAAACCTTTCCCAAGAGGGGTGACCTTTCCCAGAACAGGCGACCTTGCCCAGGAGGGGTGATGTTGCCCAGAATAGGTAGCCTTGCCCAAAAACCCAAACTGTTTTGTTTTTTGCTCTGCTATTTTTTGGTTTTTGACTTTCTGAAGGTTCATAGAGCATGCAACCTTGCCCAGGAGGGGCGACCTTTCCTAGGAGGGGAAAATTTTTCTAGAAAAAGAAACCTTTCCCAAAACATGCAACCTTGCCCAAAACACAGAGGCGGAAACACCCGAAACAAAGGTAAAAATAGGTAAATAGTCACTCAGAATTTTCATTTCATAATTCAATTTTTGACTGTTTTTTCTATTTCTGACCTACTAACTTTTGTTTTGAGTGTGTTTCATACTAAAATTTGTGTAGCTCACTCACCAAAGGCACAAAAATGAAACTACTAATATGCTTGTTGCAAGTGGAGAAACTTTGTTTAGTTGGTTTTGTGCTTTCATTTCTTTAAACTAGGAACATAGGATTAATTAAAGGGTCAATTTTTTCTTGCCATGTCTGAAAGTGGGCTATTGACGTATCCAATCCCCTTGCGCCATTTTTTGATCCTAGGTGAAGAGAAATCATAGCTCACTTAGTCCTATTTTTACCCATTTTTATTTTATTAGAGGGGCCTGCTTGGGGATTTCATTGCCCCAAGGGATGATCCCAACCATGTGTTATCGGCGAGGTATATAAGGGGGGAGGTGAAATTTGTACCTCAATCTAGTCATTTCATGTCTGGCAGAGTGTCAAAGCTAGGGTGATACCTAGACAAGACGTGAAGAGTTGGTCTAAGCTCCCAGTATCTCGTTGGTTTCTCCCAACTCAAGCTTATGACAAACTGGTGTTCACGGTTGTGCCCCACGTATCGTGTGTATATCAGGGACTCCCTTAGAAACCTTGTTAAGCCTAGATAGAGGATCGTGTTGACCGTACCCTTAATAATAAAACTAGGCTTATGTTGTTTGAAGTGTCTTCTTATGAAAAACCATTGCTTATAAGTCAATTTTGGCCTTTTACTTATCGTTTTATCCTTTGCCATCATTGGTTTTTACTAAGTTAGGTTCAACCCAATACACAGAGGTGACTTCACCCAGAAACGGATGACCTTGCCCTCAAGGGGTGACCTTTCCCTCAAGGGGTGACCTTGCCCTAAAGGGGCTACCTTTTCCCCCTGTTTCAGTTCTTGTTCACCCTGAGCAAGTCAAACTTTTGGTAGTTTTTCTTGTTTGGGCGACCTTGCCCCCTATTTGGGTGATCCTCTCCACTATTTGGGTGACCCTACCCTAATTTTGGGTGACCTTTACCTCAAGGGGTTACCTTGCCCTAAAGGGGTGAGCTTGCCCTCCGAACAACCTTTTTCAGCCTTCGTTCACTAGTCGTTACCCTGTTTCGGGAACCCATTTTCCAATTTCGAGTACCGTTCCCTCATTCAAACTATCCATGTACCCATTTCGACCATCTATTCAGCCATTACAGATATCCATTTTCCCATTTTGAATATTGTTCCTCCTTTCCAACTAGTTGTTCCCCTGTTCCAAGAACCCATTTTCCCATTCTAAGTGTCATTCCCTAGCCTCATATTTTCATTCACCCATTTCGAGTAATTGTCTCCTTGTCTAGCAAACCCGTTTTCCCATTTTGGAAGTTTGTTTATCAGTACAACCCTACCCAGAATAGGCGACCTACCCAAGATTGGGCAGCCTTGCCCCAAAACTGCATTTGTTTCCCAAATCTCATCTGAAAAGCCAGTTTCCAAAAATCTTGTTGTTTGCCTAGTTGTTTGCATATATCATCCACTTGCATCACAATCCATTTGCATCCAAATCATTATCCAAATCGAATAGGTGCATCCATAGTCATCTTTAAGTTCAACATCCACTATCATTTCCTTAATCCAAAATCCCCTAAACTTCATTTGAAGTGGTTATCTAAACTGACCTAGGTGTCTGAACCTGATTATCATCCATCAACATCAGCTTAGGATTTCCATCTATCCTAATTCGATCATCATCCTCGACCCTATCAATCCCCTTTCATCTCAAGGCGGGTTCAGTGTCGTTATCATCAATTTATCCTTTAATCCGATCAATAAGTACCTTAAGTCATCTAGGGTGATCTCTGAACTCAGTTTAGAATCCCTTCAAATCATCCAATCAATCGATCTTTAATCTGATTACATCCAATCCTATCAATCAGTTTATCGATCATTCGTATCCAATCCAATCTAATCACATATTTATCCAATTATCCAGTGAGTCGATCCATCATCATCTGTCATTCAATCTAATCAACCAATCCAATCAATCAATCAAACCATCATTTAGATCATCTTTGCATTACATCCTAGCATTAGCTTCTTCTTAGACTACTTAGTTGTCTTGCACGTTCATGCCCATTTAGAACCGTTCACAAACAAAAAATAAAATGGCATATCAACAAGCCCAAGGTACCCAGCTGAACATCCCACAAGATACTAACAATGCTCTAAAAATCCCACAAGATCCCAAAAACGTTCCTGATATCCCACAAGACCCCCATAATGATGCTTCATCATAATCCAATACCAACGTTCAAAATACCACACCACCTTATGATGAATACATGGCCAATCAACCCAAAGTCATTGTTGATGAATATCTTAGTGACCCCAACAATGTTTAAATGATGGATCGCCTTCTCAACGAACGTGGGGATAAGATTGTCACCACTCTAATCATCAGAGGATTCAAACCACCATCTGATTTGGATGCGTCACAATATGTCGGTATCCATACCCTTCCAGTGCCTATAGACCCACAAACTTCACAAAATGCTCCGAGGAATTCATATGTCCTTGAGTATGCACCCACAAAGAACTGGTATCATCTAGAGTTTGGCAATGTTGTGATACACCAAGTTGTTAGTTATCCTCGCCTTACCACCATGACCTCTACTGTCACACCACCCAATCCAAATGATCCATATTCCTATGGCATGCCATCGTACATTCCATCTGCTCCACCACTTCCACCTCAACATACTGGGGGCACACCTACTCTCACATTGATGCCACCTCTAGGATCTACACCCGCTAACAACTTGCCACCACCTACTATCTAGAAACCTCTTTCTAATCCTCACCCATCCACTATGTTGCAGGCACCACCTTCACATCCCATTACTGTTGTTGCCTCATCCCTACCATCTAATCCACAACCTCCGTAGCACAACATCCCCATTCCACAACAAAAAAAATCAGTTCCTACGCAACCACCACACCAGAGACCACAAACTACATCCCAACCACCATAACAACCACATATTCTATCTCGCCCATCTTACCAACAACCACCACAATCAATACCTCCATCACAACATACTCACATTCCTACACAAACATAACATAACCCTTTTGTGAAATATCTTTATCATCCATCCAGCACATACATTGCTTCATCCCATTTCAATTCAAATCCTCATCAGGCTGTTTAGAACCAAATGCGGACACAACCGCTACTTTACACAAACCCTCCATAGTCACATACCAATCCCTATCAACAACCATCAAATCCACAACAACCCCCATACATCACATAGTAGCCCATCATTGCACATCAATACCAATCTTATCCACCCTATCACCAACAACAACAATCCTACTAGCAGGGTGCAACATCCACCTCTCATCATCAACAATCATCACCATATCAATAAGGGGCTTATACCCCTTCATATTATCAAAAAAATACACAACAACAGGGTGTCGCATCCATTTCTTATTACCAAAAGTAGCCACCCTACCAGCAAACAACTTCTGCTTCTCATCATCACAATTCATCACCCTCCTATCCGCCATACATCAATTCATAGTCCACTTATACCAATCTGAATCAGCAAATGCCTCCATATGCATCTCAACCCATTTATGATCCAACCTTTTCATACCAACAATATCATCCATACAATTAGCCTACGTCGACTCTCACAACACCTATCAACAAAGATTTGGAAGAATTCAAGGTTGCATTAAAGGACTTACAAGCTGGGATGGGCAAACAATCATTCAAATTTGAGGACATTTGTCCTTATCCATTTGATCCTTCCATTTCCTTGGTTCCTTTCCCTAAGCATTTAAAAATACCCAAATTTGATAAGTATAAGGGCACCAAAGATCCCAAATCTCATCTCTAAGAATTATATGCCCACTACCAAGAAGTCATGCACAATGACAATTACCTCTTGCGATTGTTCCCTAAAAGACTACAAGGGGTTGCTCTTAACTGGTTCATGGGTCTTGAGAAGGGATCCATCAAATCCTTTGCACAACTATTAGAATAATTTTTCTCCCACTTTTCCTTTAATCTAGAGAAGGATATTGATACGCTTGACCTCTTGAAAGAAAAATAGTGTGATGGGGAAAAATTTGCAAGCTATCTGCAAAGATGGCGAGCCATAGCCAGTCAAATGAAATCCACATTGAGGGAAAAAAGACATGGTCACACTGTTTATTGAAAATTCCCACCTGAACATGGCTCACAATTTCAAACTCCAATGTATAACAACCTTTGCAGAATTAGTGGAAAAAGGTCCTATCTTGGAAAGAGCCCTTATTGCTAAAGGCCAATTCAAAATTTTCAATTATGACAAAGAAAGGTCCTCTAGAGATAAACCTCACTATTAGAACAAGAATAAAAATTTTTTTAAGGATGGTGTCACCGACACCAAATATGTCCAAGTGGCTAATGCTTTGCAGAAGCAGTAATCCCAGTAGTAATTGATCCCAAATGCCATATCTGTGCCCCAAGGAGCACCTCGTCCACCACCACAGTCTAATCAAAACAACCAAGGGGGGAATAAATGCCAGTTTACTCAGTTGGGAGAACCCCTTAGTCAAGTGTTTAATAAGCTTCTCCAAGATAAATACCCCATCACAAATCTTGTGACCAAACCCCTTGACGAGTCCAAGCCCAAGCCGACTTGGTTTAGAGAAAACGCGTATTGTGAATTTCACAAGATTAAGGAACATACATTGCATAAGTGTCAAGGTCTACAAAACTACATCTAGGTTGTCATAGATCAGGGTGAAATACATATGGATGCTAACACAACAACCTCGTCTAATGCTCAACTTCAAATATATCATAATGCTTTTTCCAAGCATAATCAAAGCCCTAGTACATCCAACTCCAATCCTGGAACTAACAACAACAATCAGAATAACAACACTAATAACATCACTTATAAAAACATGTCATACAATTACCAAGGTCTTGTCACATACATTGAACAAGTGGAGCCACATGTATCCATGATACATGTCAAAGGCAAAGACCCAAAATGTTTTGTTACCATCCATCGAACACGCATCACAGTCCCAGGAGCTTCTGCATCTACCCAGCCACCACCTATCCATTCGCAGTATAACATCCTTGACCACTTAGGAAAAACCTCAGCCCATATCTCTATCCTAGACCTGCTCAAGTCTTCCACTATGCATCGAGACATCCTGAATAAGGCCTTACAAAACACTCAAGTTCCCACCGAAATAGACCGTACACAATTCCAAGCATTGATGGGAAATCTCTCAACAACCTATCAACTATCCTTCATCCAAAAAGATATGCCACTTCTTGATTCAATCCATAACCGTCCCCTTCACCTTGAGGTTGGTGTGAACGGTCATAAAGTGAAAAGGGTATTGGTAGATAATGGCTTTGCCATAAATCTTTGCACATTAAAATTCATAAAATAGGTGGGATGAACCCAAGCTTATCTAAATAATCAAGTTATTACCATTAAGGCATATGATAATGCAGAGTGAGATTCTGAAGGAACTATTTGCCTTCCTATTCAGGTGGGTCCCATTGTATAGTATATTATGTTTCATGTTATGGAACTTGAACTTCCATATAACATTCTTCTTGGCCGCCCATGGATTCACTCTATGTAAGATGTTCCATCAACCTACCACCAATTTCTAAAATTCCCCTTTCAAGGAATGGAAGTAACCATCCAAGTTAATCCTCATCCATTCAAATATTGTCGAGCATTAGAAGCTTCCTTTCCACATTCTCATTACTACCTTGGAGTGGAAATGGGGGCACCACAAACAACATCATCCCCTTTGTCCACCAACACTCTAACCACTACTTCATCCACTCCATCATCTCCATCTAATCCCAACCTTACCAAGGTCCAGATCATCGACAAAGGGTGTGGTGAATATGAAATGTGCACAACAATGAACATGGAAACCATACCACCCTCACCACATACATATGGTAAACCTTCCCAGTCTGTTACAAAAGAAGAAGACAAGACCATCAGTCTCACTTCTCCAAATGTGGGGTCTAGTACTTTCCGCTCTCCTGGGTTATGATAAGACACACAGGAAGATGAAATCATTCAGTGGGTATATCATGAAGAACATGAACCCTCTCCCCCTTTGAAAAAATACTTCCAAGAGGCCTATCCTTGGCCTTCTAAAATTGCAAAAAAACATAATTATTAGGGGGGAGGCCTTGGTGTAACAGAACAGGGTCGATGACAGCCAATATAAGCTTCTCTATGTCCAAAGAAGATAGGTTTGGGTTATGATACTAAACATAAGGTTCTTGTAGCATCCTTTAGTACCTCTAACAATGTTAGTGTAGATGTCGGTTCCCTCGAAGACATACTAGAGGAGGAATCCATCATTCACACATATGATGATTTAGATCACGTTGACCTCCCAGCCATGTTTGAATGCTTATCCGTTTGCACCATTAACCTATCCCTCAAACATCCTGAACTTATTGACCATAACCTGATTAGTACGTGCATCTTATGGGATTGGGGGAAGATGAACTCCCTAGTCACAAAAATAAAAAGAAGCAAAACCAAATGGGTTACCTAGTGAAAACCTCCCTGAGGCACTTTGTGACTTCGAAAAAGTAAAAGCAAAGGGTGTATCTCATGATGAAAACCTCGATGAGGCACCAAAAGATGGGGATGTTCATCTTTCCCTTAAAAAAACTCAACTATTTAGATGATCATCCATTTTGATTGAAGAAACACAAGCCATAAATTTGGGAACTGAGGAGAATCCAAAAATCACCTACGTAGCTAAGGCACAATCAAAAGGAGAAAACTCCACCATCACCAAGCTCCTCAAAGAGGTAATCATCAACTTTTCCTGGAAATATTCGTACATGCCCAACCTTGATCTTTCTTTGGTGGTACATCACCTCGATTTCCATCTTGATACAAAACCTATCAATCAGAAACTCCAAAAAATTCACCCTCAAGTGGCTCTTCTGGTTAAGAAAGAATTGGAAAAGTTGTTAGAAGTAGGATTCATCTGACCAATTTAATACTCTGACTGGATCTCCAACATAGTGTGTGTTGCAAAACCCAACGACGATATTAGAATCTATACAGATTTTTGAGACCTTAACAAAGCTTGTCCCAAAGACAACTTCCCCTTACCAAATATTGATATGTTGGTCGACCTCACCGCAAGACATGATATGTTGTCCCTCATGGATGGTTTCTTTGGTTATAACTATATTAATATTTCCTCTAAAGATCAACACAAAACTTCTTTTACTACACCTTGGGGCACATTTTGTTATAATGTCATGCCTTTCGGCCTCAAGAATGTGGGGGCAACATATCAGCGTGTGATGAAAGTCATCTTTCATGATCTCATCCACATAATAATGGAAGACTATGTTGATGGCCTGTTAGGAAAATCAAGAATGAGAGAAGAATACCTTTCCATCCTCAAAAAGATCTTTGAACATTTGGAATAGTACAGGCTACGTCTCAATCTGAAGAAATGTGTCTTCCATGTCACATCTATAAAACTCTTAGGGTTCATTGTCTCCCGCAGAGGTATCGAGGTCGATCTTGCAAAATTTGAGGCAATCATGGAAATATGCAACCTTAAATAGTTAATAATTTTGTAGGGTAAGCTCCAATCCATTTGAAGATTCATCGCTCAATTGGTCGATAAGTGTCAATCATTCATGCATATCCTCAAGAAAGATACTGCATTTAAGTGGACCCAACAATGTTAGCTTGGCTTTTATCAGATCAAGGAATATTTGGCTCACCCGCCCATCCTGATGCCACCCATTCAAGGTAAACCACTACTGCTTTATATGTCAGCTACTTATGTGGCATTGGGGGCATTTCTAGCACAATATGATGAATCATCCAAGGAAAGAGAAATCTATTAAATCAGCCTAACCTTAGTAGGATATGATCTCAAGTATTCCCCAATGGAGAAGGCTTGCCTTGCTGTGGTTTTTCAGCTCACAGAAACTCTGACACTACATGCTTAGCCATCATGTCAAGTTAATCTCTAAAGTTGATCTGCTAAAATATCTATTATCAAGAACAACACTCACTGGCCACATGGATAAATGGGTCATGATGCTAAGTGAATTAGGCATAGAGTATTTGGATCGTAAAGCAATCAAAGGACAAGTGATAGCAGATCATCTGGCAGATGCTCCTCTAGTAGATGCTTACCCTTTAGAAACAAAATTTCTCGATGAAGGATTCTTTGCAATATCAGAAGCTACCACATGGACACTATACTTTGATGGGTCACACACCAACAATGGATCGGGGGCAGGAATCTTACTTGTCACCCCCCAAGGCGATTACATACCAAAGTCCTTTCAACTGTCCTTTCCATGTACCAACAACACTACTGAATATGAAGCTCTTCTTACTGGCCTTAGAATTGCAGTCCAATGGCGTATCACTCATCTACAAGTCTTTGGCGACTCCCAACTAGTTATCAAGCAGGTCAATGATGAGTTCCTAATGAAAGATGATAATCTCTTACCATACAAACGTATGGTAGATGACTTCAAGTAGTACTTTACCTCCATCCAATTGGATCAGATTCCCAGGATACAAAACAAAGTAGTTGATGCCATGGCTACCATTGGTTCTCTCCTTGACATGCCTAAAGATCATATTGAATGTGAGTTTCTCGTAGAGCAACTATTAATCCCTGCATATGATATCCCTAAAAATGAGATGGTGTGCAACATTGTAGGCCCTACATCACCTTGGTACCAAGATATCTACACTTAACTCCATTACAACACCCTACCTCCCGACTTGACACGAAACCAACGAAAATCCTTTATCCAATGAACATCCTGTTACACCATAGCTGGTGACACACTTTATCAGCATGGGTATGATGGAACCCTCCTCTACTGTTTAAACAAGACTAACGCACATACTGCATTGATGAAAGTACATAGTGGTGTATGTGGGGCTCATTCAAATGGTATGGCGTTAGCCAAAAGAATTCTTAGGGCTGGTTATTATTGGCCTACATTGGAACAAGATTCTTGTGATTTTGTGAAGAAATGCCTACCTTGCCAACAACATGCAGATCTCATACATGCCCCTGCATAAGATCTTCAACCTCTATTCACCCCATGGTCGTTCTCTCAATGGGGCTTCGACCTCATTGGAAAGATTTATCCTCCATCCTCCGACGACCACACTTTTATCATTATCATAACTGAGAACTTTACCAAATGGGTGGAAGCAATTCCACTCACACAAATCATAGGTACTTGGATCTCCAAATTCATCCTATACCATATTCTCTGTAGATATGGAATCCCATCCACCATCTTTACTGACAATGGAAAGCCTTTCAAAAATCAAGCCATGAAACACCTTTGTGAAACCTTCCATATCCAGCATCGTTGGTCCACTCCTTATTATCTCCAAGGTAATGGATAAGCAAAATACACCAATAGAACTCTCATCAGGATACTCAAGAAGGTGGTCAATAACATTGGTCGTGATTGGAACCTCCATATCCAACCCACCCTCTGGACTTACCACACCTCCATCCATACTCCTACCGGTGCCACCCCATATTCTCTCGTCTATGATGCCGACACTATCTTTCCAATTGAGGTAGAACTCCCATCACTGAGAATATCTTTGAAAAACCTTGTCAGCGATGAAGATAACTTAGTTGCAAGGCTCAGTCAGCTAGAACTCCTTGATGAAAGAAGAATCAAAGCATATGACCATCTTCAGGCATATTAGAACTGTTTGAAGAGAAGCTACAATAAGAAAATTTTCCCTCACCAATTAAATGTTGGTGATTTAGTCCTTAAAGTAAATCAGCGGAACCAACAAGATCGGGAAAATAAGGGCAAGTTCGAAGCAAATTGGTTGGGCCCTTATGTCATCACAACAAAATATGGTTTAGGAGCATACCGATTGTCTACACCTGAAGGACAGCCCCTGGAAGAACCCATAAACATCATGCATTTGAAGAAGTTTTACACTTAGGCCAGCTAGGGTATCCTATCCTTTAAAATCCAAAAAAAATACAATTTTTTTTTTTTGTCAAAATACAATTTTTTTTTTTATCAAAATACAAAAAAGACAAAAATTTGTCAAAAAACAAAAAATTCAGAAAAATAAAAAAATAGTAAAGAGAAATAATTCATCCTATGGTGAAAACCACCCCTACGTGGTGCCTTGGATATGTATGATTGGTGAAAACCTGGCAACAGGCGCCATTTGTATAGGGCTTAATCATTATCTACCTCGTGTCTTAGTTATTTTATGATTCACCCATCCAGACCATTCTATCGATCCTATCCTTCCATCCGCTAGCATCATCTGCTCGCTTGGTATATTTTTGGTTGAACATTGGATGATCATCTGTTATCTGACATCATGAGCTTTTATCCTAATCTAAGCTTTTGACACCTCGTTGTTTCCATCGTTTCCATCTAGGTCGTTCATCATGTCGATTTCCATCTAGATCCCATCTTGTCTTTTGGCGAACTACATTACCCCTGTGCTTTCACATAGGAAAGGTTGATCATTTGATTTGCCCTCGGGGCTTTTTTTGTTTGTCTGGTATGTCACTCTTTTCGATTTTGTCTTTCTTGTCTTTGGTGAACTACGTTTCCCATGCGCTTTCATGTAGGCAAGGTCGATCATTTGATCCGCCCTCACGACTTTTGTTGTTTGTTTGGTTCGTCACTCTTTTTGGTTTTGTCTTTCCTGTCTTTAGCAAACTATGTTACCTCTGCACTTTCATGTAGGCAAGGTTAATCACTTGGTCCACCCCCGGGGCTTTGTTTCTTGTCATCTCCCTTTGTTTGTCATATCTATCTTGTTGTTGGTCATTCATCCTGGGTGAACTATGTTGCCCTTGCGCTTTCACATAGGCAAGGCCAATCATTTGATCCGCCCCTGAGGCATTTTTTCCTTCATCATCTATCACCATTTTTCTCTTTCTGATCTTATCCATCGTGTTTCTTTCATCTTTTTCAAACTAAGTTGCCCCTATGCTTCCATGTAGGCAAGGTCGATCATTCTATCTACCCCTGGGGCTTTCCTTTTCTTTTCTTTTGTGGTCAGTCTACCTGATTAGTGTCCTCCATCATTTGTCTTCATGGTCTTCTTTTCGCTTTTATCCATGATCTTTTCCTGAACTATGAGGGATTTGTGCTTTCACGTAAGCAAGGCTGGTCTTTGATCAACCCCCCAGCCCCTAGGTCTTTAGGTTATGTCAGTTTTGTGTCTTGTGTCGTGTTGTCAAGGTATGTCCTTATCTAGCTAGTACTTCACAAATGGAATTCATTTGTGTCTCGATATTTGATCAATTTTCGAATATCTTGCATCATTATCGATTTTTTAGTTTAGCATCCATCTTTGGTCTCAATAGGATGTATCATTCCTAATAGACCGCATCAACCCCATCCATCAATTTGATCCTATGGTGAAGGATCTTTTGAAATTGATTACAATATTTTGATGCTTTTAGCTTTTGTTTATCATTTGAGCCCCCTATCATCACTTGCCAAGACTGCCATAATCTAATCATATTATGGTGCGTTTTTACTAAGTTTACATAGGGTCATATCTTGATTTTCATTTTTGTTTGTTGTTTTCCTGGCTGTCTCGCATAGTACCCACCAAGACCCCAACAATCTTGTGTTATATTGAGACATCCTTTTATGCTTGTGGTTATCCCAATACCTGGCCCGACCAAAGTCATTGCAACTTTGGGGTATTGGGATAGCCTTCTTGTCTGTTGTGTTTGTTTATGCATTAGACACTAATTCATCTTGGTCCATATACCATAGTACTTGGTGTCTTATGCTATAGAAAAAATCAGTGCTCCAAAAATGGAAAAATTGCATTAGCATTGCATTTTATTCTCTCCTCCATTGCATTCCTCCCCTTTTCTTAGGATTTTGGTTGTGCAAACAATGATTCCTTCCATCTTCCCCTTTCTTCTCAGGAGTCCTATGATTCTTGATAGGTGCAGCTGCCCACCTATCACATCCTTCATCTCCATCATTATGCAGGCCCTTGTTTACATTCATAATCACGTTACATTTAGTTGCATTCTCATATTTTAGGTCCACTAAGTTTCCTCTCAACCGATGTGCATAATTTTAAGTTGTGTAGGTTAATTTTCATTAATTTATACATCTTAAAGAATCATTTCATTATTAATTCATTCATTAGAATATCCACTTTATTTCATATCATTTGTATCACATATTATTAGATTCATTTCCACACCCATGACATATAACATCATGAATCATCCATAACATTTTGCATTATACACATAAAACATTAGAATCTCATCCACATAAGATCAATCATAAAATCATTCATCACATCATGCATATCATATCATCTCATCCACATAAAAAAATCACATCCTACAACATAAACGTTAGGCATCATGCATATCATAAATCCATATAGGCATAAAAATAAAACATTATAGGCATATCACTACATCGCATCATAATAACCATCCACAATAAAACCATAAACATACATGTATGCATAGAATCATCCATCACATATACATCACATAATGTTAATAAGGGCTCTCGCATATGATAAATAACAATAAATATAATGTCCATCACATGTTCCATATCATATCCACCATCATCCTCCAAATACATATCCATAAAGTATGAGTACAAAGCTATGAATAAACTCTAGTCTCTATTACTTTGTACTATACATCCATCACCTGTCAAATATTAGGATCATGTCCCTCTGATCCTCTGAACCATGAGCTACCTACATCCAATATTTGTGGTAACTCTAGCATTGGCCCCCTACATGGAGGTGTCTCTCTCGTGCTACTATATCATCGGGTGTACATCCCTGCTGACTGGGTTGGCGCTGGCATCTATGGTGGCTCTCGAACATAAGCAGAAACTCGTTGTGTTGGATCTAGCACTATCGTGTAATAAGCACACATATAGTATCTTGCCTCTCTCGTATACTCCTCTTGATCCCCCACCTGTTGTCTAGTTACGTATCGCTCAGCCCTATACCTATCCTGATATGCACAAATGGATCTCCTCTCTATGCCCATGCACCCCATGCTAATTATAACTGCTCAATCTTCGATCCCATTTGTGACACCTGCTCTAGAGCTTTGTCCCTCTCCTCCTACATAGCCTATACCCATTCCTATAGTGCCTGCATCTCTATCCCTGTCTCACCACCTTGTCCTCCCTCTACCTACCTTTGTGTTGCATCTCTATCCATAACTTGTATTTGTGCCATGACTTTGTCCCTCTCCTCCTACAGAACCCGCATCTATGCTTATAAGGCCTCCCTCTCTGCCTCCATCACCTGTACCTGAGCCCACATAGAATCCTCTCTCTCCTACATCAACACCATATCTCCCACTATCTCCTCTACCACCTCAGCTCTATCATGGAACTCATCCCGCTCTCACCTCAACTCCCTCCTCTCTCTCAGCAATCCCTCTACCTGTCTCCTCAGATCCTCCATATCCCTCTCTGTCGATATCTACTCTATTGATCCTCCCGACTCTTGTTGACCCCCTGCCTGCAGTAGCGTCATGGTAGCCCTAGTCTATCCTTCTCCCATCTTGTTGCCTCCCCTACCTCATGCTCTCTCGCTACCTCTCCCTCCAAATGAGTCACCTCTTCTCGTAACTCACCCACCTCTTCTCGTAGCTCATTTATATATGCCCAATAGCCTCTCTCCCTCTCTCTGCATCTTCGTCTTATGCCACAGAAATGCATTGGCCACCACCCGGAAATCCCTCTCACTCTCTACTAACTGGGCTTTCAACACATGTACCTCTGCCTCCAGTATACTCCTCGTTGCCTCTGAGTCTCTCAACCTCTGCTCGATGATATGTAATCTCGCCTCCGTTCCTCTCAATCGTGTGACCAAATCATCTACTATCAGTGGAATCATCTTTAAGGGATGAATACCATGTATCTTTGTGTCCATCACCTCTGCTCCCCCTCATCCCCTATGTCCATCACCTCAGCGTCATCCCCCTCCCCACAGCCTCTACATCATGTATCTCCTCCTTGAGATCCACCTGCACCCTCTGTAACCTGCTCCTCCTACCTACCCTCCGCTGACCTACTACCTCATCCTCCCCTTGCCCCATGTCTTCTCCTCTAGCTGCCTCTGACACTCTCCTCTGCTGACCTCTTGGCTCATCCTCCCCCTACCCTCCCTCCTATAGCTCTATGACTCTAGGCACTCTCTTTTTTTGTCCTTCTGCTCTACCTACCTCAGGCTCTCTCTATTGATCTCGTCCTTCTCGGGTTGCCTTGCCCCTAGGCCCTGCCTGCTCGCCATCTCCCCCTCCCTCCTGCCAATCTGGACTCATCCTCCAGTTCAAATCCTAATGCCCCTATGATCAAAAACTTTGATGTAATCCATGCAACTCAGTGTCACACAAATCATGTTGCATATCTCAAAGTGATCCCTACATCTACCAAACCCTCAACCCTCCTTGGGTACTCTACTAGCTCTCGCACCAATGTCACCCAGTGCTCCCATGCAAACTCTATTGAAATCGCATCATCCCATGGTTGATCCAGTGTAATCCATCTGAACATATCAAGGGCAACTGGAATATCCTATACCAGCCCATACTACCTCGTCACCCGATCTGGCCTGTGTAACTCTACTTCCTGAGGCTCTCTCCCAACTATATAATAGCGAGTCATAAATTATCCCCTATGCCTATCATCATCCTCCCTCCATCCCCTAAAGCATTGTGTCATATACAGCCTCCACACTATATCCTCCTCCTCTAGATCATCAAACAACCTCCTCCACCCATCTAAATCTTCTGCACCCCGATACCGAAAAATTTAGCCATACTCTGCACCGTACGAATAGGCCACCGACAATGTTGTATCCTCCTAACCCACTCTCACCACATCCGATCTGGCCACACTAATGTGCTCCCAGGCTCATACCTGTAGCAATGTCACATG
This sequence comes from Sequoiadendron giganteum, assembly GCA_007115665.2. Classification (NCBI taxonomy): domain Eukaryota; kingdom Viridiplantae; phylum Streptophyta; class Pinopsida; order Cupressales; family Cupressaceae; genus Sequoiadendron; species Sequoiadendron giganteum. The sequence continues at coordinate 227,410,445 of CM021102.1, forward strand.
ACACATGTTGAGCGCCCCCCAATAATTGATCATGTGCATATCTCCGTATAGTTGTGCAAGGATGCATGGACCCCATGTGAACTGTCCATCCCTCCCCTTGACAATATGTCAGATAACCTCCATGTAGCTAAGGTTGTAGAATCTCTCACTCCTATCCGGTATGAGTATCCCACTGATCAACTTGCAAAGGTACAATAGTAGTGGTGGTACTCTCAACTCCAAACATCTACCCATGTCTAATTCAGTCTTCTCCACCGGCAAGTCCTCTCGCTTGAACTTGACCCATATGGTATCATCCAACACCTCTCCCTCTAATCTTAGCTCAATCACCATACGCCCTACTATGGGAAATCTCAATATCTGTCGGACATCCTCTAGTGTCACTGTCATCTCTCCTTTTGGGAGATGGAATGCTGAAGTTGTTGAATCTCAGCGCTTGATCAAGGCTATCAATATCGCTCGATGCGCCTTGATGGATGGATACCCTAATAGGTGCAGCAACCCTGCCTAAGCCAAAGCCTAATGGTCTGCTCCAGTCATCGCTCGTTGTCTGACTGCCAACACCTCTGATCTCCTCTCACACATTTGCAAGCTATTGAACCTTTGTAGCCAAACCACACAACCTGTCAGTCGCCACATCATTCCTTTTATTTATCTTCCGGCCCCGGGAGCCTTTTCACACTAACTTTTCCTAACACTCTTCCCTGGGATACTTTTCATAAGTTATCTCCCTTATTTAACTTTTCTTTCCCCTCCACACACTTGGTGTATCGCATTTTCTGGGCATGGCTGCCCTTCAGGACAGGGTCGCTCGTCGGGGCACAGTCGCTCCTTTTCGGGGCGTCACCGCCCGTCAAGGTGTGACAACCCCTTTCTAGGGCAAGCTTGCCCCGGTTGGGCATGACCGCCCCTTTCCAGGGTGGGGCCATCCCACCAGGGTGCGGCCACCCCATGTTGGGGCGGGGGCGCGCCCACCTCGGTGGGGCATGGTCGCCCCGTGTCGGGTCAAGGCCACCCGTTTATGGGGCGCGGTCTCCCCGGTAGGGTGAGATCGCCCCTCTTAGGAGTGGGGCCGCCCCTTGTTGGGGCGAGGTCACCCCTCCATGGGGTGCGACCACCCATTCTTTTGGCACGGCCACCCCTATGTGGGGAAAACCCCCAAATTTGTTCCTATCCTACTCTTATTTTTTCTCTACAAACCTCTTTTCCCCCCACATCACTATGTGACATTTTTCCCTACCCATTAGGCGAAATTGATTTTCTCCTTCTACCCATTTTTCTAACCTACTTCTACTCCCAAACCCACGTTTTCAAATGACATTTTAACTACAAAAATATCTCAAAAAAAAAATGCTAAAATCACAAAGGGAGTTTGAATTTAACCTAGAGTGGGATCGCGTGCTCATGATAGAAGCTCCACATCTCATCCCTGCGATGGATGATGTCATCGTCGTAGTCCTCCGACATCTTCTCTCTCTTTCTCTTCCCTCTTCCCTCCTCTCTTTCTCAACTGCTAGTTGTCCAAATGAGGAATATTAATTCTAAAATTAATATTTAAACCTTCCCTCCTTTTCACCTTTTTAAAATAAAGGGAATTTTTTCCCTCTATTTAACTTTTTCTCCTTTGAATAATCCTCCAACTTCCCGGGGCCACCATTTGTGCCTCGTATATCCGTTTGACTTCGTTCAAAATCCATTCTTCATGGTTTTTTGAACTCTATCCAATGGTACCTTCTATTTCTTCATATCGAGAAGTCGTTCGAGGCCCCTTTTTCTTCCCCTACCGCCCTCTCGAGGGGGCATACCCTACCAAATCCATTCAAACCTCCTTCTTGGTCATTTTCCCATGAGGTTAGGCCATCTCCTTTCCCTTCCCTCCATTTGAGAATCTCAAGTAACCTCTCCCACGTTGGGGCATCATTTTCTAGTCACTTCCTCTATAGAGTCATCTGCATTTTATTTTTCTTCGAAACATTGTTATTCTAACAATATTTTAAAGAGGGGAAAAATGTAGACATCGAAATTTGATCAATTACATAAGGAGAAATTTATTCCTATCATTCATTCATTTCATCAATGTTAATTAAATCATTTATTTAATTAATGTTCCCCTTTTCCCTAACATCCCTAAGGTATTTAATAAATCTATTAAATACTTTACCATTAGCCCATTTCCTTTCTAAATTAAATAAATCAATCAATTTATTTAATTTACTCAGTTATCCTTTTCAATTTTGAATTCATTCTTTCTCTCTCCTTGTCCCATCCTCCATAACCTCTCCAATAATCTACTTTAATCTGATTAATCCCTCCTTAGGATGTGCATATCGTTAATTAGGATTAAGGTCACATCCTTCATATCTAGCCACTTTCCTTTAATCTTCATTAATTAGCCTAATCACCTATTTTCACAATCACAATCATAATCACTTACCTTTTCTAGCATGTCCTTAAGTCAAACTTTCATGGTACTTACCTTTTTTGGGTTGACCTCTTCCCCATGTGAATTAAAAATTTACACTTATTCCCCCCATGCATTTGTCTTCCCCATGACCTCTCAAAGGACACATCAAGTACATGGGACAAGGACCTCCTTTTGGAGGACCTTGTCTTATCCATTGGATTCTCCAACGCAAGTAAATTAAAAATTTACTTTTATTCCTCCAATGCCTTCCTCATTCCTCATGGTGACAAGGGTGGACTTTCTAAAAGTCATCACTTGTCACTTTCAGCCCCATATGGGGCCAAGAAATACCTTTTTGAGGAAGTCCTCTCCCATCCCAAGGTACTTGCAAGTACCTTGGGACCACATGGTCTTTTCCATGTCACCTTGTACTTTTTCCATCTCACCATGTCCTTGGCCACTTCATCCGCCACATGGTGAGATGTGAGGGCTTGTGTGTCCTCAAATCACCATAGCCCTCCATCTTGGCCATGGTGGCTCAATCTTGACCATTGAATCCTCTAAAGAAATCAATTTATTCTATAAATACCCCCCTTTTTCATTCATTAAGGGACCTTATGATCTTCATGCATTATTATCAAACTTATGCTCTCAAACCATTTTGCATTCTAGCCATTATTATTGCAACTCTCTTACATCTTGCATTTTGCATCTTAGCCATTATTGCATTTATCCACCCTCATTAATCACCCAACTACCACTACCATCACAAGATTTTCATCAAGGATCACACATTATCAACCATCAAAGGGCCAACCAAATATCAACTCAATACAAGGTAAAATTTGTTATTTTCTTTATCTTTATTTTGTGTGAGTTAATGTAACCCTATTTTGAGCTGTTAGGTGTCATTTGCTTCTCTTTCATTCTATTTTATTTTGAATTTTTAGACTAGGATATTTCACCTCATCACAATATTATATAATATATATAGTATATATTACATAATATTAATATAGTATATAATATTTCATATATATATTATATACTATATATAATAATTAATATGTATATTATATATAATATATAATATACTATACAAAATATATGTACTATATAGTATACAATATAATAAATTTAGAAATAAAAACCAAAAAAAAAAATGAAGCAGATGGGCGAAGAAACGCAGGGGTGTGAAGTAAAGCAGATACGAAAAACTTCAAAGGCACTAAGCAGAGAAGGGAGGAATGTGGTATTAGTAGGGCATGAATTAGGAAAGGGCAATAGGAAACAAGGGGAAGAATTGGTGGTGGTGGAAGAGGATACGAATGATCAAAAAGAACATAGGCCGCAATGGGTCTTTACCAAAGGGCGTTGGGTGGATAAATGTCATCTGATGCATCAAAAGAGAGATGCAAAACAAAAGACAAGGAAAACCAATAAAAAAAAAGACACAATACTCTGGAAAGACACACCTTATACAGAAAGAAGGAAATAAAATTAAAAAATTACATATCTGAAACATCAAGAATACCTGATCCTAAATGGGTTCGAAATCAGTATTGGCAAGGGTACAAAAATCAAGAAGGAAATAATTGGAAATAGCGGAAACCAAATGGAAAAAACCCTAAGGGCAGGAAAAATTGGAAAGAAAACACACCAAAGGGAAGTTGGACGCAGTAGGAAAAAAAAACCCTAACCTAAATCCAGATATAGCAGAAATTGATGTTACAGAAGAAATCAAATAAAATGTCGACATCCTCAAGGAAGATGCATTTATATGTCGATTCTTTTGGAAAACTCCAAGTAGACAATTGATCAACGATTGGATAAGAGAAAAATGGCAAACAAAAGTATTACTAAGGTTCTTACCAAAGCGCTTCTTTGTGGTAGTATTTGCAAGTGAGATGGAAAAAAATAATAATAACAGAAAGTAATATGTGGGTAATGAATGATATGCCCCTCTATATGCAACCCTGGAGCCCAAATTTTGATCCAGTAAAGACGCGGCCATATGATCAACCCAAGTGGATTAGATTATACAATCTTCTGATGGAATATTGGGCAAGGGAATGCCTAGAAAATATTGGAAGAGCACTTGGGTCCCTAATGGAAATTGACACAAATATCATGGATGGGGATCTATACAAATACACCAGACTGAAAATTGCGGCAATAGATCCCATTCCAAATAAAATCCAGTTGATAGTAAATGGGTCTCAATGGATTCAGGAAATAGAAGTAGAGGAGATAAAATGGTTATGTCTCAACTATGGGGCTAGGAATCATAATGAAGTAAATTGCACTATCATTAATGAAAATAATAAAAGTGAAAGCCCGCAGGGGAATGCGATTCACAAATAGAACAAAATTCCAAACAATGAAATAGCTCCAATACTGGCCATCACGAATACCAAGCAGGATAATGAAGTAAGGGAGAATCCTTTAGAGGATACAAATGTAGAAGGTTTCAGTGAAGAGCATCAAACTAAAACTCATGGCACAAGAAACATAATTGATCAGGAGGAAGAGGAAAGAGATGAGATTGGCTCTCTGATAAGCAATGATCTAGATTCAAGTACAGAATTAGAAGATGCATTGGATATCATAGAAGACAGGTGTATCTCTCAATTCACGGAAAACCATTTGGGCATGGGAAAATTTGGCACAACAAGGAAACAATAGGGAAGGAAATCTTATAAATAGCTACGGGAGGAAGAGGCAATCCAAAAAAACCTACCCAGTATTGCTAAATTTCTAAGTACCAAGAAAGGTAGGCCCTCCCTTGGGAAACAATGAAAATCACAACATGGAATTCTAGGGGCCTAAAGGCCCCTAACAAGCGACATCTAGTCAGGCGTCAAATACAGAAAAGCCAAAATAACATAATCTTACTTTAAGAAACTAAGCTATCCAATGAAGAAGGTCTGCAGTTCCTCAAATTCTGTCGGGATTGGAAAGGGCATTTTCAGGAATCCAAAGGTAATGCAGGAGGATTGGGTATCATGTGGAAAGAAGAATTTGTCTCTATGTAAATCATTTGTTTGGAAGCTAACTGGTTGGCAACCAAAATGTACAATTTGACCCTGAATTGCCAGTTTATAATCATCAATATATATGGTCCAACACAAATAGAGGAAAAGGCAACATTGTGGAGGAAGATTTTGGAATTCTCGCAGCCCTTCCTCAAAGAAAAATTAATCATAGGCGGGGATTTCAACGCTATTTTGGATCCATCAAAAAAAAGTGGTGGAATTAAAATAATATCTCAAACATCCATTGACTTTAGGAAATTTGTAGATGAGGCAGGGGTTGTGGATTGTCCGACGATAAAAGGAACCTTCACATGGACAAATAGACGAAAGGTTTTCACGGAAATTTCTGAACGCCTAGATAGATTTCTAATCACCAGGAGCTGGAGTGACTCAGGCCTACAAATACAAACAAACATATTACGAAACTCAACTTTGGATCACTTCCCTGTAGAGATAACTATTTTTGATCAGTCGGAATTAGTAAGGGAATGTTTTAAATTTTATAATATGTGGTGGCGTGATGAAGGACTAGTTGAACTACTAGAAAAGTGGTGGAGAGAGACAAGGGTGGGGGGTTCAACGAGTTTAAGATTGTCAAAAAACTCCAACACATAAAATAGAGGCTGAAGCCGTGGAATAAATAATTTTTTTTGAATATATTTGTAGAAAACGCCAAGGTGGAAACCGAATTAGAGTCATTAAATGAGAAAATTATCAAGCATGGAATGAGGAATGAATAGTTTATCAAAGAAAAAGAACTGAATGGAAAACTAACTGAACTCCTCAAAAGAGAAGAAATTTATTGGAGAGATAAGTTAAGAGAAAACTGGTGCAGGAGGGAGATTCCAACTCCAAATTTTTCCATGCATCAGTATTGGCCAGAAGAGCGGCTAACAAAATTGAAGAAATCCAGTTGAGAGAAGGATAGTCAGCATGTGGCTTAGCAGAAGTTGGCTCAGCGGCGGTAGAGTACTTTGAGAAACTCCTGGGAAATCAAAGTTTGTTGTCGAACAACGGAAGAATACTGGAAACAATCAGCAAAAAAGTAACGGAAGATGATAATAGAATGCTATGTAAGGAAGTAACAAAAGAAGAGGTAAGAGTTGCATTATTCCAGCTTCACCCAGACAAGGCGCCTGGACCCGATGGGTTTACAGCCAGATTTTTCCAAACATGTTGGGGCTTTGTTGGGGATGATATTTGGAAGTTAGTAGAAGACTTTCGAAAGAATAAGCGTTTTGTGAAAGATTTGAATAACACGGTGATAGCCATGATCCCAAAAAAATAGGAATGTAAATATTTTAATGATTTCAGGTTGATTTCGCTATGCAACACAATTTATAAAGTAATTGCTAAAGTATTAGCAAACATACTGAAATTAGTGGTGGGAAAATTTGTGTCACCTAAACAATGTGGATTCATGCCAGGTAGAGAAATCAAAGATTGCACAATACTCCTCTTAGAGGTTGTACATACCCTCACAACAAATAGGGAAGCAAGGATGTTTATAAAGTTAGATGTATGCAAGGCATACAATAAAGTATCATGGGAATTTCGAAAGAAGGTAATGGAAAAACTGGGGCTCAACTCTCATTGGTGTGATTTGATAAACTACTGTATCTCTTCAGTGATATTTTCGGTGTCAATAAATAGCACATTGTAAGGTTTCTTCCAAGATATCAATGGTCTTAGACAAGGGGATCCTATTTCGCCTTTTCTATTTGTGATAATGGCTGAATCCTTAAGTTGTGCACCGCTCAAAAAATCCGTCCATCCATCCATCCATCCATTCCATCCGTCCATTCCATTCCATCCATCCATCCTTCCTTCCATTCCATCCATCCATCCATCCGTCCATCCTTCCTTCCATCCATCCATCCATCCATCCATTCCGTCCGTCCGTCCATCCTTCATTCCATTCCATCCATCCGTCCATCCGTCCATCCATCCATTCCATTCCATCCATCCATCCATCCGTCCATCCATCCATCCATCCATCCGTCCATCCATCCATCCATTCCATCCACCTCCATCCATCCATTCCATTCCATCCATTCCATCCATCCATCCATCCATCCATCCATCCGTCCATTCCATCCATCCATCCGTCCATCCGTCCGGGATCATCCATCCATCTTCCTTCCCGTCAGTCCGGGCGTCCGGCGTCCATCCGGTCCATCCGTCCTTTTTCCATCCATCCATCATCGATCCATCCATCCATCCATCCATCATCCGTCAGGCTTTCCGTCCGGCGTTCCATCCATCAAAGAGGAGATGGGGAAGGGAGGGACAAGGGAGAGATAGGAAGGTTATGAGTGATGGTGTGAGAAAGGAGATGAGAGAGAAGAGAGAGAGAGAGAGAGAGAGAGAGAGAGAATTGAGGGAAATATGGGAGAGAGAGAATTAGGGAAATATGGGTAGAGAGGGAGAGGGTGAGTGGAGATAGAGAGAAGTAGAGAGAGAGAGGTACATAAAGAGATAGATTGAGGGGAGATATATAAAGAATTAGAAGGGTAAGGGGAGAGAGATGTAGAGAGAGTGGGGAAGGAATGACACGAGGGGAAATGTAGGTTAAGAGAGATTATGGGAGATGAGAGATAAAGAGAAGTAGAGAGCGATGGGTGAGGGGGGGAGAGATAGGTAGAGAGAGAGATAGATGGGGAAGGGGAATGAGAAGGGGAGAGAGGTAGACAAAGGGGGGAAGGGGGGACAAAGGGAGGGAATGGTAGGTTAGGAGGGATGGTGGGAGAGGAGACATAGAGATAAGTAGAGATGGATGGGGGAGGGAGCGAGATGTATAGAAGTAGAGTGGGAGGGATGGAGAGAGAAAGGGTGGGAGGGGTTGAGGGAAATGCAAGTAGAGAGGGAGAGGGTGAGTGAAGATAGCAAGAAGTAGAGAGAGAAGGTGAGAGAGATATATATATTGCTCTCATCTCTTTGTAGTTTTATTATAATAAATATGACATTTAAAACTCTCTTGTAGCTCTATCCATCAACTAGTTTTTTATAATATATTATATTATTATACATAATATTTATATAATATAATATATAATATATAATATATTAAATATAATGTATATTAAATTAATATTAATAGTAATATTAATATTAATATATCCTAGTATATATTAGTTCATCATAGTATATATTAATTTATCATATATTATATTAAATATATTAATATCTTGAATATATATAAATATTTATATAATATTAATATTTTCTGGATTCAACTATATGTTGTTTTTTTGCATCAACTGGATGCAAAAAAACAACACACAGTTGAATCCAAAAAATTCTCTCTCAAACAAATATATGTTTCTTAACTCCATTTCTTGACATTTTTTCTCTCGATTAGTGCCTCAAGATTGCTTTGGGATTTGGCTTGGGGATGTCCACTTGAAAATTCAACTACCCCAATGTGTTTAGAAGGGTTGCAGTGGTTTTTCAAACTTCACCCTTTGTGCTGACGACTTTTTTTAATTTGAATTTGATGATATAAAAAGGATTTATTCAGTAAATTGTTAGCATTAGATACCAATATAATATATGCTTTATTTTTAATATAATAAAATTATTATTGATTTTTACATGCACTATGTGTAAAGTCCTGATTGATAGGTTGATTGAAAAACATTTATAACTTTTAAACAATTACACATTTTTTGAATCCGAAAAATGCATCACACTCTATGCTTCACAAACTATAGCTTTTTAAAAAAACATATTTTCTTACTAAGTTAGGGTGGTCGGATAAATGGTTTTTAATATTTTTAAATTTTTTTACTAAAAAATTCATAACTAATTATTTGCCCTCAAATGAATTACAAAAAAATATGCATCACTTCCACACATGTGTCCTCTACTTATATTGAAAGATTTGATTTTTTAATTTTTCTCATATTTAGGGTGGCCGAACAAACACTTTTTATTTTTTAAAAAATGTAAAGTATTGTTGCATTGAAATTTCAAAGTTTCACCAATTTAAATTACTTTTTTTCCAAAAAATCCTAACTTATCCTACAAACTACAATTGCTAAAAATTATATTCCTACATATTTTCCAAATTATGTTAATAACTTATTCAAATTCTTATGCGAAGTTTTCTGAAGTCTGTTTTATGTATTTTCATTGCCACTTAAGGGCCTTGTTTGGCTCATCATGATCCTGCAATGACTCCTATTCTAGCTAGTATGTGTAAGGCAACTACTCATAGCCTTTGTTATCATTTGGATTTGATACTTACGTTCATGTCAAGATTGGTGTAGGTTTCACTGACAGTTGATATGTTACACCTAGGCAGGTTTCAATGATATGTTCAAGTTTGTTTGATACATATTTTGGGTAAGTGCAAGAAATTGGGTCCACGAAGAGGGGAAGTTTCGGCCCAAAAAAGAATCTCGCACGAAATGTGTATGCATTTTCAAAAAATGCATACGCATTATGGATCGGGTACCTGAGCCTAAAATCATAACGTGTATGCATTATGATTCAGGTACACTAGCCTAAAATGCATACGTGTTATGAAACACGTACATGTTAAAGCTTTTTTTATTTTATTTTAAAAGTGACTATGAAAATCATTTTCACAGTCAATTTTAGCCTACCAGAAGGAGAAGAAGATCGTGTACACGTTTCAGAGGGCCAAATTCAAGAAAAATTTCACTGTCACCTCCTCCCGTCGAGACAACTGACCTCAAGGACCTCCAGGTTGGTTGAATTCTACCATTTTTTTGCTTTATATCTTGCATTTTTGTTTTATAAATTTTATTTAGTTTTTGTTTGTTTAGTTTGTTTTAGTTTAATATTTTATAGTTTTTAAATTGCATTTAATTAACCGAAAACATCAACGAAATAAAAAACATTAAATTCTAAATTGAAAACCATAAAAAATAAACCTAAATTTGAAACATTTAAAATTTAGAAATTTCAAAACCCTAAACTCTAGGTTCTAAAAAATATAGGTCCTTAAAACTAATTTACCCAGACCATTAATCCTTGGACCTAAACCCTAAAATGTAAACTAAAACCCTATTTGTAGGTTAAAGTTAGGTTAAAGCTAGGGTACAATGAGGGTTTGGGTTAAGCTTTAATGTATAGTTAGAGTTCAATTACAATTAGGGTTACGATTATATTAGAATTCAATTAGGGTTAGGGTTCAATTAAAGTTGGAGTTCAATTAGGGTTAAAATTCATTATGGTTAGGGTTCTAAGATAAATATTCGGGTAAGGGTTGAGGTTAGGGTTTGTATTCAACTAGGTTTAGAGTTAGGGTTATATATTTCTATTAGGGTTAGGGTTAGGATTACGATTATGAATTAAAATTTAAGATCAAGGTTAGGGTTGGAGTTAGAATCAGGGTTCAATTGGTGTAGGGTTAGGGTTGGGGTTAAAATTAAATTAGGATTAGGGTTATGGTTGTAATTTTGGTGAGAGTTAACATTCAATCAATATTTAATTAGGGATATGATTAAGGTTTATATGCAGTTAGGGTTAGGATTCAACTAAGGTTATGATAGGATTTAATTACGGTTTAGGGTTAGAGTTCAAGTTAGAATAAATTAGGGTTCAAGTTATAATTAGGGTCTATGGTTCTAGTTAGAATTAGTGTGAGTGTTAGGGTAAGGTTTAGAGTTAGAATTCAAGGGTTGCAATTAGAAATAGTGCTATTTATAAAATCAAGTTGGGTTTATGTATATTGTTTAAACTTTAAATGTTATATTCGATCTCATGGACCGAATATTTTTGGAGCTATTAATTACAAAAATATTTAAAAAATTCTAATATATAATCAAACATTATTATAAACCCTAAAAAATTCCATACTTTCACATGTATAAATATGATTTCATTGTACAACTAAATTTAAATTTAGTGAAATCTTTGTGTACTTAAAGAAGCCATTTTCAATATGTCAATAGAGTCAAGCTCATCTTTGTTTATTTTCTATGTATTGCAATTACCGAGTTAGAATATATCTATGTGTCCCTTTGAATGTCTTCTATTAATTTTTTATTCTTATCTAAATAGTATGCTTTGAAAACAATGAATGAGATTATAAATTAATGTTAGTGTTAAGCTTATAATTTCTTCTTAACTACTATGTCCCACTATAGAGAACTTGTGTCTCTTATCATGAAATTTGAAATTTTAGATAAATCAAATTATGCCCTCGCATTTAATTAAATTCTATGCCATACTTGATAAATACACATGTAAATTCACAATCGATATACCTTAGCTCTATAGATATACTCTTTTTGGGAAACAACCACACCTATGAGTAAACGTCCCCTCACCCCAAAAGATAAAGCTCTAGAGACCCATAAAAACTTAGAAGAATAAATTACTTATTGATGAATTAGTTAATTAATGATATGCTTGATATTTATGAGCTCCATTGAGCACTCTTGTCTAACAATGATCCTTTAATATAAATAGAATCTAGTATAATTTTTACTTGAATTAAACTACATGGTTTTCATCATTTACCCATTTTCACACTCATTCTTGAGTTGTTCATAACCTAAATTATCTTGGGGACCTTTCAGGTTCTCTTTTTCCACCTTTATATATGTAATAGAAAACACTCTAAACAACCCCTAACCTCCTATTAACACCCAATTTGAGAAATCAAAGTTATATATCTACATGTGTCTTATTTTTCATTCTTTAGTCCTTTACCTATAGAAATTAAATGGTTCCTCACCTCATGTTCACAGTCTCTATTTTTAATCTTCTTATTTAATTTTTCCAATAATGATTCAAAGAAGCCTCATTGTTGATATCATAGGCTTTTGTGAGCTCTCAATTCTTTCAATACATTTTATCCAGCTCCTAGTTTAAATGTTGATGGTGATTTATATAAATAAATCTTAAGTCTTACCTTAATCCATGTGGTTTTATTTATTTTAAATAAATCAATTAATGCATATCATCAAATTTAGCTATAGTTTAATTATCAAGTGATATCTAGCTAAAAACAAGTTTATGGATTCAATTTAATGTGTACATGCTATGGATTTTTAATGTTATAAATTGAATGGTCTTCAAATGAAATATATTTTGAATTTGTGCACGTTCAATGTAATTTTTAAATAACTTTCAAATTATGTGCATTATTTAATTAGTTTGTTGATATATATTTTTTAATTATTTAACATACAGTTGCCATTTGGTTACATTCACATGGATCCCGTATTTAACATAGAGGATTTTATGCCTAAACCAAAAATTCTTGTAGATCCCATAGATCCAAACCCACCACCACAACAAAACCCCACACCTCCAAACTCTCCACCTCCTAACCCCCCACCCCCCATAGTAGATTAGGATCAGTTGAGAGAGAGCATTAGGGAAAATCTTATTGTGATTCAAGGAAATATAGATCTGATAAAAAATGAGCCTAGAATCTCCCTCATCTCGCACGGTTTGCATCTATAATGCAAACTATTATCGATTATGTTTGATCTATTGATGCAGACCTAGATAGGTTCCATCAATGGAGAGAAGAGAGGAGATAATTCTATGCAAATGGATTGTCTTATAAAGAAATTAATGACCTTAAAATACCAAACAAGCCATGTGCCAATATTTTTTTAACCTCCAAACAAACCAACCAATTCCACCCACCAAAAAATGAATTTCAATTTTATGATGTAGGCACCCCCAAATAGCTGCACATTTTTGGGATAGATGGTGGATGGTGTTTGATAGTCCACCACATGGAAATTCTGAGGTGCCCCTATACTTTTTGAGAAAGTTCTCGGTTGAGTTTGAGTTGGGTTTAAAACCCAACTATTTTGATATGAGGTCATTTTAGGGAGTTGGGCGTGGCATGCCCCAACATAGATTAGGAGCATGTGTTGATCCTCAACAACATGATCCAATTGCTCCTATTGTTCCTCCTCCTTCTCCTGGTGTTCCCACTGCATTTCAACGACAAACTATGTTATTGACATTAGGAGCATTGAGTTCGCTTTTAGGACATCTCACTCATCAGACTACACATGCAACGACTAAAGTGGTCAATAAAGAGCATGGAGGCTTAGGCAATAGGAATACTTAGGCAATAGGAATACTCAGGCATCCACTTCAGGTGACCCACATGCGTCTGGGATAGACTCATATATGGATTTACTATATTTTGTGCATCATCCTACATAGGTATGTTAATCTTTTGAACCTTTTTTTTTTTTTTTTGAAATGTGCAAAATTCATGTAAATAATAACATCAAATTATATATATAATACAACATTAATTCAATAAGTGTTCGGTGTAGATGCATGATCACACAATGCCTGAAACTCAATGTGATCATGTCTATATGTCGAGTGTTGTAGATTTGGGCTCACCTTTTGGTCAGGTGCTTGAACCAATATATATTAAATATTTTGTGTGGATAGATGTAATTTATTTTGAATGTGTACACATGTGTGAATTGATATATTATATCTAGATGCAGGGAGGTCATACGATACCTAGTAATGACCAACCGCAAGTTGTGGTGAGTGCTCCTGAGCCATCATCAACTCAGATGTGTGCTTTCAAAATTTTGTCAAGTTTGAATTAAATACACATCATAGATCTAATTTATTTTTTTCATTTACATACACATGCATGAATGATCTATACAAACTGTTGTACATCTATATGCAGGGATTTCATGAGATACCCATCACAGGTGCACCTGAGACATCGTCAACATTTATGCATGGGAAATCTCAAGTGCGGGATCATGAGGTCATATCATTTGAGGTTGTAAACTTTACTAAATCTCCTAAATAATTTTTATGAATCTTTTAAATATATATATATATATATATATATATTTGAGGTTTTAACATATTGATTGCTTTATATGAATATGCAGGATATAGTAGATCAGGCATTTGGATCTTCTCAAGTGACAATTATGCTACCCGTTGAACAAAATGTGCCAATAGATTCACATGATCATATGGTAATTTATGCATACTAAAAATCATTTTTATTGTATTTACTAGATATTTAATTAAATTTATATTTTTATCTAAAAGTTTATATTTTCAAGTTTAAATATGTTTAATTATATCAAAATTTCTAAATAACTTTAAATCTAATTTCAAGTTTCTTGTACTCTTTTACAACATGATGCAAGTACATCTAATCAACATGGAACAAAGAGGAGACTTGATTTGACTGATCGACCTGATAGTTAGATGGTTTTAAATTTTAAATGGACTATAGATCTCTATTTTTATTTAAATATATGTGTTGGACTTGACATATATATTTTGAACATGTTATTTCATAGACCATTTCACATACATTATATCGATTAATATTATCATATTTTTGTTTATTTATATCAGTTGACTTTAATGTGATGATTAAATATATGTAGTCAATTATGATCATGTTATGTTCATTTTGATGATTATATGCACTCATGTATGTATAAATATTTTATCTAATTTTCAAGTAATACATGCACTATATAAATTCTTATCTCTAGAATCAAATTATATATATATAATTTATCACATGGTTAGGTGACAAATTAAAACATTCCATAAATAGTTTAGATTATATTCATAATAAATTAAGGGCAGGTAATTTTAACTATTTTCCAATTCTAGCAAATGTTTGAATCAATAAACAAAAATCTATCTCCTTGTATGTATAAAATGTATAATCTATAAAATTGAACAATTATATAAAATGTGGTAAATACAAGACATGAAATGTATAATCTATAAATTTGGAACAATATATTTAAAAAGTGACTAATAAGTTCAATGAAGTTCATAAATCTAACAAACATATATAATGTATATTGATGTTTAATACAAATATATAACATGATGAAACATATATGTGCACATGCATATACAATTATTTAGCTTATCAACTTTTACGTGAAGACCAAAAAATGATATTTACATAGTCTCTTGTAAAAAAAAATTCAATGACAATCACATGGTAGACTGACTTGGTGAGAAACTACAAAAATAATTAATGTAAGTAAAGTAACTATAATTTTTATGAGTCATTTAAGTAAGTAATTCATACAAGAAAAGAACAATACATAGTAAAAGTTACAAAATTGGATCTTATAAATTCCATACAAATTCAAATGATGTTTTCCATAGGATGGATTAAGGGGACCTAACAGGATATAGCTTAAGGGGGGTCCTAAGAGAATGCCTTAAGGGGAGTTAAGAGGATGGCTTAAGGGGATGCAAGTGGTTGGATTAAGGGGAGTTGATAGAATGACTTAAAGGGATGTAAGAGGGTGGATTAAGGGGATGCATGTCATGAACCCTAGTATATGGCTTAACAGGTCCTAAGAGGATGGCTTAAGGGGAATTATGAGAGTGACTTAAGGGATGCAAGATTGTGGATTAATGGTATGTAAGAGGATAAGACTTAAGGGTCCTTTAAGAGGATGGCTTAAGGGGATGCAAGAGGGTGGATTAAGGGGAGTTGATGGAATGACTTCAAGGGATGCAAGCAGGTGGATTAAGGGGAGTTGATAGAATGACTTAAAGGGGTATAGGAGGGTGGATTAAGGGGATGCATGTCATGAACCCTAGGATATGGCTTAATGGGTCCTAAGAGGATGGATTAAGGGGAATTATGAGAGTGACTTAAGGGATGCAAGATTGTGGATTAAGGGTATGTAAGAGGATGTGACTTAAGGGTCCTTTAAGAGGATGGCTTAAGGGGATTGAATAGGGTGGATTAAGGGGAGTTGATAGAATGACTTCAAGGGATGCAAGAGGTGGATTAAGGGGATTTTATAGAATGACTTGAAGGGATGTAAGAGGGTGGAACCCTAGAAACCCTAGAACCCTAAGGGTCATAGAATGATTTTACTTAAGGGGAGTTGATAGAATGAACCCTAGAAACCCTAGAACCCTAAACCTTAAACCATATGACCTAAAGACTAGGAGATGAACTCTAAACCCTTAAAACCCATATAGATTTGTGGATTAAGGGTATGTAAGAGGATTTGACGTAAGGGTCCTTTAAGAGGATGGCTTAAGGGGATTCAAGAGGGTGGATTAAGGGGATTTGATAGAATGACTTAAGGGGATTCAAGAGGATGGATTAATGGTACATACGGGGATGGATTAAGGGGTGTTGAAAGAGTGACTTAAGGGGATGCAAGAGGATGGATTAATGGTACATAATGGGATGTCTTAAGGGGTGTTGAGAGAGTGACTTAATGGGATGCAAGGGGATGGCTTAAGGGGTATTGAGAGAGTGACTTAAGGGGATGCAAGAGGATGGATTAATGGTGCACAAGGGGATGACTTAAGGGGTGTTGAGAGAGTGACTTAAGGGGATGCAAGAGGGTGGATTAAGGGTAGATATACAAGGATATGGATTAAGGGGTCCTAATAGAACAACTTCAGGGGAATTAATAGAGGAATTGAAAGGGGATGCAAGAGGATGGATTAATGGTAGATATACAAGGATATGGATTAAGGGGTCCTAATAGAATGACTTAAGGGGAATTAATAGAGGAATTTAAAGGGGATGCAAGAGGATGGATCAATGGTACATAAGAGGATGGCTTAAGGGGTTTAAAGAGAATGATTTAAGGGGATATGAAATCATTTATAAGCTTTTTTTTTAAATGACAATGAATTAAATTTAGTTTTATATTTATACTCTCAACTAAATGTATCTACAACTATATATAGTTACCTGTCTCTAGATTCAAATTCCATTGTAATAAGAGTGCATCTCCTCTCTTATTTTGTAAAGCATCTAGTTTCAAGGGAGACCTGAAACAAAACATGATATAAACATTTAATTAGGAAATGACTAAAGAAAAATATATATATCAATTAAATATATATATGTACAACTAGATATACTTACCAATATTTATTTACTCTGTTGTACCATCTGCATCCTCTCTTTTTTGTAATGCATCTATGATTGTATCATGATCATCCATTGAAATTGTCCATAAAAATTTATTGGTAGGCCTCCCTTGATATTTAACTAGTTTTATATTGGTTTCCAAAATCAAATGTGAATAATGTATAATATTCTTGTGTCTTTCATAATCTTCAAATGCAAGAAAGCCATTTTTTCTTATCAAATATTTTTGAAGCCAAGTGCCAACAACAACCACTGAACCAGTTGGATACTCAAAATTATCATCATCCACTCTAGGATGTACCAACTTATGTTTTCTCTCAACACATCTAGCCAGCTAGTACTCTGTCTCCTCTTCATTCCCCTTAGGTGCAACAACAACATACACATGTCCTATAAAAATAGATAAAAAATTCAATAAAGATTGACTTATATTTAATTCACATATATAAACATGCATACATATAAAATTCAACTCAATAAGTAATGTACCTTCTTGTACAAGATTAGAAACACGATCATAATCATCTGATGCGAACGCTTGATTATCTTCAATTGTTGTTCCATGTTGAACATGTCTCGATGTAGGTGTTAAGGCTCTTTGTTGCCATTGTTCGACCCATTCCATATTTTCACACACCTCCCAATCACCTGCAATACAAAATTGATAAAAGCATGCCAACTCCCTTGTCCATATTGTCCATGTGTTTGCATTTGAACTCTTAAACGAATGCCATTTTGCAGATCCATTAATTGTTTCACAATCTTGTCGAGAACAAATATTATTTTCTTCAACTAACCAAAAGAAGCGGCGAATTATTGAGCTCTCACTTGTTCTTGTAGATAATTTGGTATTGCACCAATCTACAAGTGCACGTGCATCTCTAAATTTCATAGCATCCTCAAATTCTAGTTGCTCTCTAGCAAGAGCTCTTTTCACACGTGCACCTACTCCATCGTGTTCTCCCTTACCATGATCGGCTTAAAAAACTCTATATGTGATGGATATTATTTTCCTTATGAACTCTACACAACCAATAAAACATTCTAGCATTTTTGAATTGACCCGTGCAATTATCCGACCATATGAGATGTTCTAGCATTTGAATTCCTCTTTCTTTTAATTTTTTGTAAAATATATCAAAACAATATTGAACAAACTTAGATGCATGTAATCGATTATCACTTACATAAAAATGACACTCTCTCAAAAAAATTCTATTATCTTCTCTACTATCATCTGCATGTCTATAAACAATATGAACAAAAATAGCTACTTGCACTGAATTATAATACTGTGATTGAATTTCTTCTTGTGGGGCAAGAGTATAATTTTCTGCAAAATCAACAACTGACAATATAGTTCCAATTGGGAATGTGTTTTTACATAAACGAAATTGATTATCAAGTCAATGAGCATACTGAGAGTGTTGAACATATTTAGGTACAATATTATCTTTAAATTCTTTAATAAATGCATGCACACTAAATTTTTCCATAATTAGCTCACAAATTTTTCCAATTTTTCCATCTTTTAAAGAATACTCAACATTTTTAATTTTTTTTATATCCACTAATTGTTCTCCAAATTCAATTAAACTACTTTCATGGATACATTCTCCTAATAATGAAAAGTTCGCACATCTATCACAAGCTCTAGAAATACATGCTTTTAAATAAAATAAGTTTCCATTAGAGGGTTCACAAAACAAACATGCTATAAAATCTTTGATTCTTTTAGGTGGCATATTAATACCACAAATGTCCTACATAATTTGATTAACATGCAAAATGCATCGTATATATCGAAAACTATCATAATAATAACAAAATTGTACATGAGTCTTACAACAACAAGAGATTTGTTGCTTATTAATTCTAACATACCAAGGTTTACACTTTTTGAATGATCTTTGACTTATGTTAATATTCAATGGTAAGATTGAAGCATCTAATTTCTTTTATATAATTCAGTTTGAGTCATATCTAAGAGATGCTTTGGATGAGGTACATGAATTTTGGAACCCACTCTTAATTTTAAGACATCTCTAATGTTAGGTGATACTCTTGTATTATCATGCCAAAATTTATCGATTAAAGATTTAATTTCATTAGTTAATTTCATGTCCAATCTTGGGAGTCTACCACTAAAAATCCAACATTGATTAATTGGATCCTTTTCAATACTTTATCTTCTTTTAGCAGCTCTTATGAAATTTTTTAGGATTTACTTTTATACATTTACTAATCTTACTTAACATTCTTTTATTTGAAGTTGCTTTATCAACTAAATCAGTTCTTATTGCACGATGAGTCACATTTTTATCTTTAGATCGAATTTTCTTACCTATAAAATCAATAGCATTAGCAACACTAGATATGACTTGTTCTACTGAATCATCTTTCTTTTTTGGTTTTATAAAAATACCTAATTTTTTCACCACTTTTCTCATTTTCCACATTCTCATCAATTGCACCATGAGTTGACATTGGAATCCTAATTTATTTATATAAAAAAACATTTTATATATTTTATTTCCATAAGTTCTAATTTATCTCCAAGAAACTTTACCACGAAGGTTATCTAGCATATCTTTTTCAATTGTAAAAGAAAAATTTTCACCTTCATCCATACAAGGGGTTTCATTTTCATTCACACAAAGGGGTTCCATTTTCATTTTCAAATGTAAAAAGGATTTCATTCTCATTTTCATCAATATGAGGGATTTGATTATAATTTGCATTCTCATAAGATATATTTTCATCATTTTTTGTTTTTGCATTGTTTCAACCCTAGAGTTATTGATATCATCAATGGTGTATCCAACATCATCTAAACAAATAAAATCAATATTATCAAGACTTGGGTTTGAAAACATACCTGGAGATATTGTTTGAATAGGTGCATTTTCCATATCATTGGGAGGTGGATTTGAAGACATACCTAAAGTTTTTTGCATAGGTACTATTTTCATATCATTCAAAGTTGAAGTTGAATGCATAGTTGAGTTTGTCTCCATAATTACATTTTCTTCCATATTCACCATCTCCGTGCATTTGTATCATCTACATTCATTTCATCATTCATGGCTTCCTCTTCAAAATTCATGGAACTAGATGCTTCCAAATATTTAATTGGACGAATCTTTTCTCTTCTATCCCTTTGTCTTTTTGCCTCCATATATTTATTTGCTTGAATTTCTTCGGGTGTCGTTGACTTTCTACACTTTTTTCTTTGTCTTTGCTTTGATCCCATGGTTACCAAACCCTCTATGATGACAAAACAAATGATTCACTTGTAACCTATTTTCAAATTTCCATCTCCTTCAAATATTCAAATAAAACTATGTGCTATGAAGATCCTTTCTTCTATAAACTTTGAAGACAAAAACATCATGAATACATCCAATTTTTTTATTTTATAAATCTTATTGTACTTGATTCCACTTCAAAAAATTCAATTGGCACTTGTCTCTTCCAACAATTTGCAATAGAATATGCCCTGCACAAGACAAATTTGCAATAAAAAATACAGAAAATGGCGTTTTCAGACCGTACTACAGAAAAAGAATGTTGCAGGGAAAACATGTTTTATCAAAATTTTTAAAATTAGGGAAAAAAGGTCATATAAGAAACACGTAGACATTATGAAAATAGAACGTGTATGTGTTTTACGCGTACGCTTTACTTTTACTCAACGGGTAAAAACATAACGCGTACATGTATCATTTAAATAATGCGTACACGTTTTCGTAACGCGTACGCGTTATTTAAAAATTGAATTCCCAACTCGCATGTAGCCTTGGTTTTAGGCTCGAAAAAGGCTTGGCAATCCGAGCCTTAGCCTTTGACATGCAACTAAAAAACCAAGGCAGATTGAAGAAGAATGTCTGGAACTTTGGCTATATGGCTGATGGACTTTTTTTTTGAATCAATCTATAAAATTAAAATCCATTAGAGAAAATGATGTCTAATTTCCAAATATATATTTTTTTATTAAGATTGGATTATTTTTTCTAATTTTTAATTACTTTCTAAGAAAACTAGTCCTTAAAATTGAAATATCAGATTTTTTTTGTTTTTTAATAATTTTTTTTTGGTTAAGCTTCTTGTAAAAAAATTATATGGCATCAATCTTACTTAGACAATTCTCTGCACAATGAAGAAAAAAGTTTCAAAAAATGTTTAGTTTATGTCAAATTATGCTATCCGTACACGTTGATTTTTCAAAACAACAATTAAGGCCAATAAAAATTCAATAAAAAAAATATATTCAACAAAAAATTACAAAAAAAATTCCTCATCAACCTTCATGTTGTTAGCTCTCTTTCCCCAAAAGGAATTATCAAAATACTTTTATTTGGGTCAAAAAGTGGTGTCCTACATGCGCATGGTATGGTAAAAAAATAGGGACTTTTAAAAAGTGGTTTTTATAGATCCCTATCAAAATTTAACTTCTACAATCTGCATATTTGAATAATTTACATATTTAGAAACTAGATTCAAAATACTAAATTTAATATTACTGATTTTTAAAAAAAATTCATTGTGTAATTGCTTCAAATTTTTAGTCAGAGTGTGACAAATTCTGAAAAAACGGCAAAAACACTTCCACTTTTTGAGCTTTTTGTGGACCCAACTTCTTGCATCAACCTTTTTACAATAGATGCTATTTATTTGAACTCTTGTGTTAGTAAGTGAAATCACTTCTTATAATATTAAAATCATCAAAGTTTGATTTTGAGAGTCTACCTTGCTTATCAAGTAATTTTTTCTATAGTCTAGTCTTCTCTATTGGTTTTCATATGATAATTAATTTTTTAATGCAAGTCAAATTTTATATAATAAATATATTATTTTTTCTTACAAATTATGTGATCTATTCTACCAATGTCAATAGATAGAAAATACCAATCACATGCACATATAATTCATGAATTTCTAGTGACAAAAAATCTCTCGAGGCATGATTTTTTGTTAATTCTAGCGAAACATAGAAATTATCTTCTACAAACTCTCCAACTATCTACAAAAAAGACATACACGAATACACACAAAAATTAAATTATGCAATATCAATGGCAAACATTTAACTAATTCAAGTACAATTTCAAAAGACACCCATGTATTTTCATAAAAATAAACTATTCAATATCAATGGTAAACAAATAAGTTAATCGAATTATCTAAACAAAATGAGACAAACATACATATGCATAGAAATCAATTACCCAATATTAATGAAAATAATTTAAATGATTTGAGTATGTTCTGAAACAATATTAACAATTTTCTTGCTCCCTTAACATCAAAGGCATAACTAATAAATCAAAAATTATATATTTATAGTGTTGTATAAAAATGACTCATTAGTAGATGATTAATTACTACTAAGTCATTTCCTAACAAATATTGATTATGAAGTTTTCTATGAGTTTATTTATCTTGTTCACCTACCTACAACCTATAGTTCTAAATAATGTAGGGTTCAATTCACCAACCAAAAACTACTTACAAACAAGATTAATAGGAAAAATGCACAATATTTGATAATTTACTTTTAAAACATATAAAAGAGTAGAAATTCAATTGTTTCAAGGAGTGGAAATATGAAAAAAACATTTCTTATATAAAAATTGCTCCATGGAAAAACTCAATAGGATTTGAATTTTTTTTAAGGTCTAAATATTTTAAAAAATAAATTTGAATTAATAAAAATTCTTATTAAAAAGCACAATGTCTTAAAATTATTTTAGAAAAAAAATTAATTAATAAAAGTTTCTATTAAAAAATGGAAAAAATTATTTAAAAATAAAAGAAAAGAACATAGACTAAAAAATATTAAATGTTTAACATTAAATCACATATTTATTATTCACTGTATTTAAATCCAGGTATACGTCCATCAAATTTAAACCTCGTAATGTTTTGGAAATGGCTACCCAACATACAAAACCAGCATTTGACTGCATTTATTAATTAATTAAAAATAAAAAAACATTGCCATTGAAATGGGCTACCCAACATAAAAA
Organism: Sequoiadendron giganteum; assembly: GCA_007115665.2. NCBI lineage: Eukaryota > Viridiplantae > Streptophyta > Pinopsida > Cupressales > Cupressaceae > Sequoiadendron > Sequoiadendron giganteum. Next base: position 227,433,797 of record CM021102.1, read on the forward strand.
ACCAACATTTGACTGCATTTATTAATTAATTAAAAATAAAGAAACAATGTATTTCTTATTTTTAATTAATTAATAATTACGATCAAATGCTGATTTTGTATGCTGGATAGCCATTTTCTAATGCTTTGCCTCGCAACTGTAGGAGATCTACAAACGAGATTGGGAGTACAGACAAATCGGTCCTTCAAAATGTTACTCTCAGAGTAAAACGTACGAGTCAGTACAAACTGATACGAGGAATGTTTGAAAATATACACGTATCACTCCCCACCGTCCTTCCTCCACGATAAAATTCAATGGTTACATAGTACTCCCAACTTTAATAACGAGCACACTCTCTTTACAGCTCAACAAATAAAATAATAAAATACCATCGTGCAAAGTTGTAATAGATGAACTTCAAATCTTCCTGGTACTCTCACCATGTCACAAGCGATCCTACGGCATTCTGTCTTTTCAGTGCAGTGGAACAAATAGTAGCGCCGTTCCCAAGAAAGGTTCTGTTCTTTAAAGTGAGTTACATAGATTTAAATGATATTTTCATTTGGGAGTCTGTTAGCATTCTCTTTCTGGCTTATGAATAGGAGTTCCTTGGATTTCTTGTAGTTGTAGGCGTCGTGTCATTGCCGGAAAATCTCCATGTCTGGTTCACAGTCCAATAGCAGGCACCAGCCATTCAAGAACAACTTACAGTGGAATAGAAATAGCATGAACAGCAGAAACACTAACTGGAAATCCGCGTCCAGGTGCAACGATGTTTGCCGCACATCTTGCCTACAATCTGCAGCTCAAATTGAGAGATGGCTAAAGGACCAAGATGCAACTCCCACAACCCATCTCATTTCTTATCTCAGCTCAGATGAAGGCCGCCATGCTCTCACACAGATTGTCGATAACCGCAATCTATCCTTTGACATTGTCCTCAAGTTAGCTGAACTGGTGACCAGAGATGACATGAGGGGTAGTTTACAGAAAAATGATACAAATATAATATATGGGGTGTTTCTGGGCTCTGCTTTTCTTGTGCAGAGTCAAGCCTATGTTACAAACATGGTTCGGCCAAAGGCAAAGGATGTACGGCCTTTCTTTCATCTCTTCCATGAAATGCAGATTCGTACTGAGGACGGTTGGAGGTTTGTTCCAGTTGAGGCTCTTAAACAAGCAGTGGACGGGCTTCCTAAAGATGATGAGAAGCGGGAAATCTATGCCGAGTTTTTGAAGGTTATGGAATATCGAGATAAATTGAAACGGCTTCAATTTCTTGCGAAGTCAGAAGAAGCTTCTCAGGTGAGATTTGTGGTTACATAACAACTCCAAGCATCTAACATAATTTTAGATATTACTATCACGCACCCTTTTACTCCAGTTAGCATTTCTCACTTGTCAGCTGTTAGAGATTTAAGTAATCGAGATAGACTATAATTTCGGCCTCGAGTTCTTTCTCTACCTCTAATCCGCCATCCCTCCTCGTGGAGTGTGTTTCCACTAACTCTCCCATCCCCCACGATCCGTCTCCTTTTCCCTCTAATTTATTCCCCACCTTCCCACTAACCCTTTCTTTGACCCCCTCGTTGGTTGAGTCCGTTCTGCAGAATACATGAAGCCGAACCCCGATTTTCTTTCCCCCAATATTGTTGAGGATGAACTTGTTGTCAACCTCTCCAACCTTTGCATTCACCCACTTGCCCTCAACTTCTTTTTGTCCATCACCCCTTCTTCTATTTTCAACAAAAAGCTATTTGTTCTCCCCTTCAAATTATAGTTGACGAAATAAGGCAGGAGTGTATTGTTGCATTAAAGCATGCTAAAAACCCAACCACAATGTTTATGAAGATGAGTTTATTACATTCAAAAAAACACAAAAAATATTCAGTCATTGTTAAATCCAACAAAGTGAACACCACTCTTATCCTTAACAAACAGGATTATTTCAACAAAATGTTTAATCACCTATCCATTAGTGGAAACTACAAAGCTCTCTTCCATTTAACAAGGTGGTCAATAAAGTCAATCATGCCATCACTTAGTCATTGTTTGATGACCTCACCAAGAAGCCCCTCATTACTCATTAAGAAATTACCCTTGTATTTATGGCACTCCAAAAGTTCACAAATAGGGTATTCCTCTTAAACCAATCATCTACACTATTGATTCACCCACCTATATAAGCTTGTTGCCTTCCTTGCTTCCTTGATCTCCCCTCTAGTGGGAAAGATTGATTCCTTCATTACGGACTCCACCCAATTTGTGAACCTTTTAATAAATAAAAAGGTTGAAGATAACAAAATCCTCATTAGCTTAAATGTGGTGTCCTTATTCACCAAAGTCCCTTTGGGCAACTTGATTGAGATAATTAAACATAAAATTAATGAAGAAACTACTTCTCTTGTCGAATTGTGCCTTCTTGCCACATTCTTCACTTTCCAAAATATCGTCTATGAACAATTTGAAGGAATTGCAATTGGCTCCCCCTATCCTTAGTTATCACCAACTTCTACATGAAATATTTTGAGGAATTAGCCCTTAACTCTTTCCCCCTCAAGCCCAAACGGTGGAAATGCTATGTTGATTACGCCAACATTTGCTAACCTCATAGCCTTGAGCAATTAGAACACTTCCAGTCCCACTTAAACAACTTGAGTGATTGTAATCCGTTTAGTCAAGAACTTGAGTCCAACAACCAACTTCTTTTCTTAGATGTTATCATCTTTAGAAAAGAGAATGGTTCTCTTGGTTGACGAGTCTATAAAAAATCCACCCACATTGACCTTTACCTCCATGCCTCTTCTCACCACCATCTTGCCCAAAAAATTTGTAACCTCAAGATGCTAGCCAATTGTGCTTATTTGCATTTACTATAATGAGCATATCGACCAAGAGCTCCCCCACATTTTCCAAGTCTCCATGATGAATGGATGTTGTAGTAAGTCCATCTATAAAGATTTTAACCTTGCTAAGAATCTTGTTTGTCCTAAGACTAAACATCAATTTTTTTGCTTTTATCATTGCCACCCTCCCCTATATTGAGGGTCTTTCTAATAAGATATTTAAAATCCTCTGTAAGGAAGGCATATTTTGTGCTTGTAAACCCCTTTATACTAATAGAATGCTCATCTCCTTTGCCAAAAACCACTTGTGCAACTTGCTCCACTCGGGTGTTTTTAGAGTGGTTTGCACTTGTGAAATCCCATACATTGGGGAAATAGGAAGATCCATCAACTTTAGGATCAAGGAATATAGTGCCGATATTAAGCATAATTGTATCACTAAGTTAGCCCTAGCAAAGCACTTCCATTCCACCAAGCATCACACTTGCCTCGAGAACACCCAAGTTCTAGTTAGGGAAGATTATCCTTACAAAAGGAAACTCCAAGAGACCATCCTTATCAAATATCACCCTTCCAATCTCAACCAAGATGAAGGATGGCAGATAAGCCCAACCTAGCATCCTCTATTAACCTCTCTCTACATCCACCCTCATCCATATTGATCTACCTCTTCTTATCCTTCATTCTTTCTCTATTGACATCCATCTCCCCCCAACCCCCTCCTCCCCAACACCAACTCTATTTTCTCTCCACGTGGTCCCCTCATATGCCTCTTTTATCCTCTCTCAACATCTTCTCTTCCTCCCCTTAATCTGCTAACTTTTGTTTATTTTTTCATATGTTTACTCTGTGTTCATTATTTCTTCATGATTTTTTATTTGTTATTTTTTCTTATTTATGCCCTTATTTGTTCTTATATTTACCCATTTTCTTATTTATACCTAGTTTTATTATCCCTTGCCTCTTCTTATATTATCTTGTGCCTTCATTTACTTATGTATTCTCCTCATGGCATCTCTTTGATTTGAATGCTCTTTTCCTTGGATTTCATCCTCACTCTAGTATATATCACCTTTGCATTCATTTTCGTAATTATTCACATATATTCTTCTTCAGTAACATTTCTATTTATAGGCATGTATATACTATTTATTGTTCTCACTCAATTGTTCCATGTGATTATAGTGTAAGTTATACACTTTTATATATTCACAATGGTACGTTTTTTTATATTTATCTATAGGCCCTTTCACCTATTCTCATTTTCACATTTCTCTTATTCTTCATATTTGTCTCTATATAATTTCATATGCATACTTTCAATGGTGTATATATTTCCCCTATCTATAGACTTTACTTATAATTTTATTTTTGCGTCTATATTTCTCTCCTTTATTCTCATACTTAGATACATTAATCATTTATCTTCATGTACTTAGTCACTCTTATACATTGTCTTTGATACCCACAAAGCAATATACAATCTTGTAGAATTATATATCCCATCATAAATATTTTTATAAATACCCATGATTATTTATATATTGTATTTATGACTCCTTCTTTGATCTTTTATTTTTGGTGTTTTTATAACTTTCACTCCTATCTTATATTTATTGCACACATTTATTCGATTGTATTTATTTTCCATTTGGAATATTTAATTTCATCTTTCTACAATCCTACCATTCATTTTTATTTCTTATACATATTTATTGAGATTACTTTATACACCTACTCATTTTTATTCTATTAGTCCTTGTGTTATTAATCTTTCAATCAATTTTTTTTTTCTTTTACTTCTTTTTCTCTTCTATCTTCATCTCATCTTCCTCTTGTCATGTTCCTTGTTCTCAAGGTCCTCCTCCCTTCCCCTTGCTTCTTTTTAAGGCTATGTTTGCAATATAATCCTTCATTATCCTCTTCTTGATGATGGATCATTGAGTGTGATTAGAAACACAAAATGCAGAAATATGCATAATAAATCTAAAACCAATCTTAACTAGAGATAAAAGTAGTTGAGCATTAAAATGATATTTTTGAAATTAGTCTAATTAAAATAAAATTATATAAATGGGAAAAATCTTGTCATGTCATCTTATTAATTAAAAATATATAAGATAAATAAGGATTTAGTTTATTTGGCAAGTGCGTATAGTTTAGAGTCCACAAATAAAGAAATTCCCTCATAAAAATCATGTTTTAATAAATAAGATAAATAATTAATTTAATTAAGAGTTGGGATATAGTATGTAATATAGTTTTGGAGTTAGAAAATATTAGAAATAAATGTATTTGATTATTTTTTCCAATTGAAAGATAGTTATTTTTAGTTATATATATATATATATATATAATGAAGTAACTTGACCTCAAGTTTACTTGACATTGACCCAATGGAAATTATGAAGTAACTTGGAAAGTTGTCATAGAGTTCTTTAGACGGACACGAGTAATAAAAATAAGTCGTAGAAAGCACTTTACCATAAACACAAAAATTATCAACCGATAAAAGAGTCTCAGTGATTCAATAAGTAGTTTTTTCTCATGTGTTGCTATATATACAACTAATGGGTGGAAGGAGAGATCTCAAAAGAATAGGTAATGTCAAGGAACTTAAGAATTTCTCCTTTTCCTATCTATTTTTATGTTTTTTAAGCTCCAATTTGGAAAGGGAAGCATGCTTTGTTAATAACATTGAGTCTTATACCATTGCAAGTTAAGATCTTATAGCTTTGCTTGAAGCATCAGGAGAAGCCATGCTTTTTAGAAATAAATTCTTTTCTCAACCAAGGTGAGAAAGGAATCATCTATAAAGTGACAAAGCAAAAGGTGGTTATTAAAGTTGGAGAGAAAGATTCTCCTAACTAGGCCTTGCTTTGAGAAGTAAGATGCATTTTTTTATAGTGTGTCAAATTATGATATTTTATTAGGATTTAACTGCATATGTTTTTATTCAAAATCATTGACCCACATTTCATAAATAGTGGTTCATATGAACCCATCTCTCACTAACATGAATTGTCCACTTAGCACTCATTGCATCTAGGTGATGCTCATTGAGTTGAAGCAATAGGATTTTCTAGGAGGTCTCCCATCCCAATACTATTTTAACTCAAGTGTGCTTAACCATGTAGTTACTTGCAAGATCAACCCCTCTTAGCTTGCTATCCCATTTGTAAAACATTCAACTACTCTAGTGTCTTTTAAACTATTCATTATAGAGTCACTTTATCTCATAAATTGAAAAGTAGGAGACAATTTTTATAATGTGTCAAATTATGATGTTTTATTAGGATTCAATTGTATAGTTTTTGGGTAAAACTCATTGATCATTATTTCATGGGTTGTAATTCACATGAATCCATCTCTCATGGGCATGAGTGGTCCACTTAGCACTCATTGCATCTAGGTGATGCTCATAGGGCTAAAAGCATTGAGACTTCTCAAGAGCACATCCATCACAATACTACTATGACTCAAGTGTGCTTAACCATGAAGTTTCTCCCAAGATGAAGCCCACTTGCTACCCCATATGCAAAAAATTTAACAAGTGTTGAGCCTATGAACCATTCATTATAGTGACCATTTGCTCATCAATTAAAAAGTAGGAGGCATTTTCACAATGTGTCAAATTTTGATGTTTTATTAGGATTCAACTACATAAATTTTGAGTCAAAGACATTGACCCATATTTCATGATTAGTGTTTCAATGTGAATCCATCTCTAATGAGCATGTTTGTTCCACTTGGCATTCCTTGCATCTAAGTGATTCCTACAAGGATGGGGCACTACAACTTCCAAGGAGGTCATCCATTCTAGTACTACAACTCAAGTATGCTTAACCATGGAGTTTTCCCCAAGATCAAGTCCACTTAGCAGTGTTGTGCTTCGTTTTCTTTAAGGAGATAATGACAAGATTATTGTATCTAGAACATAGAGGGAACAAGCAAGAGAACAACCTTTATTTGATATAGAAGAAAATCCTGCGACTCTCATCGTTGCATTCCTTGATGGAGAGATAAGTTGAAGCATCAATAAAGAGGGTTTGAACTATGGAGAGAAAGAAATCTTAGAACCCTAAAGCTTTGAGCATGGCCAAAATATAAGGTCAGTCCATGTATAACAATAATTCCTCTCAATGTAAGTCTTAAAGAATAGAATTCATTATCAAGAGGTTGAGCCAATTCTAGTTCTCCCCAGAAAGCAGTATATTTTCTCTAGAGGATATATCCACTCTTAGTGGACATTGTTTTATTTAATCTAACAACTACTATGTGAAGGAGGAGACATGAACACGATACAAGAGTTTTAGCAAAGACATTCAATAAAATGGTGGACCTATCTAACTGATAATGAGCTCTAGATTTTTAGAATTACAAATAAAATTAATATTACCTTAATTAGCTGATAGGATACATATAGTGTGAGATTTGAGTCGGAAACAAGTCTCACGCCTACAAACCACTATTGAGTCATCGGAAAACAAGTTTTAGTTGTCATGGTAAATTAATGGTAAACCAGCTATTGTTTAATAGTAAAAGCCTCCAAAATATCAGGTAAAAAAGCCTTCAAAATCTCACTTATCACATAAAAGCCAGATAAATATTGATTTGACAACTAGATGGGAACATTCTATTTTCATTTGCGGTGTTTTTTGTCAATTTGATGATAACTTTCTTTTTTCATTTGCATTGCAAATATTTCATGATCAGATAATACTTAATTTCCTTAAGGAAAAAATGTAGATTTGCCTAAGTTTATTTTATTCCATTATTTAGCACTTATTTTTAATTGTTTAATCCAGCCACATGCAACTAGAATATGCAATGCATCCGTACATAAACACATACTCTCTAACATATTAACATACATATAATTTTTTATAGACATAATCCTTGAACCTCCTTTACATTTTGAATCTGAGGAGTTATTATGTAGAACCTCTTTAGAATTCATACGAAAAATCAGCGAGGTCTAGGGCTTTACCATTGGCCGTTTGAAGAAGCATTGCTTGTATCTCATCCAAATTGTGTAGTACATCACAAATCTTTTGAGACATAGCATAAATTCTTGCAGAGCTCGGGCCTGCTTTTTAGAATAGCCCTTGAGATCTCAGGAAGCTCTTAGTAACCTTTGATATGCTCCTTTGCAGGCTTAACTCAAGATGAATTTAATGATTCCCTTGAAGATTTAACTGTGATCTTTGCTATTACAGCTGAACCTAAATTTGGCACTTTTATCTTTAAGGCTTTCCATGAACTTGAGTTTATGTTTGACATGAGCGGCCAGACATTGAATTAGTGTTAAAAAGGGTTGCTCTTTAAGAAGGACAAAAAAATCCAAAACCTTAAAAACACTAGTAATGGCAAAGAAACCCAAATGGGCCAGAGATGATGATGCTCTGAGGACCAAATTTCTTATACCTCATGCGCACTGCTTATTTTTAACAACACCTATCTACCTAACACGGTACCCAAATGTGCCGTAACAACCCACAGTCACAGATGATTTACCATGTTTACTTATGATCTATGGTTTTACGTTATTAACAAATTCTAAAATGAATTGCTTAGTTATCAAACTATGCACTGAAGCAAAATTACGGTTTACTATGTTGTTATGGTATTTCTTGAGTTATAATTTCATCACCGGTTGGATATGGACAGGAATCTATTAGAACGTGTGCTATAATACCAAGCGAAGAGGAAATAACTTGCCCTCGTCCCAGAAAAGTACCGATAAATCGAGTCTGCGAGAGTTATAATAGCATGGGTGAATATCTGTGCACACAATTTCATTTGATCCGTGAAGATTGCTTTGCATCACTAAGGCGTGCTATTCAGGATTTCCGCAAGAATTTAATCCCAAGCAACATAAGAAGGTATACAAAAGTAAAATTCTTGCAATTGCAGGTGGGGAATGAGGGTGTGGAGCATTGCATTTCATTTGAAATCAATAACAGGAAAGCGGTTAACTGGAGTTTATTACAACGACTGCTGTTTGGTTCACTGCTTTGCATGTCCTGTGATGGATTCCGTACCTATTTATGGGGAATCGTCAAGGAACGACAAGAGAAGGGAATTCTTGTTTTGAAGCTCATCCCAAGCAGCGAAGGGGGGCCTGTGGATTTACAGATTGACAAAACATATGAAATGATTGAGTCCACGGCAGCTTATTTTGAAGCCTATCAACATGTTTTGAAATGCCTTCAAAGGCCGGAAATGGAAGAGCTTCCTTTCTCGGAGCATTTGTTGTCATTGCAACCCCATGTCTTGGAACCTTATTATGCGCAACAGAGGGAACATAAGGATGCCTATGATTTCCAGTGTGCGTTTCCAAACATCAGTACATGCTTGGGAACAGGTACGGTTCGAATCTTGAGAGAAGTATGGCCTCAATGGAACTGTAGCCTCGATGAAAGCCAGATGGAAGCCGTGAAACAGGGCATCACAAAAAGGCTGGCTCTTATTCAAGGCCCTCCTGGTACTGGGAAAACCTACGTTGGCTTGAAGATTGCCACCATTCTGCTTTCCAATGTGATGCGGCGTCCTATCCTGGTGATCTGTTATACAAACCATGCACTGGATCAATTCCTTGAATCCATTTACTCCCTTGAACCGAATATAATTCGACTTGGAAGTAGGTCTTCTAATAAAATTATGCAAAAGCGAAGCTTGAGAGAGCTCAAACGTGAAATTAGGATTCCCCAATCGCTTCACTCCAGGCACAAAGAACTTACACACACTAAAAACAACTTGCACCAGAAGATTCAACGCTGTTCGGTCCTTATGAGCCAACAACATGTCTCCAAGAAATCGCCAAGGGACATGTCCTTAGACTTAGAGCAGTGCATTTGGTCCCTTGGTCCTAATGATGAAATATCTCTCAACCTACAAAAACTGTGGTCAGAAGAGATTACAGAACAAGCTGAGCAGAGGAGTAGCCAAAGGAAAGGGAAGCAAAAAGTTGTGGAAACCATGGCTCTAGCCACTTGCAATACATTTTCTTCACTTGCAGACCAGCCCGATGAGCCCTCCGAATCTGTTGAACATGATAGTGATAACTTCAGTATTGATAAAGAATCTAGAGATAATGCTACTGCTGAGGAGGGGTTAATGCCAACAGATAAATATGCTACTACTGAGGAGGCATTGCCAGCAGATGAAGATGCTACTGCTAGTGCTGTGGCGGTAATGCCAGCAGATGAATGTTCCACAGATGTTTTCTTAGTGGATGAAATTTCATATTCCAAGGATGGGTGGATTTTACCTGAAAATTCAAGAAAGAAGCTTCTTCGATATTGGTTGGACCAAATTCGAGAAAATGCTAAAGAGGAATTTCAACATTTAACGGAGGCTTATAAGAACGTATGTAGTGAGCTTCAAGAGCTGGATGGTGAGATCTCTCTCCATGTTTTAAGAAAAGCCAATGTAATAGGTATGACAACCACTGCAGCTGCTAAAAGTTATGACATTCTTAAGGGCCTAAGAGCAGAAATAGTTATAATAGAAGAGGCTGCTGAGGTTTTAGAGGCAAGCATTTTGCCATGTATTGGGTCTTTCACCAAACATATCATTATGTTGGGAGATCACTTGCAATTACGTCCTTCTGTTGCTGAGTATGAATTGGCTACCAAGCACAAGCTGGAGATATCTCTCTTTGAGCGATTGATAAAGGGTGGGGTGGAGCATGTGGCTCTTCGACGTCAAAGAAGAACGAGGCCTTCAATCTCTGCATTGATATCAGACCTGTATCCCTCGTTGCAAGATCATGACAGCGTTAAATTTTTTGAGAATATTAAAGGCCTTCAAATTTCAAAACAATGTCTCTTTCTTGGATCATAAAGCTATGGAGTCTGAGACAAGTGAGGCCAGCAGCAAGGTAAATGTGAAGGAAGCCTGGTTGATTGTGGAATTTTACATTTATCTCCTCAGACAAGGCTACGAAAACAGCGACATAACAATTCTGACTATGTATAAAGGTCAGATGAACGAGATTCAGGAGAATCTCAAGCACCGAATTCATACTCGGGCTAAACTAGAGAGGATGGACTCTGAAACATTGAAGACTCCTCGAGTTTGTTCCGTGGATAATTATCAGGGAGAGGAATGCAAAATTATCATATTATCTCTTGTAAGGAGCAATAAAATGATTGGGGTGGGAGGATCGAAAGGAAATATTGGGTTTCTGAAAGTATCAAACAGAGTGTGTGTGGCGTTGTCAAGAGCCTAAATGGGGCTATACATCTTTGGAAACGCAGAGCTCTTAGCCTCTAAAAGCTCTCTATGGGAATCAGTTATTCAGAAACTGGGGAGTGCCAAATCCATTGGACCTGCTCTTTCACTGGCTTGTCAAAACCATCCCCAAACAGAAACAAAAGTTTCACAAGCTGAAGATTTCAGGTTAGTGGAAGATGGAGGCTGTAGCAGGCCCTGTGAATATCAGTTAAATTGTGGCCATGCTTGCCCAAAGAGGTGTCACCCCTCAAATCACGATAGAATAACTTGCCCCAAGCCTTGCCCTAACAAATTTGAAAATGCATGCAGTCATCAGTGTACAGTGATTTGCCACTTCCCTGGAGATTGCCCTCCTTGCAGAGTGCCAGTACCCAAAGTTCTACCTAAATGTGGTCATCAATTAGTCCTCCATTGCTCTAGTCCTGTGGAGAATGCCCTCTGCATCCAGTCATGTGATGTTATATTTAATTGTGGTCATCTATGCCCCTCAGAATGTGGACGCCCCTGTCCACCGTGTAGGGAGGTAGTTATGAAGGATCTGCCTTGTGGCCATAAGGCAACTATGCCTTGCTGTGAAGAGCCTGCTACCTTCTCCTGTAAAGAGCTTTGCGGTAACGTTATAAGCCCCGGTTGTGAGCATATATGCAGAGGAACTTGTGAGGCATGTAAACAAGGCACTTCTCACATTCCCTGCAAGGAAAGATGCTCCAGGGATCTGCCCTGTGGCCATAAGGCAACTATGCCTTGCTGTGAAGACCCTGCTACCTTCTCCTGTAAAGAGCTTTGCGGTAACGTTATAAGCCCCGGTTGTGAGCATATATGCAGAGGAACTTGTGAGGCATGTAAACAAGGCACTTCTCACATTCCCTGCAAGGAAAGATGCTCCAGGGATCTGCCCTGTGGCCATAAGGCAACTATGCCTTGCTGTGAAGACCCTGCTACCTTCTCTGTAAACAGCTTGTGGTAAAGTTGTAAGCCCCGGTTGTGAGCATATATGTAGAGGACTTGTGGGGCATGTAAACAAGGCACTTCTCACATTCCCTGCAAGGAAAGATGCTCCAGGGATCTGCCCTGTGGCCATAAGGCAACTATGCCTTGCTGTGAAGACCCTGCTACCTTCTTCTGTAAACAGCCTTGTGGTAAAGTTGTAAGCCCCGGTTGTGAGCATATATGTAGAGGGACTTGTGGGGCATGTAAACAAGGCACTTCTCACATTCCCTGCAAGGAAAGATGCTCCAGGGATCTGCCCTGTGGCCATAAGGCAACTATGCCTTGCTGTGAAGACCCTGCTACCTTCTTCTGTAAACAGCCTTGTGGTAAGTTTCTAAGCCCCGTTTGTGAGCATATATGCCAAGGGACTTGTGGGGCATGTAAGCAAGGCATTTCTCACATTGCCTGTAAGGAAATATGCTCCAGGGATTTTCCCTGTGGTCACCAATGCATGGCTAGTTGTTCAGAAATATGTCCACCGTGCATGCATCGTTGTGAGAAACGGTGCTTGCACAGTCGTTGTAGACGTCCATGTGGAGCATTATGCATTCCCTGCAAGGAAAAATGCGAACGGAATTGCCAGCACTGTTCTTGTGATCATCTATGCTATGAAACATGTCCAAGACCTCCATGTGACGAGCCATGCCAGGAAATTCTAAGCTGTGGGCACCTATGTATAGGCTTTTGTGGGGAACCTTGCCCCAAGCTTTGCAGGGTTTGCCATCCTAACCATGTCGATGTCATTTCCCAGATGACTTTGGAGCAATATAAATCTTCAGATAGATTCGTCAAGCTTATAGACTGTGGGCATGGATTTGAAGCAAGCGGACTTGATGTGTGGATGGATACGGAGGACATCGTCCTTGAAGCTGAGCCTAGCGCAGTTGCTGTTAAGCTAAAACAATGGTTGGTTATAATTCTGTAGTTTCCGTTTCTCTATTCAAAACTTCTGTTTTACTTTTCATTTGTTTTGGTCTGCAATTTGTGTAGATACTTACAGAAAATTAACATGCATGTTGTTTACGTAATGGTCTGCACTTTGCAGTCCTGAATGTGGAACGCCTATCAGAAGATCATTGCGATACTCAAACATTGTGAAGGTGAGACTGCAGCAGATTGAAGAAGTCAAGAAGATAGTTCTACAAATTGAAAAACTGAAGGAAGGAAACAAAATGTTGAAGGATAAATCTTATTACAGAGCAGCTGAACTTTTCACGAAAGCATTCGAGCACAATCCATGGTTGCTTGAAGCTTGTCCGGGTGCGGCTAGAGCTTATTGTGGATTAAAGTAATATAAGATGGCTATAAATGAGCTTTCCTTCATTTTAGAATGCAGTTCCTATAAAGCTAAGTTACCGGATTCGTACCCGGAGGCCCCGAACCCGGTTCGGGTGCGAACCCGGTACGGGTTCGCCTGCGGGTACGCCCTGGGTACGCACAGGGTGCGTGCCCAGCTAGCGCGGACCCGGGAGAACCCACAGGCCTGGGCACGCACCCTGTGCGTACCCAGGGCGCACCCGGGTGTTTGGTGCGTGGACCCGAAGGTACCAGGCCCGAACCCGGGCGAACCTTCAAGAACCCACGGCCCAGCATCAATAAAGTTCGCCTAAATAGAGATTAAAAGCATTTTTTTTAATTTTATTTTATTTCCTAACCCTAATCCGGCCCAATATGAGGCTTTTCAACACAAAAACATTTCATTTCTACTTCTCATTTTGCTCTCACCATATTTTCTCTACATCTTGGCATTTTGAAAGGAGGTGATTGTATTCGAAGGAGATCGATTGTGGAGTGCCAAATAGCTTCTACAAAGGAGATTTAAGTGTTTAAGGTATGCATTTAAACCCTATTCTTTGATCTTTTGAACTATTTTTTCAAGTTTCTTAGTTTTTGATGAATTTTTTCAAGTTTGTGAAGAATTTTTTCAAGTTTGTGAAGAATTTTTTCAAATTTATTTATTTATTTTTCATATTTTTTATAGATTGCAACAATGGCCAGTAGTCAAAGTTCAGTGGGTGGGGAGGGAAGTCAAAAGTTCAAAATTGAGAAAGGATCTCCTTTATGGGCACATACCACAAGAATTTCACAAATTCCTGGAGGTGGGGGTTTTGTTTGGAAGTGTAATTTATGCAATGTACAATATAATAGCTCCTATTACCGAGTGAAACTTCATTTTATGGGCCCTAGTGGCAAAGGGATTAATATGTGTGTGGGCCCAAATAAGAAGGGGTTGTCTTCTGTACAAATAGCAGAATTTATAAAAGAACAAGAAAATGCTGACAAATCAATTGCAAAAGGAAAAGAAAGTAGTTATTCTTCCGGAAAGAAAAAAACACCAACATTACCCTCTCAAGCAGTTAGGGCCTCCAAACATCCCTTCTTGCCTATGCCCTCTACGGAAGAGGAAGATGAAGATGAACAACAAATCACCACCCGCAAGAGAGGTCCATTGGAGAGGGCATTTAAAATGGAGGCAAGAGATATTGCTGAAGAAAAAATTGCACGTTGCCTCTATGCCAATGGTCTTCCATTCAACTTGGTGAGATCACCATATTGGCGGGACATGGTGTCAGCAATAAATAGTGCACCTCCTGGTTTCACAAGTCCTAGGTTTGAAAAGGTGCGTACCACCTTATTGCAAAGAGAGAAAAAATCTTTAGAGGCCCAACTAAAACCAATTAGAGATTCTTGGATTGAAACAGGTGTATCTATTGTTTCCGATGGATGGAAAGATTGCAAAAACCGTCCATTGATCAATGTTATTGCAGTGTCCCCCAAGGGGGCAATGTTTTTGAAGGCAGTTGACTGTGAAGGGGAAGTGAAAGATGCAGAGTTCATTTCTAGGATTCTCATTGACTCCATAGAGATGGTGGGTGATGAAAATGTTGTCCAAGTAATTACGGACAATGCAAAAGTTTGCAGGGCTGCAGGTGCTTTGGTAGAGGCTAGATATGAGCACATCTTTTGGACACCTTGCACCGTACACTCCCTCAATTTGGTGATGCAAGCAATTGGAAACCAAATAGAGTGGGTGAAAGAAATATACCAGGAGGCCGAGGAGATCCAGATGTTTGTGACAAACCACCATATGTCACAAGCAATTTTCAGAATTTTTTCAAGATTGGAATTGTTGAAGGTAAATTTAATTTATTATTTATTTAGTTTCATTTATGTCATGTTTTACATAATTGAATAATTTTTTTTTTTAACTTATTTAATTATTTACATGTTCTTAGGTTGCTGAGACCCGATTTGCATCTCACACAATTGTTCTGAGACGACTTGTGAAGGTGAAAGGGGCATTGAGTCAAATGGTTATTAGCAACCAATGGGGTATATGGAAGCAATCAAATTCAGAGAGGGCCCAAAAGGTCAAGGCATTGATCTTGGATGACAATTGGTGGGATCGTGTGAATTATGTATTGGAGATGACCGAACCTATCATGTCTATGCTTCGGTTTGCTGATACAGATGAACCATGCTTGGGGGATGTCTATGATAGCATGGACACAATGTTGGAGAAAATAAAAATTGAAATACAAAAGAGAGAGAATGATCCTGAAGACACCCTTTACAAAAGGGTGGAAGCAATCGTTCTTCATCGTTGGAACAAGATGACAACACCATTGCACCTCCTTGCATATGCCCTATCTCCAAGGTACTATACTAGAGAAGTACTTTCTATCCCAGGGAGAATACCGCCATATAGAGATCTTGAAGTTGCTAGAGGGTATAAGAGTGCATTTAAGAGACTCTTCAGTGATCCAGAAATGGAGACAAGTGTTATGAAAGAATTTGGAATGTTTATCATAGGAAAAAATCTTAGCTCTTCTGTTGCCAAAGACCAATACAAAATGGATGCTATTACATGGTGGTACCTCCATGGTCAAGTTTATATGTACCTCCAACCTCTTGCAATCAAGATCCTCTCACAAGTAAGTTTTTTTTTTTTGCCACTTGTATTGTAGAATTTAACACTTAACATTCTTGAATTTATCTTGCATTTTTTATTTTTAATTTTGTTGGTTTTCTCTCTAGGTTGCAAGCTCTTCTGCTGCTGAACGGAATTGGAGTACATACTCCTTTATCCACTCAGTGAAGCGTAACCGGTTGGCTGCAAAAAGAGCTGAAGACTTGGTGTATATTCATTCTAATTTGCGTCTTCTATCACGTAAGGAACCTCAATACAAGGAGGGGGCAGCAAAGCTTTGGGATGTAGCACCCGAGTCTGCTGACTTGGATGCAACCATTCAGGATCTTGCTAGAGCCACTATGGATGATGTGGATGATAATGATGATCATGACATGCATGGTGCTGGAAGTGGAAGTGGAACCGCTTTGGGTTCAAATGATGATGATCTTGAAGTTGAAGCCACTGAAAATCCAAATCAAGATGACTTTTTTGATAATCCTTTTGATGATTGATGAACATTGAAATTGAATCATGTTTCAACTTTCATGAACTACATTTTGTAATTCAGTAATATTGTAATTGTGATGATTTCCATAATTGATATCATTGATATGGCGTATTTGAATATTTTTCAACTATCAATTGACATTTAATATTTATCTTTGGCATTTGGCATTGATCAATGATCAAGTATCATACTATGAAATGATTTAGTTTTACAATTCTGTATATTTCTCTTATTTTTTTGTATATATAATACGTATATATATATATATACACGTACCCATACGTACCCAAACCCCTAAAAAAAATTTTCACGTACCCACGTACCGGGTTCTCGTACCCGAACCCGTCCCCGAACCCGAACCGGTAACTTAGCTATAAAGCTGTGATCCAAGAGAAGCTTCCAAAAATAATCAGAAAATATGCTTTCACTAATTCCAATGACAGCAATGAGCTAATTGTTAAAGCTGAGAATGAATTAGCAATTGAGTCACTGTTGCAGTGGGTGTCAGTTTGCTGTTCCTGGCAACGTGACTATAAAACAGGGTTGGCGATTTGCGAAATTATTCTGGAGAAAAATCCTGGTCATTTAAAAACTGAAGAAATGAAAAGAAATCTGGAGAGCGGAGAAGTAGTGAAGGAAGAGATGATGGATGTTATGACAAGGGAGTTGGGAGGAAGAGGGCAGTGGTATAAATGCCTAAACGGTCATTTATATGTTGTGGGGAAATGCGGTGGGTCAATGCAAAACTCAAAATGCCCGGATTGCAAAGCTGTGGTGGTAGCAATGTCTGAGGGAAATAGTCATGCTGATGTGGATGGCAGTTCTCGTCCTGCCTGGAGCATTGACACCGGTCTTGCCGGTCTTCACCTTCTTTAGTACTAAAATGCAGTTTGCAATGGGTTTATTAATAGTGGTATTTTCTAAAGTTGTAAGTTAATTGAGGGTTTTGAATAGACAATTATGGATTCCCTGACCATTACAAACTTTAGGTTTTGTTTTTAGACGTAGAATTTATAAATTGCATGACTGGATGAATACATAGACAGATTTCTTTATACGCTTATTATCTGGTATTGGTATTGGTTTTGTTAGGCAAGTTTTGTTAGTGTGCCGGATTTTTTAAGTTGCCTTGGATTTATGGATAAACAAAATATTTTTCTGAATCTTATATTGTTTAATTTTTTTTTTATATATAGCTTTTAATTGCTGCTAGCTTTCACTAGAATTCTTTTTCTGAATAGCTAAAATTAAAATTTGATATATTCTAATTAATAATTGTTTTTAAAAAGCTTATTTAAAATGATAGTTTTTTTAGTGTTTTTAGTATTATTTATATTGAGAAGCTTAGTAATTATAAACAATATTTTATTCGTGGGAATATCATTGTAATATCTTCATTTCTTTCTAAGAATTTTCAACAGTATGTCTTCTTCACATGGATGTGACTTGCCCTTAAATCCTTTAACAATCTTGAGTATAGAGAGAGTGTCACAAATGCTATGGATTGCTCTAAAACTAAACCTTGGGCTAAGGGTATGTTGGAAGGCTTTTTGCAAGCTTTAGAAATTATTTTTTCCAATGTACAAGACAACATTTGCTTGGGAACATCCTTACTCTAAGGAATTAACACTATTAGGATACATATCACGTAAAAGAGAATAAATATTTAGAGGCTACAAGTTACCATGGGTTTTGAGATGGCTAAATTTGAATGTATAGGATTTATCAATAAAAAAGGTATTGACTATTTAGTTGTAGCTTCATAGTGTGTATCGACAATATAAGCTATTACAAATGCTTTCAAGAATGTATTATGGAGTGATTATTGTGCATGCACAAAAAGATGTTTAGTTTATTATTTCTTGCAATATATAATTATCCTTCGATGATTCAGTTTAGTTTCTCTTTACCAGGATGGTGTCTCAAGAGCTCCTAAACATTTATGCTATTTTACATGGTAAATATCTCAATAGTCTTCATTTATTATAGCAAGAATGTTCCTAGGTAGATGATATTCGACATACATTGGAACAACTAATATTAGAAGGTGATGTGAAAGTCTTCCAAGATGCCCTATAGCTCAAGATTTAATTTTAGATCAAACATAGCAGCTATGACACTCTTTTGTACACTTAAGAATGTTGAAGCATTTAAGGGAAAGCTACATTTGATTGAGGAGGATAAATTATTGGAAACTCTAAAAAAGAAAGGGAAATATCAAGATTATGTTCCCACCAATAAGAGATTGTTTGTAGTAATCAAATTCTTAAGAAATAATGAAGATGAGTACTAAAGGAAGGCTCTATCATATTATGCAATAAAATTACCATCTACCCTCACTAAAGCATTCTTGATATTCATGATCATCATACTAACACAAGTCAAGAGCATTGGCCAAAACATAGTAAGGATAACACCTAGAGTAATCATCACACCAATAACCCATCTCTAAACAATTTTACAATATCTTTGGGAATATATACCCTCACACCAATACAATACAACAATAGATACAAAGATATATTTTATCTCATGGAGTAATAGAAGAAGATTTTGATCTTTATTGCTTGCTACTCACATAAAGGTGTAGAAATATAACTCATGGTCAACATAAAATCTAGATCAAGATAGTAGATTTTCAACCTCAAATGTGGGGTCAAAATCATGAAGAAAAAACTAATTCCAACGGAAAAAAATATTGGGTTTGGATTCTCTCCGTCAATAATTCTTCATATGTAATGACACAAGACTTCACCAATAGTTTAATCCCCACCAATATTACAATTTGTTGGTGATTTTACCCATTTTCATGAATCCTAAGGTTTTTACTCAATTCCTAAGATTGGGAAATTCCAACTTAAGACAATGATTCGAAGCATATGATTAGGCAATGGATAGTCTAGGACCAATTATTAAGATTAGGTAACTCCCATTTACTTCAATCTCTGTTAAACCAAGGAGGGTGTTCTTAGAGATCACTAAACATGGTAAAGAGAAATACTAAACAATAATTAGGTCATCAACAACTATACCCAATGTATAATGAAGGCCTAAGATTCTTTAATGAGTTCATAGCATATTGGTTGTTACAACTAAACCTACAAGACCTTAATTAGATAGATGAAAAAATATTGCACATGCAACAATTATAATTTTTTAATACTCCTTTACATGAATACCCTTATGATTTGCATACACATGTGCAAGTTGGTAACCATATTAGCATGATTCCTTGAATGTCAATCTTTCTTGATTTAAAAAAAAAATCTATCTATTTTAGAACATTTTTTGGTCATCCATCTTTTTGCACTTACCCTTTGATTCTATTGGACCGAAGTAGAGAAGGATGTTGGGAGTATAAAGGAGGCAATTGGGTCGACTAAGGATCATAAGAATTTAGAAAAGGTGGTTTCCAACTTTCAAGGAAACCATGACAAAATATTTTTTAATTTGTAGGATATCATTGATTACAACAAGGAGACAATCAAGAACATGACGATGACCATTCAAGTTTTTCAACAACAGTTAAAGAATAGTCATGCTAACCATGAAAGAGAAGAAGCTTATGTCACTTTCCCCTTCAAGCTCCAACAAGAAAAGAAAATCCAAAGAAAATGCCCAACTTTCCACTCTAGTGAATTTTGTTAAAAATAGTCCCAATGATCCGTCCTTCAAGAAAAATTTGGAGTTCTTAACCAAGGAACTTGGTAGGCCATCAAAGGCCTCCACCTCCTAGGCAACCACTAATTGGTCTTCTTAGTTGGTTGGTCTTGGGTTGGTCCTCTCTATCTATCTATTCATTGCTAGTCCTTTCGCTTTGTGCTTTGTGCTTGTTTTTAGTTTTTTGATATCTCACTTCTTGTGAGACTCCTCTCTTTTGCCTCTATGGCTAGTTTGTAATGGGTTCAATCCCTTCTCACTTTATATAATCAAAACAAACCCCCCTTTTGAAACAAAAAATCAATGACTAGGTTATCTTGCATACCAAGATCTAGTATTTCAAGCCTTGGGGAGATCTATATCTTTTATTAAAAGAACAAATACCATTTGTATCTCTTGCAACTAGTTCATGTCATTGGGCTAGCCAACATATATACCACTTCTTATTTTAAAACTATAATTGATACTTTCAAAATTAAGAAATGTAAACTATTATATAGCATGATCCAATTTTAGCTTCTATTAATAGACCAATGTATAGCAAGTAATGAGTACTTAACCCCTCTATAATAGACAGGGTTTTATTAATTATTTTACATGAATCCATGAAAATGGACTTGTATACGTTATTTACATTACAATACAATGAGTGGCAATAGATGGTCCCCAACTACCATTAAGGTGGATATGCACCCCTTTATAGACCAAGATTCATGTTGCCTAAAGATGTTCACTTATTTAGAATAACTAAAAATATTTTTTTATGAAATATTAGTCTTTTATTTAATAAGGTGGCCTAACACACACACACACAGAGGATAACTAATTCCTCTTTGTGGCCTAATGAAAGCAAAAATAAAGTGTGTGTGTGTGTATAAAACTCAGCTTTCTATCCCATAAACATATCCCCTAACCATATATATATATATATATATATATATATATATATGTACATATGCATGTATATGTGTGTGTACACAAGTGACCCCACAATAGTGTGTCCCACTTTTTGGCCAAAGTGGGACATTAAAATCAATATTTTTACCAAATTTTCACTTTTTGACACCTATAACAACTAAACCGTTAAGAATTTGAAGATTTTATGAACTAGTGATTTTTGAGATTTTATTTGTAGATTATAAATATATGCATTTTAAATTAAGAAATAATTTGTGATTTTTTCTATATAACTTAAATTAATAACTTATTTTGTATAGCTAACAATATTTTTAAAAAGTGGTGTTACTTCAATAAAGGTTAACTTTTTTGTAGAAAGGATAAAATTATAAATTTTTAAACATAGATTCGTAACACCAATATCTAGTGTACATATATCTTTTCGTAATTTTTTTGCATATTTTTTATTAATTTTTGAATTGAGATTAATTATAATTTAAACATATGTTATCAATAACATAACTTTTTTTATGTATACAAATTAACTTTTTTTTTATTGAAATAAGAACATTAATACCAAGTACAAATATATTTTTCAATTTTTTTTATTGTCTATTCTACTATTTTTCCATGTGTATGAAATAGAGACCTTAAAGATTGCTTAAAAACCTATTTTCACTAGAAAATAGAAAATAAATATAACAATAAAGTTAAATATATTAAATTATACTCGTTTGAAATGTTATTTTGAGTGTTATAATCTTACCAAATATTTTATCTAGTTGATTCCATTTGAAGGTCCAACCAAAGGTTTGAAATTGAAAATTCTAAGGAAAATATGAGGTCTAAGATGGAAAGGTCATTTCTAAGACCTTTGTTTGAAGGGCATTCAAATGAATGTACCTTTATTGGAAGGTATACAATGACCTTAAAACAAAGGTACATATGTCCTCTTCGTGATTAAAAAAAAGAAAAAGGAAATACCTTCATTTGAAGGTCCCTTTGTTCGAAGAAATACTTTCAAATGAAGGTACCTTTGTTTGAATAAATACTTTCAAATGAAGGTACCTTCATTCGAATAAATACTTTCAAACAAAGGTATTTTAAACTTTTTTACCTCATCCAACTTGAAAACACTAATCTACCAAGTTTGGGAGTCACTATTGTGGTTTTATCCACACCAACCTTCTCATCTTTTAGACCTAATTCACAACCCCTTACCATATATAGAAGGGATTTAGACATATATGGTAAGGTCTTTATGTATCTGATAAGCGGTCGAGAAATAGGTCTAAGGGATAAGACGTCAAGTGCATATGTACATATGTATACATATATGAGAAGGGTTTGGAGATTAAGGCTAATGGATAAGAAGTTGGGTATATATTGCATATGTATATACATGTATCTATGTATTTATATATATATAATGACGGGTTGGGGATTAGCTTTAAGGGATATGGTTTTATATAAATGTGCATATATATGTATATATACATATCTATATACATGTTCATGTGTATGCATATGCATATACATACATAGGTAAGTGCAAAAATATGGGGGCCCAAAAAGGGGTCTTAAGTGGCCACTTTTTTCAGAAATCAAGAAATACCGAAGTCTTGGATGAGAAATTGAGGATAGTTACACTCAAAATTTTAAGATGCAATAAAAAATGTTCATAGTGCTTTGAGTCTACTTTCTAAACTAATATATTTTTTTAATGGTAGAGATTAAGGGGTTCAAAAAAGGGAGCCACAAAAATTGGTGTTGTTTTTGTCAAAAAATATAACATAGCATCTTTTGTGGCTCCTTCAAAAGTTTAACTTATTTTTGGTATTTTAAAAATCTTTTTGATGAGAAATTAGCTAACAACATGTAGTTTATGCTCGATTTTTATGATATTTTTTTAATGAATATTTGATTGTTTACTAATTTTTAAAGTGGACACATCCTGAAATATAGAATTTTGGTCGTACTACCCCTATAATTTTTGAAAATTAATCAAAAAACATTTTTTGAATGTGTAGAATGGAGTCTAGTTTACTGAAATTTTAATGAACGCTTTAAAATAAAGTAAAAAATACTAAACAATGGTTTTTGACAAAAAATGAAAACACAAACAAAAGAAATTAAAGATGAAACCCTTAACATTGTCAAAATATGAAAAAAATACATTGTTAAATAGCTAAGAGAGAGCCTAAAATTACCCAAGTGTTTGATTTACTCGACCTTGAAACACATGCAAACCTAATGGTTAGCATAAACAAAATTATGTGATATCTTGTAGAATATGTGAAAACACGTCTTTGGACGTTGGGAAGGCACTCCAAACATTTGGGTTGGAAATCCAAGGAAAATCCAAGCCTAAGGCTTAGGGATTCTGAAAGCAAGACATAACGTGAGCGTGTTATAACACACTCACATTATGTTTTGCATTGAAATTTGTTCCTTGTCAATGAATTTCAAAAAATGTGCCAAAATGCATTACCAAAACGTGCCAAAAAAATATTTCCAAAACGCGAGCACATTATAACATGCTCACATTTTTTGAATGCATTGAAAAAATGAAAGCGTGTTATAACACACTCATATTTTGGTCTGCATTGAATTTTTTTCTACTCTTTTTTTTTCTTTTTTTCAGGGAAACTATATACATAAAATAAACATTTAAGTTATATTTTATGTATATAGTTTCAGGATGTTTGAAATTTACATATGGACATTTACTTTCTTATACTTTAAGTTATATTTCATGTATATAGTTTCAAAATGTTTGAGAGTAGTTTCGGATCTCTAGGAGTTATAATGTAAATTCTAGTTTTTGGAAGATCTTAAAATAATTTAGATAGTCAAATTTCAATAATCAACATGTCAAATTTCAATAATTAAGAGGTAAAATTTCAATAATTAGCAAGTTGTATCATATCTCTCTCTCTCTCTCTCTCTCTCTCTCTCTCTCTCTCTCTCTCTCATATTATGTATCCCTTATGCTCTAGACCTCCCTCTTGCTCTTTACATCTCTATTTCCCTATCAACTTCTCTCTATCTCGCCATTCTCTCTCTCTCTCTCACTTTTTCCCTCTATACTTCTCTCCCTCTCCCTCTCTCTCTCAATTTTTCCCTGTATACTTCTTTCCCTCTCTCTCTCACTTTTTCCCTCTATACTTCTCTCCCTCTCTCTCTCTCTCTCTCTCACTTTTTCCCTCTATACTTCTCTCCCTCTCCCTCTCTCTCTCTCTCACACACACTTTTTCCCTCTATACTTCTCTCCCTCTCCCTCTCTCCCTCTTTCTATCTGTCTCTCTTTGTCTCTCTCCATCTCACCTATGTCTCTCTCCCAACCTCTTTCCCTCTCTACTCTCTATATAGATATATCTCTCACTCTCTCTTTGTCCCTCCCTCTTTACCTCTCTCTCCCTCCCCTCTCTCTCCCACCTTTCCCCTCTCTCTATCTCTCTACTTCTCTTTATCTCACATATCCCTCTCTACCTCTCTCTCTCTCTCTCTCATTCTCTCATTCCCTCTCCACTCTTTATTTCACCTCTCTATTTCACCACTCTCTATCCATCTCACTCTCCCTACCTCCACCTATCCCTCCTTCCCTCTCTACTTCTCTCTCTCTTTCACCTATCTCTCCATCCCTCCCTACCTATCCCTCCCTCTCTTCTTCCATCTCTACTTCTCTATATCTACCCTCTCCCTCTCTCTACCTACCTCTCCCTCCATTACTCCCTAATCTCTCCACTCTATCTCACACACCTCTATCTACCTACCTACCATCCCTTCCTCCCCCCTTTTTCTCTCTCATCCTCTCCTCTTTATCTAACCATTCTCCCTCTTTACATATATTTATCTCACCTCTCCCTCACTCCCCTCTCTCCCACCTTACCTCCTTCACACTCTATCTCTCTCTACTTCTCTTTATCTTGCCTATCCCTCTCTACCTCTTCCTCCCTCCCACCTCCCTCTCTCTAATTATCTCATTCTCTCTCTCTCTCTCTCTCTCTCTCTATCTTACCTATCTCTCTCCCTCTCTCACAAACACACTCACCTATATCTCCTCCCTACCCCTTCCTCCCTCCCTCCCCTATCTACTTCTCTTTATCTCTCCTCTATCCATCTCCTTTCCTCTCTACTTATCTTTATATTCCCTCTCCCTATCTCTCCCTATCTCTCCCTCCATTACTCTCTCTCTCTCTCTCTCTCTCTATCTCACCTAAGTCTCCCTCCCTACCTCTTTCCCTCTCTAATATATATCTCCTCTCTCTCCCTCTACCTACCTCTCTTTCTCTCACTCACTCCTCTCTATCTCACCTCCCTATATCTCTACCTCTCCTTCCATATCTACCTATCTTTATATCCCCTTTCCCTCTCACTACATACCTCTCCCTCCATCACTCTCTCTGTGTCTCTCTATCTCACATGTCTCCCTCTCTACCTCTTTCCCTATCTCTTACTCCCTCTCCCTCTCCCTCTCTCCCCTTCTTTCTCTCTCTATCTCTCTCTCTCCTCTATCTCTCTCACCATTCTCTCCCTCCCTCCCTCCCTCCCTCTCACTCTCTCCTTCTCTCTATCTCATCATTCTCTCTCTCTCTCCCACCTCCCCCCTAGTGTTCAGGGTTAAGGGTACATAGCTAAGTGTACAAGGTATAGAGATTAGGTTAGGATATCGAGTATAGGGTTGATGGTATTAGGTTTAGGGTTTAGGTTGCAAGGTTTAATGTAGGGTTTACGGTTTAAGTATAGGGTTGAGGGTATAAGGTTAATTATATAGGGTATAATGATTAGGGTTTCATATATTGGATATAGGGTTTAGGGTGTAGGGTGTAGGGTTTAGGGTATAAGGTATAGGGTTGACAGTGTAGGGTTTAGGGTTTAAGTATAGGGTTGAGGGATAATGTTTAGGGTTTAGGATATAAGGTTGAGGGTATAGGGTATAGGTATGAGGGTGTATGGTTTAGGGTTTAAGGTATAGGTTTGAGGGTTGAGGGACAACGTTCAGGGTTGAGGGTATAGGATTAAGTATGCAAGGTATAGGGATTAGGGTTTAGGATATTTAGTATAGGGTTGAGTGTATTAGGTTTAGGGTTGAGGGTTTAGGGTACAACGTTGAATGTAGGGTTTAGGGTATAAGGTTAAGTGTATAGGGTATAGGGATTAGGGTTTAGGGTTGAAGTATAGGGTTGAGGGATAATGTTCAAGGTTTTAGGTATAATGTTGAGTGTATAGGGTATAGGGATGAGGGTTGAGGGTGTAGGGTTTATGGTTTAAGGTATAGGGTTGAGAGTTGAAGGTATAAGGTTAAGTGTATTGGGTATAAGGATTATGGTTTAAAATATTGGGTATAGGGTTGAGAATATTGGGTATAGGGTTGAGGGTATTGGGTTTAGAATTGAGGGTTTAGGGTTTAAATTACAACAAGATTGAATGTAGGGTTTAGGATTTATGTTTAGGGATGAGGGATAATGTTTAGAGTTTAGGTTTTAAGGTTGAGGGTATAGGGTATAGTGGTTAGGGTTGAGGGTGTAAGGTTTACGGTTTAAGGTATAGTGTTAAGGGTTGAGGGTATAGGGTTGAGTGTATAGGGTATAGTGATTAGTGTCTAGGATATTTGGTATAGGGTTGAGGGTACAAGGTTGAATTTAGGGTTGAGAGTTTAAATATAGGGTTGAGGGTTGAGGGTATAAGCTTAAGTGTATAGGGTATAGGGATTAGGGTTTAGGATATTGGGTATAGGATCTAGGGTATAAGGTATAGGGTTAAGGTTTAAGAGGGTAGGGTTTAGGGTTTAAGTATAGGTTTGAGGGGTAATGTTCAAGGTTTAGGGTATAAGATTGAGGGTATAGGGTATAGGGATGAGGGTTGAGGGCATATCGTTTAGGGTTTAAGGTATAGGTCTGAGGGTTGAGGGGTAGTGTTCAAGGATGAGGGTATAGGGTTAAGTATATAGGGTATAGGGATTAGGGTTTAGGATATTGGGTATAGGGTTTAGGGTTGAGGGTTTAGGGTACGAGGTTAAATGTAGGTTTTAGGGTTTAAGTATAGGGTTGAGGGTTGAGGTTTGAGGTTTGAGGTTATTAGGTTAAGTGTATAAGGTATAGGGATTAGGGTTTATGATATTGGGTATAGGGTTTAGGGTATAAGGTCTATGGTTAAGGGTTGAGAGTGTAGGGTTTAGTATTTAAGTATAGGGTCGATGAATAATGTTCAAGGTATAGGGTATAAGATTGAGGGTATAGGGTATAGGGATGAGGGTTGAGGGTGTAGGGTTTAAGGTATAGGTTTGAGGGTTGAGGGATAGTGTTTAGGGTTGAGGGTATAAGGTATAGGGATTAGGGTTGAGGATATTGGGTATAGGGTTGATGGTAAAAGTATAAACCTATGTCACACTTTATAAAGGAATCAACCAATGGCAAAATTTTTTTGAACTTCAACCACATAAAAGTTGTCTTTATGTTTCAAATTTCAAAATGATGTAAACTAAAATGTAGAAATATTGATGAAGTTTACTCCTATAATGTTTTAGATTTTTAAAAATTATTTAGATTTTTTTTTTTATCAATTTAAGAGTATATTTTGGAATGCTAAAAATTTCAAGAAAAAATGATGTTCACTTGACGTCAAGAAACAAGTAGAAAATACTTCATTTTACCCTAATTTTTTCTCCAAATAGGTAACTTCAATATCTAGTGCATGATTTTTTTTTGAAATTTTGATGTATATTTTTCTCATAATAACATTTTAAAGTCAAACTTCTCAGAATTTGAGAGGATTTTATTTGACGTCAACTATTGTCTTTTTTTTTTATATATATATATTTTTTAAATTATACCCTTTTGAAGAGGATTCTCTCCTCTAGTGCACCATATATTTTTCAAATTTTTTAATATGTTTTACCATTTGATTTTTTTTTTTAATCAACCTCTTGTTTAACTTTAACAACCTACTTGCATTATTTTAAAAATTAAATATATTAAACTAATCAAAATATTAAAATAAATTACATATTTGGATTCACCACTCTGAGCTCTACAAAAAGGTATTTTTCTTTAAAAAAAAAAATCTGATTGAAGAAATACTTAGTTGAAGTTGAAAGTTTCAATTTTTTTGAAAAAAAGTTGAGTTATCTACCGACTAGGATGACACATATATAGTTTCAGTAGAAAGGGTTTCAAATGAAACTCATTCTATCGAAAACCAACACATAAAATAAGCCACATTTCGATGCGACAAAGGAAAAAAAAAACAAATTTTATGATTTCAGGCGAAAGGGTTTCACTTGAAAAACTCTATGTGCCACGTATAGGCCACATGGTTTTAAGTGAAATTGGTTCAAACGAAACTGTTAAGGTAAAAATAGATTTTCTCGAAACTATTTATTTGGTCGAAAGTGTGACATAGCTTTGTGCTTTTACCCTTGAGGGTATTGAGTTTAGGTTTATAGGTTAAATGTAGGTTTCAGGGTTTAAGTATAAGGTTGAGGGTTGAGGGTATTAGGTTAAGTGTATAGGGTATATGGATTAGGGTTTAGGATATTGGGTATAGGGTTTAGGGTGTAGGGTTTAGGGTATAAGGTAAAGGATTAAGGGTTAAGAGCGTAGGGTTTAGGGTTTAAGTATAGGTTTTGGGAGATTGAGAGAGAGGTTGAGAGAGAGAGAGATAGAAGTCATAGAGAGAGAAGTAGAGAGAAAAGGAGGAAGGTAGAGAGATTGAGAGAGAGAAGGAAGGAGGGAGAGAGAGAGGTAGAGAGGGGTAGGTTAGATAGAGAGTAGAGAGGGAAGATGGATGGGGGGAAGGAAGAGAGAGAAAGGGGGAGATAGAGAATATTAGAGAGGGAAAGAGGGAGGGAGGGATGGAGAGAGGTGAGATAGAGAGGAGGAGGGAGGAAGGGAGAGAGAGAATAGTGCTCGATAGAGAGTAGAGAGGGAAGGAGATAGTGTGAGAGAAATATGAGAGAGATGAGGAAGTTGGGGAGATTGAGAGAGAGGGAAGGAGGGAGCGAGAGGTAGATATGGAGAGAGGGATATAGAGAGAAGTAGAGAGAGAGAATTATGAGATAGAGAGTATAGAGGAAAGGAGAGGGCGAGAGAAAGATGGAGAGAGATAGAGGAGGAAGGTTGGGAGATTGAGAGAGGGGCGACTAAGAGAGAGAGGGAGAGAGAGGGAAGGAGAGAGATAGAGTGTGATGGAGGGAGAGAGGGAGAGGGAGAGGGGAGATACAAATAATTAGAGAGGAAAGGAGAGGTAGAGAGATAGATAAAATTAGAGAGAGAATGAGGGAGGGAGAGAGAGGGAAGGAGAGAGACAGAGTGTGATGGAGGGAGAGAGGGAGAGGGAGAGGGGAGATACAAATAACTAGAGAGGAAAGGAGAGGTAGAGAGATAGATAAAATTAGAGAGAGAATGAGGGAGGGAGAGAGAGAAGTGAGATAGAGAGGTGTAGGGAGTGATGGATCGAGAGGTAGATAGAGAAGGAAGGAGAGGGAGAGGTATGGATGGAGAGAATAGGAGGTGAGAGAGAGATGAGATAAAGAGAAATATAGAGAGTGTTAGGAAATTTTGTATGGAGAGGTAGGTAGAGAGGGAGGGAGAGAGGGAGATAGAGGTGAGATAGAGAGAAATATAGAGAGAGTGATGGAAGGTAGGTAGAGAGAGGGAAAGAGGAGATAAAGATAAGTAGAGAGGATAGATAGAGAGAAGTAGAGAGGGATTGAGGGAGGGATAGAAAGGTGATATAGAGAGAGAGAGAGAGTGGTAGGGTGTGATGGATGGAGAGGTAGGTAGAGAGAGGGATTGGTAGATATAGGGTAGATAGGGAAGAAGAGAGAGATAAGTATGGAGGGAGAGAGATAAGTATGGAGGGAGAGAGAGGTGAGATAGAGAGAAATAGAGACAGTGGTAGGGAGTGATGGAGGGATAGGTAGGTAGAGAGGAAGAGGGGAGAGAGAGAGAGAGAGAGGTGTAGAGAGAGTGGTAGGGAGTGATGGATGGAGATGTAGGTAGATAGGGATTATGGAGATAGGGAGGAGAGAGGGAAAGAGAGGGATAGGTATGGATGGAGAGTGGGAGGTGAGAGAGAGGTGAGATAGAGAGAAATATAGAGAGAGTGGTAGGCAGTGATGTATGGAGAGGGGAGATATAGATAATTAGAGAGGAAAGGAGAGGTAGAGAGAGAGAGATGAAGAGAAGTAGAGAGGGAATGAGGGAGATAGGGAGATAAAGGTGAGATAGAGAGGTGTAGAGAGAGAGAGAGTGGTAAGGTGTGATGGATGGAGAGGTAGGTATTTAGAGAGAGGGATTGGGAGATAAAGAGTAGATAGGGAAGAAGAGAGGGAGAGAAGTATGGAGGTAGAGAGAGGGAGGTGAGATAGAGAGAAATAGAGAGTGGTAGGGAGAGAGAGAGATGGATAGGTAGAGATGTAGTTCTTGAGCTCAAGGGAGAGAGATTCAAATCAAGGGATGGAGATAGTGAGAGAGAGGTTTAAAGTGTAAGGGATAAACAATGAGTGAGATAGAGAGAGAACTGATACAACTTGTTGATTATTTAAATTTGATATATTGATTATTAAAATCTGACCAAGTTTGAATTTTTAAAGATCTTCCATAAAATATAATTTGAATTATAACTCCTAAAGATCCAAAACCACTCTCAAACATTTCAAAACTATATACATGAAATATAACTTAAAGTATAAGAAAGTAAATGTCCATATGTAAATGTCAAATTATACTTTCATGTATATACTTTCCCTAAAAAAACAAGGAAAAAGAGAAAAAAAGAGAAGATTGTTTTTGTTTAATGTAGACCAAATGCAAGCGCATTATAACACACTCATGTTTTGTCAACGCATTTACATAACATGAGTATGTTATAACACACTCACATTTTTTCTATGCATTTACAAAACACGAGCGCGTTATAACACACTCGTGTTTTGGCAATGCTTTTTTGAATTAAAAAATGCACAATTTTTGAAATTCAAACCATAATGTGCTTGTGTTTGGCTTGGTAATGACCGAGCCTAGGCTTAGTCACTACCAACCCATAAAACGAGCAAATTTTACTATAACATGCTCACATTTTCACTATTTTAGGTTGAAAAATTGAGTTGGCCACTTTTTGGCCCCCCATATTTTTGCATTTACCCATATACATGTATGCATGCATACATAGGTACATAGGGTAAAGGGACAATAGTGAGGACCCCAAAATTGGGACATTAGATTTTTAAATTTGGATGGAGGTGAAAGGTAGGAAACACCTTCATTTGAAGGTGTAAAAAATAAAAAATAACAACTTTTGAAAAAATAAAATTTACATAAATGGAAAACATGAACCTTTATTTGAAGACCCCTTTCTATTAAAGGAATAGAAATGCAAATCATGAAGGGAAAACATGAAGGGAAAAAAAGGGTGGATCTAATGAACCAATAGTGCAGAATACACTCTCTTAACACTAATACAACAGAGGAGAAGAGAAAAAATGAGTTATATAGCTCCTACAAACTACTTGAGATGAAAATAATACAACATAAAAGAGATAACAGATTATAAGAATTCACAATTTTGACATAGTATTTATGTGGAAAAACCTTTTTAGGTAAAAAACCCACCACCCCAAGCAAGAACAATTGTATTACAGTAATAATCAATTACATAAAATATCAGTCCTTACTCTCTGATCAGCTCACAACAACACTTAGTTATTACTCACTATTACAATACTTCCTTTCAAAGTATACAATGAATAAACCTCTTCTAGACTACATCGACTTGCAACCTAAATGTACATATGCATCAAACTCACATTGACTATACAAGTCTTCATTGCATTTACACTTCCAACCAATCCCATGACTTCCATGTTCATGCATCAATCATTCAATAAAGCAATTGATCTGCTCAGATTGCATTGAGCCACCCAACAATAACTTCACCACCCAAATTGGGTTCCTATCATCAGCTAAAATCGGCCTGCAATTACTGCTCTTACTAATTTGGCCTTTGGCCAATCAAAATCTGACACTGAGCCACGTGTCCTTCCTGCATTTGCTGTCTCTCTTTGACTTCGAGTCCAACTCGATCAAACCTGGTCCGAGCTCATTTGAGCTCTCTAAGACTCTACCACTCCACCGCCGACCTAACTCTACCCATCTGAGGTAAAGCGGTGAGCTCTACTGAACTCACCCATGCTTCCCAGGGCTACTGCCGAGCTTGTCTTCACCCATCGCAGTATGACAGTATGCGCCTCCGAGCTCTGCCTTGCCTTGCCCATGCCACCACTACTAGGTCTGAGTTGACCTACGGTTTGGCGGTAAGCCATCGGGAAAACCATTGGTGGTCTCACCGTGCTACCAAGGGGGCCGCTAGGCCACCCCGTGGTAGGGCAATAATCGCCAGTCAGACTGCAAGTGGTCTCAGCATGGCCACCGTAGTGAGAGGACCCACCACCTACAGTATGGCAGTAACTTCTAGGTCGACCGGATGTGGTCTCACTACGACCATCGCGGTGAGAGGACCCACCGCCCGCGATATGGCGGTAACCACAAAGACCACCATTGGCGGCTTCACCGCGACCACCACAGTGAAGGTCTTCGCTGATCATGGTAAGGCGGTGACCAGCGAGGTAGGCAGTAAACCACCGTGATAAAGCAATAAGGGCAGAAATAAGCAAGGCGCGGTATGGCGGTAAAGGCTGAGAACATTAATTTTTTGCCAAGTGTTGAATTTTGAGGCTTCAAACTAGAAGTTGAGACACAAATTCTCAACAAGCTCCCACTTGGCGAGGACTTCTAGCTTCCTCTAGACTATGAAAAAATTACTGACGGTCATAGGCCCCAAGGTCAATAGATTCTGCACACCATCTAAACTTGTTTGTGCTCACGGGCTTTGTCAAAGCATCTGCAACATTCTTCAAAGTTTCAACCTTTTCAAGATAGACTCTTCCATCTTCCACCATGTCCCTCACGAAGTGAAACTGCACATCAATATGATTTTTCCTAGCATGGAAAGTTGAGTTCTTTGCCAAACAAATGGCATTCTAATTGTCACTGAAAATAGTGATCTGCGCTGCATTAAAACCAATGTCTGAACACAAATGCCTCATTCAAACTGCTTCCTTGCAGGCGTGAGATGCAACCATGTACTCTGCCTATGTTGTGGATAAATCAACTACAACCTGTCACTTTCTCATCCAACTAATTGCTCCACCATTAAGCATGAATGTATATCCACTAGTGGATATTTTGCTGTCAATGTACCCTACCTAATCATAATCAACATATCCCTGAATGTTGAGAGTCCTCTTTGATGCAACCAAACAAACATGGTAACACAAAGCATAATCTGAAGTCCCCTTCAAATACCTGAATACTCTCTTCACAACATCCCAATGTGATCTTTCCAGATTTGCCATGAAATGGCTTAGAACTCCCACTGCTTGGGCAATGTTTGGTATTGTACAAACCATAGCATACATCAGACTGCCAATAACACTTGCATAGGGCACAATGCTTATGTCCTCCATCTCAGTAGCAGACTTTGGACAGTCTTCAACAAATAGCTTCGTTCCCTGCATGACTAGAACAACTAGTTGCTTGCAGTCAAACATACCAAACCTCTCCATAATTGTATTCACATACTTACTTTGGCTGACCCAAATATTTCTACTTGTTCTGTCCCTGGTTATCTCCATTCCAAAAACATACCTAGCTGCACCAAGATATTTCATTTCAAAATTTGTAGACAACTGAGATTTAAGATCAGAAATCATAGTCTTGCTATTTCCTATGAATAACATATCATCCACATACACTGTAGTAACAAACACACGATCATTCTAAAATTTATGATAAACACAATGATCAAATTGTGATCTTACAAATCCCATGGACAACACAAATGTGTCAAATTTATGGTACCACATTCTAGGACTGCTTCAAACCATACATAGATTTATTTAACTTACAGACCCGATTTTGTTTACCTTTCACAATGAAATGCTCAGGCTGGGACATATAAATTTCTTCTTCCAGCTCACCATGGAGAAACGTTGTCTTCACATCCATCTACTCAATTTCAAAGTCATACACAGCTGCCAATGACAACAAAAATATGATGGATGCCATCTTTGCTACAGGGGAAAAAATTCTCTCCATAATCAATTCCCTCAATTTGGAAAAATCCCTTTGCAACCAGTCGTGCCTTATAATTTTCAACACTACCATCAAGACCTATCTTCTTTTTGAATATCCACTTATAGCTCACATGATTTCGCCGTTTAGGTAGTGGTACCAAATCCCAAGTTTCATTCTTCTTCAATGAATCCATCTCATCATTCATGGCTTCCAACCAAGAATTCGAATCAGATATGCTGATTGCTTGTTTTACAATCCTAGGCTCATTAGTGCTAGTAATTAAGGCATAGGCACAATTCAAATTTAACAGTGAGAAACCATACCTCTCAGGTTGTCATTTTTCTCGTGTAGACCTTCTTACAGGCTGAGGTTGTGGTTCTTCATCATCAGAACTTCCAAAGCTGCTTGAGATCTCCTCAGTCTCAGGTACACCATGCAACTCTTCCCTTTCTGGAGTTTGGGGAATCTCAACTGCATCCTTCTTCTTGTCACTCTGGTCTGTCTCAAGCTGTTGATCACTTATTGAAGGTTTCAGCTCATGAAAAATCACACTTCTGCTGTACAAAACCTTCTTAGTAACAGGGTTCCAAAGCTTGTATCCCTTCAGACCAATGCTATAGCCAATGAGAATATAATTTCCAGCCTTGTTATCCAATTTTGATCTCTTTTCATTTGGCACATAACAATATGCCTCACAACCAAAGACACGAACATGCCTCATAGAGGGCTTCTTACAAGACCATGCTTTCAAAGGTGTCTTATCAACAAGAGCATAGCAAGGAAATTGGTTTACCAGATAACATGTTGTAGCCACAACCTCATCCCATAACTTCTACTCCAGACCAAGACTGCTAAACATACTCCTTGCCTTTTCCATCAGCGTCCTGTTCAACCTTTCAGCAATTCCATTTTGCTGTGGAGTGTAAGGCGTTGTTTTATGCCTTTTAATTCTATGATCTGTACAATACCTTTCAAAATATGTAGAACAAAATTCACCACCATTGTCTGTCCTCAAGCATTTAATTTTCCTTCCAGTCTGATTTTCTACCAAAGATTTAAATTCTTTAAACTAACTGAACACTTCTGATTTAAATTTAAGAAAGTATACAAATTCCCTTCTCGAACAATCATCAATAAAAGAAACATAATATCTAGACTTTGATAACGAAGGAACATTGACTGGACCAAACACATCAAAATGAACATAATCCAGTATACCAAAAGATTTATGAGTACTGGAATAAAGTGAAACACGGTGTTGTTTTCCATAAATACTGTGTTCACAAAAATCGAACTCAAGGTTATAATCATCTAGCCCTTCTACAAGATTTTTATTTTTCAAAATTTTTAAATATTTCTCACCTATGTGACCTAGTCTATGATGCCACATCATAGTCTTCTCAGCTAAGAGTTTTACCTCCAAAGAATTTTCAGACAAAGAAGAGTCTTCATCTTCCTCTATAGGAGCAACATTGCTTGAATTTACAGAGGCACTGTTAAATTGAACAGGACGTGCATCCAGCTTGTAGAGAGTGCTAGTACGAACACCCTTAGCCAACACCATTGCACCTCTAGCCATTTTACATCCTCTACTAGAGAAAGAAACTTCTACACAAATATAATTTAACTTACTAATAGAAAGAAGATTTCAAGCCAGACCTAGAATGTGAAGTAGGCCTCCAATCCCTTTGACTCTCCCGTTAGGAAACTAAATTCTGACTCTTCCTCTGCCAACTATCTCCAGTTTTGAATCACTTTCTAGGTAAACCTTTCCACCATCATACTTCTCATACTTAGAGAACCATTCTCTATTGGATGTCATGTGAAAGGATGCACTTGAGTTAACCAGCCAAACATCATGTGATGCCTGAGTTGTCAAGGCTACTGCAAAGAAGGCGTCTGCATCACTTTGAGAATATTAATTGTCAGAATAATTCTTCTTCTTCTTCTTCTCCTTGCAGTCCTTCTGGATATGACCAGGTTTCCCACAGTCCCATCATCTCACCTTCAAATTTTTACCAAGAGACTTTGACCTCCTTGCAGATTTGGATTTCGACTTCTTGTCCTTCTTCTTGCCTTTCTCCTTTGGTGTACCTCAAATAACAAGAGCCTCTTTGGCCATCTTAGAAGACTTCCTTCACATTTATTCAGACAGAAGCAAAGCAACCAGGTCATCCATCTTGAATGTAGTGGCTGTGCTTCAAATAGCCATCACTAGATGATCCCAACTGTCGGGTAATGAACACAACTAGAGCATGCAACGATCCTCCTCCTTAGTATTTACACCTACAGATGCCAGCCGAGTAACACTCATATTAAATGAGTTCAGATGGTCTGCAACAGATGCACCTTCTTCCATTTTCAAGGAGTACAACTTCTTCCTCAGGAATAACTTATTTACCAAAGAATTTCTCTGATAAATATCACCAAGATTCTTCAACAATGAAGTTGCAGACTACTCCTCATGGATGTTTAGGAGTACAAAATTAGCTAGACTCAGTCTTATCAGACCTCTTGCTTTTCTATCATCAAGATCCCAAGCCTCTTGCATCATGCTTTGTGGCTTAGTTCTAGACACTGCTAACCAGAGGTCTCTATCCACCAACAAGTCTTCCATTTTGAGTTTCCATAACTCAAAGTTTTTGCCATTAAACTTTTCAATATCTACTCTACCTGATGTACTCATCATCTCAAACAAACACAAGTTTAAACAATGCAAGACTCCCACTAAAACAGTATTAGCACAAAAAATTGGCCTTTTCTCTCAAGGATAACACAACTCGCTAGGCTGTGATACCACTTGAAGGGAAAACGGGGGTGGATCTAATGACCCAACAGTGTGGAATACATTCCCTTAACTCTAATACAATAGAGGAGAAGAGAAAAAATGAGTTCTATAGCTCCTACAAACTACTTGAGATAAAAAACATACAACATAAAAGAGATAATAGATTATAAGCATTCATAGTTTTGACATAGTATTTACGTGGGAAAACATTTTTAGGTAAAAAACCCACCACCCCAAGCAAAAACAACTGTATTACAGTAATAATCAATTACATACAATATCAACCCTTACTCTATGATCAAATCACAACAGTACTCAATTATTACTCACTGTTACAATAATTTCTTTCAAAGTATACAATGAATTCACCTCTTCTAGACTACATCAACTTGCAACCTACATGTACATATGCGTCACCCTCATATTGACTGTACAAGTCTTCATCGCATTTACACTTCCAACCAATCCCATGAATTCCATGTTCATGCATCGATCATTCAAGCAAGCAATCAATCTGCTCAAATTGCATCGAGCCACCCAATAATAACTTCACCACCCAAATCGGGTTCCCGTCATAAGCTAAAATCGACCCGCAATTATTGCTCTTACTATTTTGGCCTTTGGCCAATCAAAATTTGACACTGAGCCACGTGTCCTTCCTACATTTTCTATCACTCTTTGACTCCGAGTCCAACTCGGTCAAACTTGGTCTGAGCTCATTCAAGCTCTAAGACTCTACTGCTCCACCACCAAGTTGAATCTACCCATACGAGGTAAAGTGGTGAGCTTTGCTGTTCTCACCCATACTTCCCCGTGCTACAGTCGAGCTTGTATTCACCCATCGCAGTATGGTGGTATGGGACTCCGAGCTCTACCTTGCCTTGCCCACACTATTGCTGCTAGATCCGAGTCGACCTGCAGTGTGTCGATAAGCCATCGGGAAAACCACTGGCGGTCACACCGTTCTACCACAGGGGCCGTTAGGCCACCCCGCGATAGGGTAGTAACTTCTAGTCAGACCGTAGGCGGTCTCACCGTGACCATCTTAGTGAGAGGACCCACCGCCCATAGTATGGCGATAACTGCCAGGTCAACCACAGGTGGTCTCATCATGGCCATTGCAGAGAGAGGACCCACTGCCCGTGGTATGGTGGTAACCGCCAAGACCACCGCTGGCGGCTTCACCATGGCTACCGTGGTGAAGGTCTTCGTCGACCGAGGTAAGGCGGTGACTGACAAGGTAGGCAACAAGCCACCTTCCGTGACCATTGCGGTGAGTAAACTCACTGCACACGGTAAGGCAGTAACCGCCAAGCTTGTCACCGTGGTACTGCTAGAGGCAGATCAAGCCGCCATGGTAAATCAATAAGGGCAAAAATAAGCCAGACGTGGTATGGTGGTAAGGGCTGAGAACATTAATTTTTTGCCAAGTCTTGAATTCTGAGGCTTCAAACTGGAAGTTGAGACACAAATTCTCAACAAAATAGGGATGGATCTAACAATCCAACAGTGTGGAATAAATTCCCTTAACACTAATACAACAAAGGAGAAGAGAAAAAATTGGTTCTAATAACTTCTAAAATTATTGAGATGAATACAAGCAACATGAAAGAGATAACAAAAAATAAGCATTCATTGATGACACAGTATTTATGTGGGAAAACCTTTTCAGGTAAAAAAACCATCACACCAAGCAAAGACAATTGTATTACAGTAATCAACAATTACATACAATCTCAATGCTTACTCTCTAATCAGCTCACAATAGCTTCAAGTTATTTCCACTGTTACAATACTTTTTTCTCAAAGTATACAATCAAATTCTCTCAGACTTACATCGACTTTTTCTAACCATCACCTTTTGGTTTACAAATATAATAATGTATCTTACTGAAAAAGTCGTACATCTCATTAACATTTCAACCAATCCCACGGTCTCCAGGTTCATGCATCGAATATCCAATACCCAATCGATCTGCACAGATTGATTTCCTTTGAATCGAGCCACTCAGGAATTCAATTCCTTGCCATAATCAGATTCCTATCACTAGCCGAATAAGTTTGCATTAATTGTCATTACTACATTGGACTTTAGCCAATCAAACTGTTGTCAACCTGTCACATGTCCATCTTCCATTCGTTGGGCACTCTTTGATTCCTAGTCCAACTCAGTCAAACCCAGTCCAAGCTCATCTGAGCTCTCCATGTCTCCACTGCGCCACCGTCGAGTCCACTTCATCCTTTATGCAGTATGGCAGTGATCTCATCCGAGCTCACCTCACCATCTACTACACTACCATCAAGTCTGATCGACCCGACTGCAGTATATCGGTAAATAGTCTAGGGGACCGCTGGCAGTCAAACCATGCTACTACGGAGGCCGCCAAGCCACCCTGCGGTAGGGTGATGACTGTTAGTCAGACCACTGGTGGTCTTATTGCAGCCACGATGATGAGAAAGCTCACCATCTGCGGTGGAGTTGTAATCGATAGGCTCACTGCTGGTGGTCACACCGCGGTGAGCCAACTCACCATCTATGGTGGGGCAGTAACCGCTAGGCTCACTACTGGCGGTCACACTGCGGCCACTGCGGTGAGACAACTCACCGCCTGTGGTGGAGTGGTAACCACAAGGCCACTGCTAGCAGCATCATAGCGGCCACCGCAGTAAGGCGATGACCAGTCAAACAGGCTGCAAGCTGCCTACTGTGACCACCGTAGTGAGTAAACTCACCATGCACGGTAAGGCAGTAACCGCCAAGCCCATCACTGCGGTACCGCCAAGGTCTAGTCAAACCACCGCGGTAAAGTAGTAAAGGCAGAAATAAGCCAGGCGCGGTATGGCAGTAAAGGAAAAATGTAAGATTTTTTGCCAAGTCTGAAAACTGAGGCTTCAAACTAGGAGTTGAGACATAATTTTTCCAAAAAGCTCCCACTTGGCGAAGACTTCTAGGTCCCTCTAGATTTAGAAAAAATCACTGATGGTCATAGGCCCCAAGGTCCATCGATTCTATGCACCATCTGAACTAGTCTGTGCTCACTGGCTTTGTCAATGCATCTGTAACATTCTTCAAAGTGTCAAAATTTTCAAGACAGACCCTTCCATCTTCCACCATGTCCCTCACGAAGTGAAACTGCACATCACTGTGCTTCAAACTGGCATGGAAAATTGGGTTCTTTGCCAAAAAAATGGCACTCTGACTGTCACAACAAATAGTGATCTACCCTGCATTAAAACCAATGTTTGAACACAAACACCTCAACCAAATTTCTTCCTTGCAGGCATGAGTTGTAGCCATGTACGCTGCCTCTGTCGTGGATAAAAAAAACTACAGCCTGTCGCTTGCTCATCTAACTGATTGCTCCACCATTAAGCATGAACGTATATCCACTTGTAGATCTTCTGATGTCAATGTCCCCTATCCAATCATAATCAACATATCCTTGAATGCAGAGAGTCCTCTGTGATGCAACCAAACTACCATGGTAATATAGAGCATAATCTGAAGTCCCCTTCAAAAACCTGAATGCTCTCTTCACAACATCCCAATGTGATCTTCTTGGATTCGCCATGAAATGGCTTAGAGCTCCCACTACTTGGGAAATGTCTGGTCTTGTAAAAAAAATAGCATACATCAGACTGCCAACAACACTTGCATAGGGCACACTGGTCATGTCCTCCATCTCAGTAGCAGACTTTGGACAATCTTCAACAGATAGCTTTGTTCCCTGCATGACTGGAACAACTAGCTGCTTGCAGTCAAACATACCAAACCTCTCCAGAATTGTATTCACATAATTACTCTAGCTGACCCAAATCTTTCTACTTGTTCTGTCCTTGGTTATCTCCATTCCAAGAATATACCTAGCTGCACCAAGATCTTTCATTTCAAACTTTGCAGACAACTGAGATTTAAGATCATAAATCATAGTCTTGTTATTTCCTATGAATAACATATCATCCACATATAGTGTAATAACAAGCACACGATCATTCTCAGATTTATGATAAACATAATGATTAGATTTTGATCTTACAAATCCCATAGAAAACACAAATGTGTCAAATTTCTTGTACCACATTCTAGCAGACTACTTGAAACCATACATAGATTTATTTAACTTATAGACCAAATTTTGTTTACCTTTCACAATGAAATGGGCTGGAAATATAATTTTCTTCTTCTAGCTCACCATGGAGAAACGTTGTCTTCACATCCATTTTCTCAATTTCAAAGTCATACGCAACTGTCAATGGCAACAAAAATCTGATGGATGTCAGCTTTGCTATAGGGGAAAAAATCTCCTCATAATCAATTCCCTCAATCTGGGAAAATATCTTTCCAACCAGTCATGCCTTATACTTCTCAACACTGACATCAAAACCTGTCTTCGTTTTGAATATCCACTTACAACCAACAGGCTTTCTCCCTTTAGGACGTGGTACCAAATCCCAAGTTTCCTTCTTCTCCAATGAATCCATCTCGTCATTCATGGCCTCCAGCCAAGAATTCAAATCTGACATGCTGATTGCTTCTTTTATAGTCCTAGGCTCATCAGTGCTAGTAATTAAGGCATAGGGACAGTTCAAATTTAACAGTGAGAAACCATACCTCTCAGGTTGTCGTTTTTCTCGTGTAGACCTTATTACAGATTGAGGTTGTGGTTCTTCATCATTAGAACTTCCAGAGCTACTTGAGATGTCCTCAATATCAGGTACACCAAGCAACTCTTCCCTTTCTAGAGTTTGGGGAATCTCAACAACATCCTTCTTGTCACTCTGATTTGTTTCAAGCTGTTGATCACTTATTGAAGGTTTCAACTCATGAAAAATCACGCTTCTATTGTACAAAACCTTCTCAGTAATAGGGTTCCAAATCTTGTATCCCTTCACACCAATGCCATAGTCGATGAGAATACACTTGCCAACCTTATTATCCAATTTTGATCTCTTTTCATTTGGTACATAAAAATATGCCTCACAGCCAAAGAC
This sequence comes from Sequoiadendron giganteum, assembly GCA_007115665.2. Lineage (NCBI taxonomy): Eukaryota > Viridiplantae > Streptophyta > Pinopsida > Cupressales > Cupressaceae > Sequoiadendron > Sequoiadendron giganteum. The sequence goes on from CM021102.1 coordinate 227,475,753, forward strand.
ACGAACATGCCTCAAAGAGGGCTTCTTACCAGACCATGCTTTCAAACGTGTCTCATCAACAAGAGCAAAGCAAGGAGATCGGTTTACCAGATAACATGTTGTAGCCACAAACTCAGCCGATAACTTCTGATCTAGACCAACACTACTCAGCATACTCCTTGCCTTTTCCATCAACGTCTTGTTCAACCCTTCAGCAACTCCATTATGCTATGGAGTATAAGGTGTTGTCTTATTCCTTTTAATTCCATGATCTATACAATACCTTTCGAAATCTATAGAATAAAACTCATCGCCATTGTCTGTCCTCAAACATTTAATTTTCCTTCCAGTCTGATTTTCTACCAAAGATTTAAATTTTTTAAACCAACTGAACACTTCTGATTTACTTTTAAGAAAGTATACAAATGCCCTTCTTGAACAGTCATCAATAAATAAAACATAATATCTAGAATTCGATAACGAAGGAACATTAACTGGACCAAACACATCAGAATGAACATAATCCAATATACTAGAAGATTTATAAGGACTAGAGTAAAATTAAACACGGTGCTATTTTCAAGAGATACAATGTTCAGAAAACTTGAACTCAAGGTTACAATCATCTAGCCCTTCTACAAGATTTTTATTCTTCAAGGTTTTTAAACCTTTTTCACCTATGTGACCTAGTCTATGATGCCACATCATAGTCTTCTTTACTGGGAGTTTTACCTCCAAAGGTTTTGCAGACAGAGAAGAGTCTTCATCTTCCTCTACAGGAGTAGATTTGTTTGACTTTATAGAGGCACTGCTACATTGAATAGAACGTACATCCAACTTGTACAAAGTTCCAGTATGAACACCCTTAGCCAACACCATTGCACCTCTAGCCATTTTACATCCTCTACTAGAGAAATAAACTTCTACACCAGCATCATTTAACTTACTGATAGAAAGAAGATTTCAAGCCAGATCTGGTATATGCAGTACACCACCAATACCTTTGACTCTCCCATCAGGAAACTAAATTCTCACTCTTCCTCTGCCAACTATATCCAATGTTGAATCACTTGCCAAGTACACCTTTCCACAGTCATACTTCTCATATTTAGAGAGCCCTTCTCTATTGGACGTCATGTGAAAGGACATGCCCGAGTCAACGAGCCAGACATCATCTGATGCCTGAGTTGTCAAGGCTACTGCAATGAGGTATCTGCATCACTTTGAGAAGATTTATTGTCTAAACCATTCTTCTTCTTCTTCTTCTTCTCCTTACAATCCCTCTGGATATGACTAGGTTGCCCATAGTTCCAACATCTCACCTTGAAATTTTTACCAGGAGATTTTGATCTTCCTGTAGATTTGGATTTCGACTTCTTGTCCTTCTTCTTGCCTTTCTCCTTTGGTTTACCTTGAACATCAAGAGCCTCTTTGGCCATCTTAGAAGAAGTCCTTCGCATTTCTTTAGACAAAAGTGAAGCAACCACGTCATCCATCTTGAATGCAAAGGTCGTGCTTCCAATAGCCATCACCAAATGATCCCAAATGTTAGGTAACGAACACAACAAGAGCATGCAATGATCCTCCTCCTCAGTCTTTACACCTATAGATGCCAATTGAGTAACACTCATATTAAACGAGTTTAGATGGTCTACAACAGATGCACCTTCTTCCATTTTCAAGGAGTACAACTTATTCCTCATGAATAAATTATTTACTAGAGACTTTCCTTGATAAATATCTCCAAGCTTCTTCCATAATGAAGCTACAGACGTCTCCTCATGGATGTTCACGAGTACATAACTAGCCAGACTTAGTCTTATCATACCTCTTGCTTTTCTATCAGCAAGGTCCCAATCCCCTTACGTCATACCTTGTGGCATAGTTCTAGACACTGGTATCTAGAGGTCTCTATGCACCAGCTAGTCTTTCATTTTGAGTTTCCATAACTTAAAGTTTTTGCCATTAAAATTTTCAATATCTACTCTACCTGATGTACTTGCCATCTCAAACAAAAACAAGTTTTAACAATGCAAGACTCCCACTGAAATAGTATTAGCACAAAAAATTAACCTTTTCCAACAAGGATAACACAACTGGCCAGACTTTGATACCACTTGAAGGGAAAACATGGATGGATCTAACAACCCAACAGTGCGTAATACATTCCCTTAACACTAATACAATAGAGGAGAAGAGAAAAAATTGATTCTAATAACTTCTAAAATTATTAAGATAAATACAAGTAGTATGAAAGAGATAACAAAAAATAAGCATTCACAGATGACACAATATTTACGTGGGAAAAAAATTTCAAGTAAAAAACCTACCACACCAAGCAAATACAATTATATTATAGTAATAAACAATTACATACAATCTCAGCCCTTACTCTCTGATCATCTCACAACTTCAAGTTATTTTCATTGTTACAATACTTTTTTCTCAAAGTATACAATATAATTCTCTTAGACTTACATCGACTTTTTCTAATCATCATCTTTTGGTTTACAAATATAATAATGTATCTTACTGATAAAGTCATACATCTCATTAAAATTTCAACCAATCCCATGACCTCAAGGTTCATGCATCAAACATCCAATACACAATTGATCTGCACATATTGATTTCCTTTTCATTGAGCCACCCAAGCATTCAATTCCTTTCGATAATCGGGTTCCTGTCATCAGCCAAACAAGTCTGCATTAACTCTCATTTACTACATTGGCCTTTAGCCAATCAAACTGCTGTCAACTTGCCATGTGTCCATCTACCATTCACTAGGTGTTCTTTGACTCTGAGTCCAACTCAGTCAAACCCGGTCCGAGCTCATCTGAGGTCTCCTTGTCTCCACCGCGTCATCATCTAGTCCACTTCATCCTGATGTGGTATGGCAGTGAGCTTGTCTGAGCTCACCTCGCCATCTACTGCAATACCGCCGAGTCCAATCGACCCGACCGCGGTATAGCGGTAAACAGTTTGGGGGAACATTGGCAGTCAAACCACGCTACCGCGGAGGCCGCTAGGCCACCTCGCGGTAGGGTGGTGACTGTCGGCCAGACCGCTAGCAGTCTTACCACAACCACCATGGTGAGAAAGATCACCATTCGTGGTGGAGCGGTAACCGCCAGGCTCACTGCTGGCAGTAACACCGCGACCACCGCGGTGAGCCAACTCACCATCTGTGGTGGGGTGGCAACCACTAGGCTCACTATTGGTGGTCACACCGCGACCACCGTGGTGAGACAACTCACCTCCCACGGTGGAGCGGTAATCGCCAGACCACTACTAGCGGCATCATCGCGACCACCGTGGTGAATGCTTTCACGGACCGCGGTAAGGCGCTGACCGATGAGGTAGGCTGCAAGCTGCTTATCGCGACCACCATGGTGAGTAAACTCACCATGCATGGTAAGGTGGTAATCGCCAAGACCATCTACACGGTACCGCCATGGTCCAGTCAAACCGCCACGGTAAAACGGTAAAGGAAAAATAAGCCAAGCGTGGTATGGTGGTAAAGGCAGAATGTAAGATTTTTCACCAAGTCTGAAAACTGAGGCTTCAAAGTGGAAGTTGAGACACAATTTTCTCAAAACTTGAAACGAAGGTCCCTTTTTTTTGTTTATTAAAATTACTTTTATTTGAAGTGTTTTTATGGAAATTACATACCTCCATTCAATTTTTTTTTATGAATATGACATACCTTCATTCAAAGGTCTTTGCAAACCTTTGAATGAAGGAACCTTCACTCAGAGGTCCTCATATTTTCCTTTGAATATGAGGACATACCCTCATATTTTCCTCATGATTTTTTGTTTCCAACCTTTGGTTGAACCAACAATTGGAATGTAGATGATAAGATAATTTGCAAGATCATAACACTCAAAATAAGCTTTCCAATGGGATGATCCTACAATAATGAGTCCCACCTTTTGGCCAAAGTTAGCACATTGAAATAACCTTTTTAACTAAATCTTCACTTTCTAAGACCTAGAGAAGCTAAACTATTAAGAATTTGAATATGATGCAAAGTAGCGATTTGTGTTTATTTGTGTCTAGATTCTAAATACTTTAAAAATTAAAATAAAAATAAAAATTTTGCTTTTATATGTAAATTTTAATAACCTTTTTTTATAGTAAACAATATTTTTAAAAGTGACGCTTATGTTGTAACACATAAATGTTTTCTAGAAGGGATAAATTTTAATTTTTAAATTAGATTTTTAACATCAATATCAAGTGCATGGATATTTTTTCATAACTTTTTGTTGCATACTTTTTTAATTTATTTTTGAAGTTAGGGTAATTATAATTTGTACATAGGCGTATATCGTAATGCATAATTTTTTTCATATATATTGAAATTCATTTTTTTGTTGAAACAAGGACATCAATACCTAGTGCACAAATATTTTTTAAGATTTTTTTTAAAGATTTTTTTATTTTTCCACATGTGTAGAACAAATAACTTGATGTTCAATGAAAAAACTATGTTTAGTAAAAATTAGAAAATTATTGTTAGGGTTCAGGCAGATTGGAGCAATAAACATTAACAATTATATGTAGATTAAATAACCTAGAAATAACAATGAAGAATAACACAAAAGAGATCAACATAGAATTTTAACGTGGTTCACCCAATATGGGCTACATCCAAAGAAACTTAGCCACCCAATGATTTTATTATCCAATACAAAAAAATTACAATCTAGTGAATCGCACACACCACAACTTACATCCCAACTGCTTATAACAAGCTTTTTGGAACCTTCTAAAATTAGGTTTTTACAAGGTCATTTTTCATTTGGTGTGTTAATAGGAAAAATTTGATGTGTCAACAGGTAAAAAACCCTTGATGAGTCAATGAGAAAACTTTGACTTGTTAACCCCACGATACGTTACGAGTGTACAATATTTGCATGATCAGTCACCACACACCAACAATTATTTTAATAAAAATTTATGCACTAGATATTAGTGTTATGAATTTATGCTAACAATTATAATTTTATCATTTCTACAAAAGAAGTGACGTTTTATGGAAGTAACACCACTAATTAAAAATAGTGTTAACTATAAATTAACAAGTTATTAAAGTTTGCATTCACAAATTATTTCTTAATTTTTAAAAAATATATGTTTATGATCTGCACGTGAAATTTCAAAAATTACTTATTCACATCATCTTCAAATTATCAATGCTTTAGTTGTTATAGGTGTCAAAAAGTGAAAAACTAGTTTAAAATATTGATTTTCATGTCCTAATTTGGCCAAAAGTGGGGCATACTATCTGGGATCACCCCATACCATATACATACATACATATATACGACAAGGGATGAGGGACTAGGTCTAAGGGATAAAAATATGGTTATATATTATATATTTATATACATTTATGTATGTAAATAATAAGACTGATTAGGGATTAGATTTAAGGGATGACAAGTATATATATAATATATTTTTCAGGGAGTTAAGATTAGATCTAAACGATATAAAATTTGATTATATATGGTTAGGGGTTGAGTATAAGGGATAGAAAGTTGGGTTGTATATGTGTGTATGTTTATGGGTATATAGATATGTATGCATATATGTGTTGATATTTTATGCATATTTATATAAAAAAATATATATGTATATACATTTAGACATACAATAAAATATATAATATTATATATAATACACATATATAATTTGCAACCTGATTTTCTCTCTTAGAACCAAATCCCAAACTATTACTCAAGTTTTCATCCTTTAGACAAATTTTTCCATTGTGTTATCCCCAATATCTAAGAAAAAATATTGATATAATTATATTATCTTTAATATATATTTTTAATATTAAATATTTTATTATGAACTAATGTACTAAAGTAGTACCTATCTAGTGACATATCAAACAATGAATATATAATTTACATTTGATACAAATATAGGTCAATATGAATTATAGTTGTTAGAGCAATTCATCTTCCATTATCAAGTAAGTGGTTCACAAAGATACAACTAGTATATAAGGTTTTAGATATTTTACCCTATACCTAGTGTAATTAGATCAATTGTTCTTCAAGTTAATGTGAATGATTTAGGTGATTCTCCAAGTATCTATCTAATAATACTATCAAGTTTATTCTTCTATTTTGATAATATTTCTGGCTCATGTTCTCTAATTTTTCTTGAACATCTAAATGTTTTCTCAAGGCTATGGTTTTGAATTTCATCAAGTCATCTCTACCAAATGTTAAGCACACTATTTTAAGTAACACAAGACAATTTATGCAAATCTAATTTGATACCATTTAAGTCCATATTGAACCTTTTTATGACCTTGAATGCCACATTTTTAGGGTTCTAAATGTTAACAAACCAAAATTCCAAGGTCTACTTAGAGAAAATAGTGGGAAATAGCAATTGGATAGCCTGCAAGGTGAGAGGTTTATCTGCAAATTTGGTTTTCATATTAATCAAAATTTATGGTCCCTCAAGTTGTATCCAAAAGAGGGATTTATCGGTGGAGCTTAGTGCTTTCTATAGCAGGGTGTCCCTTGGGCACTATATTTTAGGGGGATACTTCAATGCGATTAAGGAGCAATGAGGATAAGTTGGGTATTACAACCCATTGTGTTATTACTTATTTAATGTTACTTTGATGAGTTAAAATGATTTAATACATGATTGTGTTTTGTATGTATATATCTTGATGAAAAATATGATGTACGGATGTGCAATTCAATGTGAATATTTTCAATGCTTTGATAATGCAATAATATATGATGCATATGAATATTTAATGTTATCAGCTAACTACTGTTATGATGCACTAAGTTGGATGTAGGAAAAGATTCAAACCTTTGGAAGAGAGGGGGAGTATCACTCAGGAGAAGAACTTGGTTTTGTAATCATTTGAATGAGCCTATTTGAGCTATCACACACTCACATCCGAATTTGGTCAAGTTGAGTTCAATTAGTTGGGAAATGGTAAGTAAACCTTTGGTCATTGTTTGGGGATAATTTGTAATGATTTTGGTTTTAGTCTTTGATTGTTCTTGATTAGGAATATGTGATTAAGTCTTTGTGTTGTGTAAGTTCTTCATTTGTTTATATTTATATATTGATCGATGAGTATATACATAGAATGTATATATGTATATATATGTATATATGTGTATAGGAGTGAATACACACCCCTTGTGCAAATTCCCCTTTTGCATACCCTCACCTTAGAAAATCAAATCCGAAGGAAAAATTCCACATCACCCATCCAAAGTGCATCCACTTGGCATGTGTTTTGTGTGTCAGTGGGGGGATTTTTGTTAGGGACATGAGCATGACACACAGATGTCTGTGCGGTGCATTGTCGTCCTTAACAAATTCCTACTCTTGTAGTCTGCAGGGACATTAGTCTCCTCATTGGGGATGAATTGTAATGCTTCTATGTGACCAACCAACCCAAAAATGTCTCCTTTTGGTATTCAAATGAATCGATTTGACTATCACTTCATCCTCTTAGCAATTATACAATCTCTTAAGTAATTTCACTCGATTTTCTTCACACTTTGGGATCTCTTGAGCATTCTACTAGTATTTCACTACTCCATTGAGAATTGCAACAACTAGTTACTTTGTCAACTGCATCCTTGCACGTGTTTCTCTACCATAGAAGTTGCAAGCTTGGAGTCTTGAGATACCTCCCTTCATCACCATTGCGGCTGTGGCAACTTTTCCAAGTTTGTTACCTTGCATTCTCCCTTCATTAGCCTTGAGTGCCTTTGGATGGAGGTGGTATTGCATCAATTTACTTCCGTATTGTGATTTGATAGAGTAGCTTTGTATCTTTTTTAGTGTTCAATGCATTCCTTTCAATTTACTTTATCATACTTTCTACTTATTTTCTTTTTTGGCTGCTCGTGGAGGTGGAAACACCAAAGCTGGGGTTTGAGTGAGGCAAACCCCTATACAACCCCAACAATTTTCCCTTCTTGCTTGTGTGTCTGGATGAATGTGTGCATGGATATTTCTGGCAAACTACAGGTTTAGTGAGTTGATATTCATCACCCCCACTTTCATCTACATCCTCTTCCATTTATATAGTTACTTCTCATATTTCGTCATTCTATTTATTTCATTAAAGTTAGTTAGCTAGGCTATTAGTAGGCTTCTGGTGCTTTTCTTACTACATTTTATGTTTTCTAGTTGTACGGATGCTAACGCGCTAGAGAGATGACTATGTGTCATGTTCTCACCCAGACCCTCGTTACCATCCTCAGATAGAGAGATGTTTGAGGTGCAGTTTAGACTCCAAAATCGGCTTGTCTAGCCCCAATTATATTTTCAGGTCTATAGAGTTACAAAATAACTTGAGAGTTCTCTTCATTCTCGATCCTCATCCCAAGACAATCGTTAGCTTGAGGTAAGTTAGGGCAGGCCTCCGCTCTCGGATCTTCGTGATCGTTGGTCCCCCTCTCTTACAATATGTACATGTGATTATATACATGCATGCGTATACATAGTGTAGACACTTAAAATTGTCCTGAATGGTATTACATGCTCAAATTTGATCACTAACATAATTTCATCTTCTTTTTGCCTATTTGATTAAATGCATCATTAATCCAATGGATCTAATTAGGTTAATTCACCCCCTTTCACCTTCACCTCTCATCTTGTTTAATTTAGTAATACAATATTTAATTTAAACCCTTTCCTTTTATATCCTCTCATTTAATTAAATAATCTAAATAATTTAAATAAATGTCATTTTGGATCCCTTTTCATTAAATAAGTTAAATATGTAATGGATATCCTATTATTCCTCATCTTTCACATTAAAATTTAGTTTTAATTACTAAATTTTCTAATTCCCCTCCCATCCACTTGCATAGGGAATATTCCAAAAGAATATTCTCCTATTTGACTCTAGAAACAGAATGATTTCTTTCAAACAAAATTTGTAACAAACTTTAAAAGTTGTTACAAAGTGTGTCTGTTTGAAATATTCTTATCCCTTGATCTTTGATTCTCATCCATTGATGATAATCCTTGATCCATGTTTCACCCTTGATTAAGTATTGATCATTGATTAATCAAATCGATTTGAGCCCTTGATTCTTCATTTGCTCTCTTATAAATACATCACCATTTGGAGAGAAATGGATCCACCTTTTCCAAGAAAAGTTATGTTGTTGAAAATCATACTCACTTGCATCCATATTTAGCATTTGTTAGTATTTTAGATTAATCTTCAGCCAAATTAGCTTAAGAACCGATTAATGGCTTCTATTTTATCTTAGTTTGCATTCATTTTAATATAAGTTTGCATCCATGGATTGCATATTTTGAAATTTGTTTCTATTTAGTGTAGATTACATCCATATCCATCAATTTTTTTAGCATTTAGCATTTATTTTCATCATGTGAAACTAGTTTTGCATCCATGTTTCATTCATATTTCATTAGTTTCATCGGTTTTCATCAATAAAATTGACATGAACAACTCATATTGTCCAAGGGATTGGGAAAGGGTTTCCATTCCACATCAATGCAACACTAATCCCCCAATGGGATAAATTTTTAAGTCTTAGAATAGGTTTCCTTTATGTTTTTGTGTGTATTTCATGATTAGTTTAATGGGTTCCTAGTCTTTGAAGTCTCAAATTATATCTCATTGGGATCATGGATTGGGGGATTCAATATCATTTAAATTCATTTGGATCTAGAATATTTATTTCATACTATGACCATGCTCACATTTTTGTACTATAAGCCCTTCGAAATGTGATTTACTAGAACATAGAAAAATCTTAAAAAAATGAAATTTTGATTTTCAATTTTTTTTAGTTCTAGTTATTGTAAAAGTGTTTTGACACTTAGGGGATGGTATAACCCCACATATTTTTCTTTACTTCATTTTTTTAGGACCACTAAATTTCCATTGGGTTTTAAAACTTACAATCTCAAGACAACTAGCTTTCAATTGGTATTAAATTCACTTTCAAAGTTCGTTAAAATTGGACCCATACATCCTCATTTTGCAATATCAGTTAAAATTGGAAAAAAATAAACATTTCCATTGGTACTTGAAATGAATTCATTTTTATATATTGGGTTAAAATGAATGAGTGATTGCTTTTCTTGAATACACTTGTAGTGCATATCCACTCCCCTTGTGCTTCGTGTGATCTTGGGTGAAGAGAAACACTCAAATGTACTTTCATTGCTTGTGTACACTTGTACGTATCCACTCCCCTTGAATTTAATGTAATATATGGTGAAGAGAATACTCAAGTGTACTTTCATGCTTTGAGTCACCCTTAAGAGAGAACTTGCTATGGGATACATCCCGCAATGGAGAACTTGTAGTCAAGTTATTACAAGAACATTTATCGGAGGGCTATATTAAAGGAAGAAAAATCACGAGAAAGTAGCTTCAATCCGGGCTTATAAATTCTATACCTACTCCCACAACTTAAGTGGAACAAGAATAGTTAAAGAGCCTTAAGTGGCCAGTCAAATGAATGTAGGTTTGTTTTTCATGGTTTGTTGTCATTAAGAACCTTTTTGTAGTTGTTAACCAAGTCTAATTTTGAAACATTATTTAAAGTGGTGCATTGGAACTTATATTCCAAGAAGTTACTTACCAAGTCTGACTTGTGGCTCAAGGCATAAAGGCTTAAAGAGAATGGAATCTTTTTCTTTTGTTCCCCCACAATGTTGCATGTAAAATCATCCCTTCGGGGCATGAGATATGCCCACTAAGAAGATACATATCCACTTGAGTTAGGAATATTATATTTCTTGTGAGTCAATTTGACACATTTCTTGGTTCTAAAAAATCTTAAACACACATCAACATGATTCATAAAATTTAAAACCCTTTGGATTAAGTATGGATACCTTTTGAAAAGTCCTAAATTTGTTGCTTGTACCTAAGGATTTTATCTTTAGAGGCTTCTAAATATTTGGACTTATATCTAAATCCAAACTTTCCAAAGTTAACATAGGTAACTATGGCCTTAGCTTATTGATTTTCACATAATGGACTTTGTGGAATGAATGTTTCTTAGACATAGACATTTTTGATTGAAAACATTAATTAAGACTTACTTGATGTGGTAATGAAGCAATCTCACTAAAGAAACGACTATTTTTAAATGAACACCCCACATATTAGTCTTATGGTGGACACAAATTGAGACAAGAAAGATATTGTAAAACATTGAGTCCAAGTTCTATTTACCCAAAATCATTGAGTTCTTAAGGTTTTGTCTCTTTAGAGGTAAAACATGTTTCTCACCATCTTGGTCTTTTAAAACAAAGGTCCCTTTTAGGTTAAAACATTTCATCAATCTTCACACATTTTACATCTCACTTCACAAAAAAACTTTAGAAACTTTTGGACACATCAACAATTTGGACTTAGGCATTTATCAAACCAATCACCTAACTTAGCTACTTTTTGTGTGTGAAATGGATCCATTTACATACAATTAGTTAAGTTAGTTCACATTTGTGGACTATTTTATCTTAAAGGTCACAAGTCTACCTTAAAGAGTTACAAGTTTATTAACACCTTTTATCCATGCCATCAAAACAATCAAAACTATAGTCAAAAGCGTTGTCCAAAAGTTTAGAAAGTTCATCCCCCATATCATTCACCCTTTTCATCATCCACTCACATCATTGGTCCAAAACACCTTAGAGGTTCACTTTTGTAACGAGGTCAAAACAAAAGAAAAACATGGAATATAAACTAGATTCATAGATCATGAGTTATGTAAATCAACCAAACTATCAAAGCCTTACAATACCAGTTGATTATCAAAGATCACATTATATAATTTACACATGAGATCATTATATCCTACAAACCTCAACACTACAATAAAATGTGAGTATGTCCAATCTAAAAATTGGAACACCTTTCCCTATGGTAGATTTAAATCAAAGTCAAAACCTACAAATCTATCAACAAAAAAATCAATACACGAGTCTTCAACAAAACAACATTATCCCATCAAATAAATACATGCCAAATGTGAATATACCAAATATAAGCTTACCAAACATGAACATATCAAATCCACACTTGGTGAACTATGGGATAGATAAGTTTGCGAATCACACCAATGTTGTTCAAAATCCAAACAATATAAATTGACAACTTAATGTATTGATTCAAACCAAGGTAACACCATGCAAAATCAAGGTTACCTAAATCAAAGCAATGTGTTTCCCAATCAGAACAATGTCCAATGCCAACCTATGATGTAAAATCTAAATATCATCCCAAATCAAAATATTGCACAAAATCAATTTGTGAATGATCCCATACAAATACCACAAGTGTATATTCCAAATATTCTTGGCCAACAACCAAATAAACTCTATCAAGGGTGCCAAAACCAAAATCAAGATCAATTTTTGTGACATCAAATTGATTCACTTACCAAGATTAATTGTGCCAAGAGACATCTCCACCCCAAAATTGACACACTCCCTCGTTGGTTAAACCATGTCATCAAAACATTGAGTTGTGTCCAAAACCACATCAAGAACAAAATCTTCAATATCAAGAAGTTGGATATCAAAATCAACAACCTCAAAAACAAGACCAATCACTACATCTCCAAGATCAATTACAACTAGATCAATATCAACAAGGAAAAATCTCACAAGATGAAAAATGTGAATACAATCCTTTGGGGGAGCCAATTGAATCAACATTAAATAAGAAACTTAATGTAAAACTCATCACTCTTCCAAAAAAAGTGCTTACCACTCTATCAGAAACCTCTCTTGCAATAAGAGTAGAGCTTATTGTGAGTATCATAGAGAAAATATTCATTAAACATCAAGTTGTATTCAACTCAAAGATCTCATTTAAGACCTTATTTATCAAGGAAAAATAATTGTTGAGCACAATGATCAATATTTGACCACTAATGATAGTAATGGAAATCTCTCCACCATAATTGTTGAAAACAATGATCAAGTTCTATCCATCAATGAGAACCTTGAAGATGTTTCTACCACATCTACTGATCAAATCAACATACATCAAGACTCAATTTTTAATCATTATCAAAACTATAAACAATTTCAAACAATGATTCATTTCAAGAAGCATTAACATCATTTTATCTTATGATTGAAAACATTGACAATATCCCCACCACTGTTTTTGAGGATAAAATTCGAGATCTATTCACCAATGATCATGTCAAAAACATCTCTACATCACCTAATGGGTTAAAAGACATATCTCAAGAATTTATTCCAAAGAATGATCAACATCTTTCACCAAATTCTAGCAATGGTCCTTTCCAAGACATTGACATCCTTTGACCTCACGGGTGTAGATATTGAAGTAATCCTCAACTCAACACTTGATCCAAATCCACTCAAATATCAAGATGATATTGAGCCACTTCCCATGCCTAATGAAGATATCCAAGAACCCTTTGTAAGAAATTCATCATTTGAAATTAACCCATGTAAAGAGCTTGATCCAAAGCACGCCAAAATAAATTCCAAAATTAATCATGATCAAGAATTTATATCTCCAAGATACTACCATGATCTAATGGGTATTCTACAATCCATACAAGATGTCACAAATAATGATCATATCCATATATCACATACTCCTCCATATACCCATGAGATGCTTACTCCTAATGGACATGTATATGATCTTCATCCAAAGCAAGAGTCTCATACTCTTCATATCATTACCAAGGAACAAGAGTCTCCTACTCTTAATATATTTACACATGTGATGAGTCTAGATTTTAGCCTAGTTAGGAGGGTAGAATCTCTTGTTATTTTCTAAAGTTACCACAAACTTTGATATTATATGCTAACAAGTTATATAGTTTCTCTTAGTCATAAGACACTTGGGACTAATTTCATTTCTATTTGTTTTAATGATATTTACCTATTATGTGGACCATCTATATTTATCTTGCATGTGATTGATGAATGTTATTTAAGGTGATTATGATTATGCAATTATTATGTGTACTGACATCATTCTGTAGACATGATTGAAATTATAAGTTAAGAAATGAAGCCACCAGCTGGTCAAGTTGAGGATTCACACAAAGGTCAACTGAGGATGATGATAGAAGATCCCCATGTTAGTCACATGTAACTGCCTTGTACCAATATTTAATGACATTGAGCATTGCGAGTGTTACTGTAGTGGTCGAGTCCACATTTGGGCATGCATGTCTGAATGGATTCCCCTACATGCATAACCGCTCTTTCCGCTTTCTTCTTGTTTTTCCTAAATGGAATCCTCTTAATTAGTGGGAGTTGATGGCATTTTTTAGTTGATAAATAAGGCTCTAATCCTCCTTCATCAAGCTAGCGAGTTAGTGAGTCGATCAACAAGTTCTTGTACAAGCTGATAATCAGCCATACTTTTGTAATTACATTTTTTGATGAATGCAATAATATTCCAAGTTGAGTATCTGAGTTTGCATTAGTTTAGAGGATACTCATCCAAGGGGGCCCACTTGGTGAGTAATCCATTCCTTTAGTTTATTTATATTAGTGTTAGTTTATGTTCAGTACTTAGTTAAGATTTTGGCATTGACTGTTCTTGCAACCACTAGAATTCCATTATGTGACTGTTCCTGCAGCTAAAGCGGCTAGAGTAGTTTCCTGTTGGATGCTCAATTTTCCTTTCCTATTATGCATAATCAATTTAGATTTGATTGAGTGATATTCAAAATTTTCTTTGTTTCCTATCATGCAATTTCCTTTCAGTGTTAAGTATTTCTTAAGTTATAGAATTAAGATGACTACTTTGAAGTTCCTAGTGCACATACTGTGCTAACCCATTTCAAGTTCACGTCCCTGGGTTGACAATTTAAATGTACCTTCATGATGGTTAAGATAGCTATTCAGGTCAGATGTCCAATCTCTGAATCATGGTTGTAAGGTCTTAGTTATTAAAATTATTTTAGGATTATGACACTTTTGGCACCATTGTTGAGGATGGTGTCAAACTAGGGAGTCCTTTGGAGTCATTGATAGTTTTTTTGTTGTAATATTTTTGAAATTTTCTCTTAGTGTTAGAAGTTATGATCCACTATTTTTGCCCACCCATTCTTTGTGTGAGTTGGTTGATACTGAGTTGATACCGCATACATAGAAGAAGAGATATGCTTATGGGAGATTCCTTCCTAATAATCTTGAGCAATTTTAGCTAGTAGAGCTTCCAAATCTGACCAAAGATGATGAAGAAGAAGAGCCACAACCCTTTGGTGATATATTCCCTGACTTGACCAGTTCTGAAGTTTCCCTTAAAGATCAAAATCCTATCGAAGAACCCTTTATTCTGGAATTTCATCAACCAAGCATGGCTGATGCAAATGGAGATAGGCCTAATAGGCAGAACCAACCAACTTTCCCCTTTCGCATTGCTGAACAAAATGAAGTAGATAACCTCAAAAAATCCCTGCTTTAGTCCTTCCTAAATTCTATGGGCTTGTCATAGAAGATCCTGATACCTTCTTATTTGAGTTTGATATACTCTATAGAAGCTATGACTATACCACTGATGCCCATAGACTTAAGCTATTTCCTACTACTTTGAAAGAATCTTCATTGAGATGGTTTATGAGCCTCGACAGAAACATTGTGCAAACTTGGGAAGATATGAAGACAAAATTTCTTGAGAAATACAAGGAATATTTTAGGGGTAGAAACATGAGAGGAGGTGACATTTTCAGAATGTAGCAAAAGGAAGATGAGATCTTGGAAGATTTAATTTCAAGGTTTCTATTTTTTCTACAGAAATCTCCACATCATACACTTAATGAAGACTCACAAAATTTTCTTTTCCTGAGAGGAATTAATGAAATTTGCACTGATGCCTTGGACCTGTTGGTAGGAGGAGATATCACTCAAGTCCCTTGGGATGATATCAAGAAAATATGTTAGAACTATTCTAGGGAAACTTCAAAGAAAGGAAGATCCTACCAATCTTCTATGGGTAAGTCATCCAACAGTGGAATCTCAAGGATGGAGATTACTAATTTTTTGGAAAATTTGAAAGAAAGATATAATCAACAATCTAGCTACCCAACTGGATACACTTTAGGCTAAGAAGAAACATGAGGAGGAAGATGCAATACTGACATAATATTTCCCTCATTGTAGATAGAAGAAGAGGGACTACAAATGTAAGGTGATAGCTAACATTGACAGTAAACCAATCCAGACTGAGGAAGACCAAGTCTACTTTTTTGCACAAAAAAGGCCATGGTATTCAATACAAGGTATGCCACCAGATCCATTATCTTTTGTTGGACCATATTTTAATTCTTATTCATATGGTAACTAGTGGAAGCCACCCTTTCCATCCAACTATGGAGGATACCCACCCCAGTCTTGGAATAAACCACCCAATGCTTGGTCCAAAACTCCTCACCTCGGTGGCAAAAATCTCAGGGGAATTGACAACAGTTTCAGGGACCTTGGCAACAACCTCCAGGAAAATGGTAGCAAACATCTTAATGGAGAGGTGACCAATAATGGCTAAACCAAACCACCAGCTATATGCAACCATCTTCTCAAACCCAACAACTTGCTATAATGCCCCCTCCTGCTAATCGAGGTGAAAATGTACCTAAACCTACCCAGCTACCAGCCCAACCCACACCCAACCCTAATAATAAACCACAACAACAACCTGTATATTCTACAGATCCAAATCAATTTCCTGCATATGCTATGAGTTTAAGTGACATACATCTATGTTCAAGAACAACTTTGCTGGATCCTTCCACCCCCATTATCACTAAGGTCCCTATGGAAGAGCAAGAAGAATCTTTGAATGATCTCATTCAACCTTGTGCAACTAAAACTCCTAAACCAGTTCCAACAAAGCAGGCGACACAAGAACTTCCGTTCCCTCAGTGATTAGAAGCTACCAAGCAAAAAGAAGACAAGGAGGAAACTAGTTTTGATATCCTAGATCAGATAAAGCATATATGTGTCCAGATACCCTTGTTCCAGGCCATAAAATATGTCCCTATCTATGCAAAAGAAAACAAGGAAGCATGCCTCAAGAAACTGGGCAAGAAAAAGGATGCCACTACAATCCATGTAGTAGGGCAACTTACTGACATCATGCTTGGAAAATTAATTATTCCATAGTACAGTGATCCAGGTAGCCCTGTAGTTGAAGTTGTCATAAATGGGATGAACATAAAGAATGCTCTGATTGAATTAGGTGCAAAAATAAATGTGATGGCTAAAGATATCCCTCAACAACTGAATATTGCAAACATGAGATCCACTCCTACAGTCTTGCAACTTACTAATAGTTCCATTGTTAAGCTTGATGGCATAGTAGAAGACCTTGTGGTGATCCTAGAATCTTGGGAGTATACAAATGACTTCATGGTTCTTTCCATTAAAGTCACATTTAGAGGGTATTCACTTATCCTTTGTCGGCCATACTTAGCAACTGCAGACACTTATATTGGATGTTACTTAGGTGACATGACTTTTTTAGATGGAACAAACACTAAAAAACTTGTTTTGTATCCTCCTGGTCAACCATCCCACAATGAAGAAAATTTTGTATGGCCACATATTGGTGAGGAAGCCGAAGATGCCAACTCTGTGGCAGAGCTCATGATGCTCAAAAGAAGAACGTTCCTACAGCTTCAAGATGAAGATGAGATGTTATCTAGTATCATTCAAAACCATTGTCAGATAGAGAAAGCATCATCCACTCATGTGTCTAATTCAATAGACATCAAACAAACACTTCTATCGGTTCTGCATGATCTTCCTGCAGCCACTGTCTTTGTAGACAAACTTCCTTCAACCACTCTTCCGGTCGACAAAATTCCTCCAGTAACATGTATGTTTCACACAATTCTACCGCCTAAAATTAAGATACCTTGTATTAATGAAGCATATATGATAGAACTAGTCACACAAGTACATGTGTCTTAGGGATGATATCTAAACATCAATAGTAAAGTGAATGAGGGACAATAATTTAAATTGACACAATTGTTGAAATCCCATCAAAAAGCATTTTCCTGGGATTATCATCACATGAGGGATTAGATCCAAAAAATTTCACTCATAGAATATATATCAAAGATGAGTTTACACCTATCAGGAATCCATAACAAAGAATCAACCCTACAGAACTACAAAAGCTACTAGGTGTAGGTTTTATCTACCCTATTTTAGACAACCAATGGGTGTCTCCATTGGTGATTGTGCCCAAAAAATGAGGGAAACAATGAGTTTGTGTTGACTATAGGGAACTCAATGCTGCCACTAAGAAAGATCATTTTCCCCTGCCTTTTGTAGACCAAGTCCTAGACTCTCTTACAAGAAAACAATACTTCTCTTTCTTGATGGATTCAGTGGATACAATCAGATTCAAATTGCACCTAAAGAACCAAGAGAAGACTACATTTACATTTCCTTAGGGGACATATGCCTATTATGTACTTCCATTTGGGTTATGCAACATACCTGCCACTTTTCAGAGAGCAGTCATCAATATATTCTCAGATATCTCTCTTGACTGCATGAAGATCTATATGGACGATTTTACTACCTATGGTGAAAACTTTGATGAAGCATTGGATAATTTGAAGAAGGTTCTATAAAGACGTGAAGACAAAAAATTGTCATTAAACATTGAAAATTGCTTCATGATGATGCAGGAAGGTGTAGTTCTTGGCCACTACATTTACCATCTTGGAATTCAAGTTGATCCTGCAAAAATTGAGGTAATAAAAAATCTGCCTATACCTGCAAAACAAAAGGATGTTAGGAGTTTCTAAGGACATGCAGGCTACTATAGAGGTTTCATCAAGGATTTTAGAAAAATAGCAGCCCCACTGTATAGCCTTATGACTTAATATGTTGAGTTCCAATGGACATAAAGCTATGATACAACATTTTCTGATTTAAAGACAACTCTAACTCACGCTCCTATACTTAAGGGACAAAATTGGGAAATCCCTTTCCACATCCATATTGATGCCTCAGATTATGCAATAGGAGAAGTTCTAGGACAAAAAACATAAGCTATTGAAAATGCCATTTATTTTATCATTAAAAACTTGCAGGGAGTTGAATTCAATTACACATTCACGGAGAATGAAATGTTAGGAGTAATCTATGCCTTGAATAAATTCAGGAACTATATAACAGGTTATCATAATTTTTTACCCACTGATCATGCAGCCATTAGATACCTCATGAATAAACCCCTACTCTCAAGAAGATTAGCCAGATGGTTGTTATTAATGCAAGAATTTGACATAACTATTGTAGACAAACCAGGGAAGGAAAACATGGTTGCAATTTTTATTTCAAGGCTGAATACATCAAAATATAGTCAAGACATAGATGAATCCTTTCTTGATGAGCATCTATTCTCCATTAGTGTGCAGACACCCTGGTACACTGGCATAGCCAATTAGCTTGTGACAAGGAGAGTTCCTCCTTAATTCTTCCCAAAAGAGAGTAGAGTGCTGATTGAAAAATATTCCCTTTTTCATGGATAGTTGGATGTGTGTGTTATACTGGACCGGATCATGTTATGAGATGGTATGTAAGGGAAGATGAGACCTATGAAATTCTCATGCATGCCATGATGAACCCTATGGAGGCCACTTTGTAGCTAAAAGGACAATAATGAAAATACTAAACATAGGATACTGTTGGCCTACATTATACAAAGATGCAAGAAGGTATACAAGGAGATGTGATAGATTTCAAAGAATGGGTAGGCCAACAAAGTTAGATGAGATGCCACTCTGTTCACAAGTGGTAGTCACTCCATTTGACAAGTGGGTTTTGGATTTTGTGGGACCCATTGATCCTGCATCCAATGGTAAGTTCTATATTCTAGTGTGCACTGATTATGTAACAAAGTGGGTAGAATTCAAAGCCATGAAGCATGCAAGAGACAACAAGGTTGTAGAATTTCTTTATGAAGAAATTTACACAAGATATGGGGTACCAAGAGAAATAGTAATTGATCAAGGCACTCAGTTTACATCAACCCTTGTTACAACATTAGTAAATAAATATAATATCAGGCACATGAAATCCACTCCTTATCACCCTCAAGCAAATGGAAAAGTTGAGGTGACAAACAAAGAGATTGAGGCCATCCTCACCAAAAAAATGCATATTCACAGAAAGGATTGGGCAAATAGATTATCAAAAGTAGCTTGGGCTTATAGGACCCCTTGGAAGACAACTACAGGCTTCACCCCATTTGAGTTTCTATATGGGAAAAAAACCATGATGCTTATCGAATTTGAGCGCAAGACTCTCAAAACTACTATGGAGGTGGGGATGGACATTTCAAAAGAAAAAAAAAGAACAAATTATGTAGCTAAATGAATTGGACGAGATGAGGAAATCTACATTGCACCATATTGAAATTGTGTAAAGTCAAAGAGTCAAATGGCATGGCAGATTTATCAAAGAAAATAAATTTCAGCTAGGTGACTGGGCATTACTTTATGATTCACGGTCCAAGGATAATGTAGGTAAATTGCATACAAGGTGGCTAGGGCCATATGAAGTTTCAGAGGTATTTCCCAATGGAGCTATACAGCTCATGACCATTGACCCTATGAAATTCAAATTATTGGTGAATGGACACCATCTTAGACTATATCAAAGGCTAGCTTCAAAAGAAGAGTTCCTGCAATAGTTTATCCAACATACACCGCCTGAGCACAGTTCCTGCAGCCAAAGGCAGTGGACCTAGTGTCCCTCCTTTTGACTAAACGAGGTATGTACTTGTCATAATAAATATTTCTACTTTTTTAGAAAACCATTTCTTCACCCATCCACCCATCTGCCCATCTGTACCACCTTTCTCTCTCTTCCATCACTTCCTTTCACCTCACACCATTCCACCTCATCGTCATTAATTACTTAGTTATTGCTCAAAAAAGAAAGTAGTACTTTCTCCTCAATCATTGTAATGAATTATCTACAATCATGTTTGTACACACTCAGGTATATGCACATTAATTGTATTCTTAATTATCCTTTAGAGAGTTTTATTTAATCACTATACGATAATATGGACATTCACATAATTTCCTTTAATTCCCCATCAAATCACTCTTTCCATCTCGCATGTGTGGACACATGTCCAAATTTAGGTTGGGGGGAGGGGTAAGAAAGATGCAAAAATATTTCCACATGCCAATACATGATTGTCTGCATCATCAAATCTTACTGAGATGATTCAAAATTTAAAATGAGAGACGACTCGCATGTGTGATGTGGCACTAAACTTTCACTTCCATTTCCTTTCATTATGATTCCCTTTATTACCATTTATTGCTATTATTAAGTCTGTCATAATTTTGAAATGCAAGTAGTAATTTCTAAAAACAAAGTGAAGGAAATTCAGTCGAAAATTCACCCAACAAGCAAATAGGAAAGAATTTGAGAATCACAGAGGTAATTTTGCAAAGTGACAAGTTGAGTTTAGACAATGGGAGGAAGACTCATTTGGAATGGTCCCTCATCTCATCATGCTTTGTTACAAGATGCAACGTGATTAATCGAATTTCAGAATTGTGGTTAGTTAGATTATTTTTTGAAGTTGGATGGTTTTCATGAGTGTATTGCATTGGAGTTTTATCAGAAATTTTTAGACGAGAAGGCCATAGTGAAAGGACTGGAGGTCATAGCGACTGAAGAAAAAATTGCATAAGTTTTAGGGTTGCCAGCTGACGACGAACCTTACCTTGTTTCTAAGGATGCCAGGACAGGCAAGGCTATATTCACAATACATGGTGATGCTCCACTCACAATTGACAAGCAAGGTGCTAAGAGACTCTCTCTACTTGAGCCATGGAAGCAAGCAACCATACACATCATCAGATATATCACCCACGAAGGTCAACTGTGGAACCTGCATTCAGTGCACTTGAAATTGCTAAGTCATCCGAGGCATGGGAGAAAGATGAATGTGCCCAATGTCCTATACATTATTCTCTCCATTATGGCAACAAAAACTCAAAATGGTAGGAAAAAATTTGTATCCCACTATTGTCTAATTAAATTGTTGGTTATAAGATCTCTACTTGATACAACACCTAGAATGGCCTGTGATGATTTTGTGAACACTGAGCAGCATAGACCCAAACCATCTCAACCTAGGGTTTCACCTCAGCCATGAAGGTCTAGTAGAAAATTGAGCACAACTGAAAGCACCCTTGGTGCTTTGACCTTTGTGCTGGTGTGGATTCCCCCATTGAAGAAAAGACTATAAATGTTAGCTCCTTTGATAATGAGAATGAAAAAGAAAATTCTTCATTAGATTCTAGTGATGATGATAATCCCCTAAAAATTGTAATAAAAATAAGAGCACAAAAGAGGGAGGCAAAAGCAAGGAAAATAAAAACACAACCTGTGCAAAAAGAGGGGCCAAGCCCTAAGAAGAGGAAGGCTAGCACTATTCATCCTATAGCCAAAGAGAAACAAAAAATCCCTCTCAAGAAATTGAAGCTGATCGATCCTGAGCTTGGTGGGACATCGTGTGGAAGCACAAACACTCCAATGGAGAAGAAGAATGTACAAGAAGAATATGTGTTTGAAAAGGCAACAAAAGTGACCGTGCCAGATCTTGCTGCCATTGCAAAAAAGGTTGAGACTCAAGAACATGGAGAAATTCAGGTGTTCATGTAGCAAGACCAAGAGTGGGAGTTCCTGCAACAAAGTTAGGACATAGATCAGGAGTTCCTGCAGCCACCACTAGAAGAAGAACAAGAGGCCCTGCAACAGAATGAGGAAAGAGGAATCATACCTCAAATGCCTAAATGAGTGGGACATCCTGAATCTATACAAATAGTTCTCTATGGGAAGCAACCATCTACTAAAAATCTTGGTAGGAATCCATAACCCTCCTGATCTTTTAGTACATACAACTATTTTGAATTTATGGAAAGAAATACAAAGAAGAGAGGAGGAATGGAAGGAGGAGAATAAACGGCTGAAAAAGGAAATCCAAGTGAGGTATGAGATGATCAAAGAAAATAATGAGGAATTTATCTAATGTCTTCCTAAAGGAAAGCGTAAGAGAAATTGCAACTTTAGTGCCACAAATATTGGAATGCGGAACCTCTCCAAGGGCTTATGATTTTCACTTGAAGGAGAAATACCTTTCCTTTAGAATGTCAGGAATTGTCTCAGATTTGAACCCCTCCATTGAAACTCCTGCCGAATTTTTCAATTCCTACAAAATTGCTTCCTCTGAAATGAAAAATTTGTTATGTGAATTTTATTTACACAAATTTATTGTCCCAAAAGACTGAGACTGGAACCCACTGCCTTATGTTGGAGACATACAATTGAGAGAATTTATATCCTGGGTAAAAAATGAAATCAGTTGGGGTGAACAATACAATTCTTACAAGAAGAATGAGTCTAGTATTCCTCTAGCCATCAGGGCTGAATAAAAAAACCCCAAAGATATTTATACAGATTAGAATAGATTTCCCTTTAGTTTGACCTATGGTAATAGAATTATGCCTTAGATTGAAGCTGTTTACAATGAGTATGAAGTAAAAGCTATAGCAAAAGAAGATACTATGAGGGGATATCTATCCCAGGGATGGAACCTATTGACTGATGAGCTAAAATAGGCTCACCCACATTTTGTCCACAACTATGTTGCTACACTAAAAATAATTGAAAGATACATCTAGCTTGGGAGAACTAAGGGGTGCGAATGGCTTCCCCTGACTTTTCAGCTGCTTACCCTCCTATGGCATGTGCCTAATTTTTGATTCTACAGGTATGACATTGCAGAGGAACAACAACAATGGAGGAGAATTGATAAGTTGGGAGGATTTTATTGGAATGCGCATTCACCCATGACAAATACCGACATTGGACAACTATCAGTCACAAACTTCAAGGCCTTAACAAAGAAGAAGCATAACTCTTCCGCTGCTTGAGGACCAAAAAAATGTTAAGTTGGGGGGAGTGATGAGTCTAGATTTTGGCCTAGTTAGGGGGGTAGAATCTCTTGTTATCTGCTAAATTTACCATAAAATTTGATATTATATGTTGACACTTCTATATAGTTTCTCCCAGTCAAAAGACACTTGGGACTAATCTCATTTTTGTTGGTTTTAATGATATTTACCTATTATGTGGACCATCTATATTTATCTTGCATGTGATTGATGAATTTTATTTAAGGTGGTTATAATTATGCAATGATTATGTGTATTGACATCATTATACAGACATGATTGAAATGCTAAGTGAAGAAATGCACCCGCCAACCGGTCAGGTTGAGGAGTCGCGTGAAGGTCAACTAAGGATTACGGTGAAAGATTCTTGTGTCAGCCGCATGTAACCGCCTTGTACCAATATTTAATGACATTGAGAATTGTGGGCATTACTATAGTGGTCAAGTCCATATTTGGGCATGCATGTCCAAATAGATTCCCCTGCATGCATAACCACTCTTTTTGCTTTCTTCTTGTTTTCCCTAAATGGAATCCTCCCAGTTAGTGGGAGTTGATGGCCCTATTTAGTTGATAAATAAGTCTCTAATTCTCCTTCCTTGAGCTAGCGAGTTAGTGAGTGGATCACCAAGTTCTTGTACAAGCTGATAATCAACCATACTTTTGTAATAACATTTTCTGATGAATGAAATAAGATTTTGAGTTGAGTATCTGGGTTTGCATTAGTTTAGAGGATGTTCATCCAAGGGGCCCCACTTGGTGAGTAATCCATTCCTTTAGTTTATTTACATTAGTGTTAGTTTCTTTTCAGTACTTAGTTAAGATTCTAGCATTGACTATTCCTTCTGCCACTAGAATTCCATTATGTGATTGTTCCTACAACCAAAGTAGGAAGAGTAGTTTCTTGTTGGATGCTCAATTTTTCCTTCCTGTTATGCATAATCAGTTTAGATTTTATTGCATGATGTTTAACATTTTCTTTGTTTCCTTTCATGCAATTTCCTTTTAATGTTAAGTCTTTCTTAAGTTATAGAGCGAAGATGACTACTTTGAAGTTCCTAGTGCACATACTGTGTTGAACCATTTCAAGTTCACGTCCTTGGGTTGACAATATAAATGTACCTTCATGATGGTTAAGATAGTTATTCAGGTCAGATGTCCAATCTCTGAATCATGGCTGTAAGGGCTTAGTTATTAAAATCATTGTAGGAGTCCGACAACATGATCAAGGCATAGTACAATCCATAGACATATCAAAAATTGATCATGAAAAAGACCTCTACATGGATGGTGAATTAGACACATCCTTTGAAGAGAAAGTAGAAATGGATCATTGGAAAGACCCCTATATGAATTATAAAGCATCAACACCTTTTGAAGAAGCACCAAAATTAGATACATCCTCCATACAAATTGAAGAAAGTGAGTATGAGGATATCAAACATTATCGAAAATCAACAAAGCTAAACAATATTGCATAAAAAGGAAATGGTTTGTTAGTGGTAGAATCAAAGCATGCCAGTAATACTCTCATAATACTACGGGTAATTTATCTAGCACAAACACCAACATGGGGAGCATGAAGATTCATTATGATGAAATAGCTACCAACACTCCAACCATTCATATCATGAATCACCGTCCATGCATATTTCCACCCACTAATTGGGACCAACCACAAGAAAGAGGTCTATATCAATGAAAAGAGAAAATTTGTTGAAGAAAAAGAATCGGCAAAGAAAAATGGACAAAAAAATTACAAATAGATGCCAAAGCAAAATAAAGAATTTCATCCCTATCATACCCCATCAGTCAAAGAAACTATGGGGAAAATTCAAAAAGGGAAACATATCCATCAAAACTATTCATCAATACAAAATAAATCTTCAAGAGAGATCTACAAGGTATATCAAGAAGTTGGTCCAAATTGAATATCCATATCCATCCATCATTGCTCATCATCCCAAGTTTGGAGAATCAAAGATTCCAAAATATCGACTAATCCATTTGAATCTTGTATCCCTCAACACATTCCACCATCGAATTTGACATTCATGCTATCCAAATCTTGTATTGACTATGTATTGGCAACAACTCTTTATCATAAGGACTCTAAGGGCACACTATCACAATGTGTGCATCTAGGTAAGATTAACTCCAATATCGATAAAGAAGACAAAATAATCTAGGGGTTACATTCAAGTGCCTGTATCTTAGCAAAAAAACTCATCCAAGTAGGTTATCATTGGAACATCATGATAGTAGAAACATCTATATCAACACCAACAATGTCTACATTAGCACCACCAGGTGGTTCAACATGAGTATAAACTTTCAAAAAGAAAAATAAAAAAAAAATCAACAAAATAGTCAAGAGAAAAATCATCCTCTAGTGAAAACCACTTTGATGGTGCTTTGGACAAGTACCATGATGAAAACCTAGAAAAAATGCATCATGAGTAGAATCGAGCATCTATGTGCACCATTTCAGGTGGAAGCATCTCATCCCATCCATAATAAATCTTTTATTCCATCCATCTTATAAATAATAAATCCAAGAACCCTTCATTATCCAATCCATTTTCATCCAACCTAACTTATCTTCATCTTGGAAAAGGTTCGGTATGTACTTCATAGTTTACTATGGTAAACATCTTGACATGGGTCATTATCACTGATCCTATCCTAAATAACATTATCTAAGCCATGAGGCATTGTTAAAAGAGGAATAATCTATCCAAAAATTTTATCATACCAAAAGATAATCCTTAGCATCCTTCACATACCCATCCATCAATCCATTCATTTATCCATGCATCCACCCATATCATTCCATACATTGCTAGAGATTGAGGGTAAATACTTACATCTTGCTTTGGGAATAAATCTTGAGCTATATCCTATAACTTATGTGGTGATATAAACATTTTCAAAACACAAAATCAAATTGGTTAAATCATTTGTAAGAAAAGATATAAATCACTAGCCCATGACATATTTTGATGAGAAGATGTTCCTTATCAAGCCTTATCTTTTATCAAACATCAATCCAAACAATCAATATCATTTGCATCTACCTTACACTTCAAACATCACATCAATTCATTCCAATAGATTTTGTTTCAATCCTAGCTTCAAAATATTGATCTATCTTATCCATTCAATCCATAATCATCTCAAGATATATCATTTCCCAATCTTTGTGTTGTTCAACACTATCCGTGCATTGTTGAGAATCCTCAACAATGTTATCGCTATCGGTAATTTATTGATCAGATCAATCAATCGTTACTTGGATTTCAACAAAATCACAAATAGATCATTGATATCATCACACACATCCATATCCAAAACATCAAAATCTTGTATAGCGAAAATCCAAAAACATTCAAAAAATTGTAAAGTCAAAATTCAAAACATCCAAAATACATCAATTTTGTCTCTGAGCCTAAATGTAGGCAAGGCCATCACTGATGTGCCCACAAGACACTTTAGGTTAGGAGTTTGTCATAATAAACTGAAAATCCATCAAGTGTTCATATCTCATCAGCAAGCTAGTCGACGTCAGTCAAACTATGTGGTCTCTATGTGTATAACACATGCAAATATCATGTTTGATAATCCCCCAAGGTCCGTAGGATAGTCTTTTAGGTTAGGTTATAGGTCAAAACTTGAAAAACACAAAAACATTTGAAAACTTAGAAAACCCCAAAACATTTGAAAAATTGAAAACTCAAAACATTGGGAAACCTTTGAAAAACCCTAAAACAACCTCACATAACCCGAAAACCTAAACATTCACATAAAAATTCAAAAAGACTAAAAAACAACCTCAAAAATTACAAAATACCCCAAAAATTAAAATATTCCAAAAAATCTAAAATCACCCGTCCCATTTCACTTTCACCATCAAAAAACTTACATCCATAATAAATCGATCATCACACTCACCCTTTGGTAACACAAACAAAAAATAGGTACAACAATTAGCAAAAGTAGAACCTTTAAACGCAAAAAAAAAAACTCTTGATCATTATCAAACATGTCAATCAAACCTTATATCAATGGCCTTTCAAACAAACTATCAACTTTCCACCATACACTAACATGTACTAGGATGCATCCCTCCTACAATGGGAATTATCATTGAAAATCACTTTGGATATTTATCCTCAAAACACACCCTTTGGAAAGAGATATAGATAACATTGACTATTTGTTCATTTTGATCTTGTCTTATGATTTATCTAGTTGACCCATTTTGAGGACCTCCCGATGATGTCTAAATGATTTAGAGAGAAAGGAATGGGGCATCGATCATTACCTTTTGTTTGATGTGCTTGTGGGGTATCCTTGTAAAATAATCTTGGCACATACTTGCTTAGTTGTGTGTAGGGAGGTTGTTTAGAGTAGATTGTTGACTATTGTGTATACTTTGGTCCAATATATTCTAAACTTATAAAATACATGAACAAACAAGGTTTTCGTATGTCAAGGTGTGAAAAAGGATTATCCTATCTATTTGTAGAGTCAAAGTCCATTGCACTAGATATACTGCTATCATGGTTATCAATACCATGATTCACCCTGTCTATGTGTTATATCAAAAATAAGGAAAGACAGAGAGTCCCAATCCCATAAATGAGAAAATCATCTCTCTCATCACCATATCTAATAAAGTCTTGACGAATCATAGGTTTGTTGGACTTCTAAATCAATCTCAAAATCAGTGGTTAAACCATCTCATTCTTCTAATTCTATCTCATTATTCTTCTTCTATCTTTACTAACATTTCTACCTAGTGTTGAATATGTGTGATATATCAAAATATACATGAGGCTACCCATATTTGATGACTATCTATACATCATCAATTTTTTCTACATCAAACATCTGAGCTTTCTAGTCCTCTTTGAGTTGAACCTATGTTCAATCTTTGTCGAGAGATCAACCAAAAATTCTAAACTTGTGCCCAATCTCTTGAAGGGGTAGGGAACCAACTTAAATCCTTTCGCTGCACAAATAGTGGGGCATTTGAAAAATCAAGAATTTTTAAATTTTTGATCTAAGCAACAACATTAATCTGAAAAGCGTCAGTCTTTGAGCCAATTTAACAAGTACCTCGCTTCAAAGAGGGGAAAAATATAGACACTTGAAATTGTCTTGAATGGAATTACACACTTGAATTTGATCACTAACATCGTTTCGTCCTGAATTTCATCTTCTTTTTGCCTATTTGATTAAATAAGCCTAGTTATTTAATTAAATACATCATTTTCATCTATTGATCTAATTAGGTTAATTCACCCCCTTTCACCTTCACCTCTCATCCTGTTTAATTGGATAATATAAATTATTTAATTAAAATCCTTTCCTTTTATCTCCTCCCATTTGATTAAATAATCTAAATCATTTAATTAAATATCATTTTGGAACCCTTTTTGATTAAATAAGTTAATTATTTAGTGGATATCATATTATTACTCATATTTTACATTAAAATTTCATTTTAATTACTAAATTTGTTTATTTCCCATCCCATCCACTTGCATAGGAAATATTCCAAAGGAATATTGGGTGGGTGCAAAAAATTGGGGGGCCAAAAAGTGCTTGCATTATGGCTTGGTGTAACCAAGACTAAGGCTCAGTCACACCAAGGCTATAACGTGCTCGCATTATAACACGAGCACATTATAGCCTATTATAAGAAAAAAAAGAAAATCCAATTTATTTCCATTTACAATGTCATTTTTTCTTGCCCATGGCCAAAAAAACCTGTCATTGTACATTTGTGTTTTGGAAGCATCAAAACTTTTAATTTCTTCATTGAATCCTTACAATTTCATCTTGGGGATTCCACCACATCAATGGGGACGTTGAAATAGTAAGTATTGTTTGTTTTTTTGTTTTTTTGTTGTTAAATAGGTAAATTTAGATTGTTTTTTATGTTCATTTATTTAATTTATAGGAGTTGATAATCAACCTGAAAATCCTTCTCCTCCTCGTGAAAAAGCACATGAACAAAATATTGATCAACCACAAAAGAAAAATCCTCCAACAATTCCTCAATATCCTCCTGGTACTCAGCAAAATTTAATGGGGGAAATAGAAAACAACAAAAAATAGATTGAGGATCTAATCATAATGTTGAATGAAGCACACTTGCAAATTCACTTCAAGCCATGTTAACAAATGTAGATGCAATTAGCAAGCAATTAAGTGGTTGGGTGAATACAAGGTAGGAGTGTAGGAATTTTTATGTAGATAAATTATCATATAGAGAAGTAAAAGATGAAAAAATTACAAAATTTGATTTGTGCTCACTATTCACTAACCCACACACAAATCAAACTCTTGACCTTAATAGAAACAGGTTTCCTATCCATTGGTGCAACCAGAAAGGGATTAGGAACAAATTTTGGGATATGCAACAATAACAAGGCCCCCCAATATTTTTTGAGAAAACTCTACTGTGAGTTCATCCTCAACAAAATCTCCAACTATTTTGATATGAGGAACTTTGAAGGGAGAGGTGGAGGGTCAACAAAGCATAGACCTGGTGCATGTATTGATCCTTAACGACAAGGGAGATGAGAACTTGCTAGGGTAGCCTATGAGCACGTCATTATCCCTTCCATTGTGAAGGAGAGTGCTATGGTGGACACTTTGCAGACTATTATCTCTTTGACCCAGAGTATCATTTAGTGTGTCAGTCGTACAATACAAAACCATCTAGGGGAGAGTTTGATGGGTGGGCTTCCACCCTGTTCTTTTCACATTTGTGGGTCATCTTGTACATATGAAGCCATAGACAATCAGGAGGTTGGTGTGTAGGATATGTCTATAGTTGCAGAGTTGGCGATGACAGATGAAATTTTGAATGAGGATTTCATCGTCGATACTCAAGTAAATGTTAGCATGTTCATTGAATTGAATTTATTTAATTTCAATCTAAAAATGCAATATTAAATAATTTAGTTTAATGATTGTAATATAGTTTCAGGGTCACAGTGTTCATACTGGATACACCAACCCTCCACTTGTTTATTACTCCACTGCATCTACCGCTGAGGTATGTAACTAGTAAAAAAATATAAATATTACATGTGAATAGCATTTTTATATAAATGGTATTCTAATATCTTATTTTGGATGTTGAATAGGTTAATATTGGAGGTTTTACAGAAACACAATCTAGTGCTAGTGGAGTACAAACCTTCACACAGGTAATAGAATACAGAGTTTACCTAATTAATTGCACTTAATAGATTTGCACATTTTATATTCATATCTTTGATTACATTGCATTGAACATATTTCAAACCGAAGCATTACTTCACATTGCATAACTAATAACTAGATGTTGGTAGATGACAAAATTTTAATTACAATATAGTTTTTTGGAAAGTCAACATAAGTAGTGATGCAATTACTTCACATAGCATAAGTAATAACTAGGAGCAACTACCAATTACATTTTCTTGTCATGGAATTCCATGAGACCACTTTTTATTGAGGCATATTTTGAAATAGTTTACTTCCTTATCTATGCTATGGATGCTTGGAAAAATTCTATGAAAGAATAATAGTAACCAATAGCATAAGCAAGGTAATGATTTGTTCGAAAAAATTCCTCAAAGAAATGTAGTCTCATGGTGATTTCCATCAACATGAGACCCAATTTCTTTGAGGCATTTTTTCAAACAACTCACTGCCTTTTCTATGCTACCAAATTTTCCATACATTTCTACCAAAGCATTTTATCAAATAATTCACTTCCTTGTTGCTATGGCTAAAATCCTAAAACAGGTGCTATACAACAAACTGTGAGTTCTTAGAAAACATCTATCAAAGCATAATAGTAAGCAATATCATAGACAAGGTAGTGAGTAGTTTGAAAAAATGCCTCAAAGAAATGTGGTCTCCTAGTGATGGAATGACATTCCATCACCATGAGACCATATTTCTTCGAGGAATTTTTTCAAACAACTCACTGCCTTAAGAATAGAGACTAAGCCTTTAGCCAAAATTCTCCTCCAAATCCTTTTCAAGATCATCCTCATCCTCAAATTACCAATCCATGGAAGCTTCCACCTCTTATTCCACTTATTCATATCCCCATCCATCCCTCTTGATGTCACGATCGCCCTCCATATCATAACCAAGACCATACTATACCATCCACCCCATCCTAACATAATACCATAGAGAAGAAAATGAACTGTTTGAAAAAATTCCTCAAAGAAATGTGGTCTCATGGTGATGGAATGCCATGACACATTTGTGTGTCATGGCATTCCATCACCATGATACTACATTTCTTTGAGGCATTTTTTCAAACAGTTCACTAACTTCTCTATGCTACCACATTTTTCGTACATGTCTACCAAAGCATTTTATCAAATGGTTCATTGCCTTGCTGCTATGGATAAAAGCCTAAAACAAGTGCTTTCAAACAAGATATGGATATGGAAAATATTAATCATGATAGTAAGAAATCTATAGTTGAATAAGTACTCAATTTTTTTTTATTATCTCATACATTACAAGCCATGATTTGCATCACTATTGTAGTTTTCATGATTGAATAATTTTTTATTTTATTTTCAGATGTTGCAAGCAAAAACACCTCCACATGTTCATACAAAAATGGAGCTTCGTATTTCTTTTTCTATAGACTCCTCAATGTCTCTAACGAGGTATGATGAAAATCACTAAATTTCAAATTGCATTAGTTGTTATAGCTGTTAGTGAAAAATCAAATGATTATTGATTCGTAGTTTAATTTCTCTTTGGATGGTTTCTATGGGACTTCAACATACCACTACATGGGAATGCAAATATTTCCATTGAGGAGAGTGACCATCTAGTGGTGGTAAGTGATTATTTTGTTAAATATATCATTTTTATAATGTAATTTCTATATATTAATGTCTTTACTTGTTATTGAAACAGTTGAAGCTTGATGAGGAACTTAACCTTAGGAGGAGCACTAGGAGCACCCCTCAATCTCAAAATAAATGTGACAAATTTATCCCCATCTGGCCGACCAACAAAGGGTAAAAGTTTTTTTTGAGGTCCTGGAGGGCAATGACTTTTGATTCTAGGGTCCTTTGTTGTATGCCTATATGACATTTTTGGACATATTTTGTATTGCATATGTAGTATAGGAGAATGCATACCCTTGAATTTTCACACTTTTTCGGGCCCACCTTTCTTTATTTATCCTTATGTATGTCTTAATTGGTCCCATTTTTATCCACAAGCCTAATAAACAATATATTTTTCTCGCTAATCTCCACAAGCATCAATGGATAAGTGATAATTTAATGATTTTGTCTGAGTGTCTCTAATTTTTGGGTTGAGAATAAGATGCCACCTAAGGCGTCTTTCTCCCCCTGAGGTCTTGGGACCTTGATTTCAAAGGCACCTTAAATGGGTCCCTTTTTGGAGTTTGTGCCCCAACTTTCTGGACTTGGGACTAAGATACCACCTAGGGCATCTTAGTCCATTTAAGCTTTTTTGGGATTTAATTTCAAATTATGGCGGGGTTTATCCTCCTTTAATTAATGAATTTATATGTCGGTTTGTTGTGGTATAATTTTTAGATATTAAGCATGAATAAGTATAAATACAAGGTTCATTAATTCATTTTCATCCTAACAACTTGAGCATTCATTCCTAAGGAAATTTTATGAGATCAAGAGCAATTCATCAAGCATTTGGATCCATCATCAAGAATCAAGCATCATATCAAGGATATTTTTGCATCATGTGTGTTTTTGAGCTAACATTTGTGATGTAGGGTTTTGATTTAAGCAAGAAATTCAAGTAAAGATCTATCAAGCATTCAAGCATTTCGAGATCTATATCCAAGGTAGCCATTTCACACAAGTTTGTAGACTTCATAGCAAGGGTTTGGTGAGTTGTAACATTACATGTTGTTCATCCATCATTTCCCTCCATTATATTTCATTTCAAGGTTTAATTACCAATAAGGGGTTTGACCAGGGAAAACCCCCATTTACTAATAATCAACAACTTTTTCCCTTCTTGTGTGTTTGTGATTGCAAATTTAGGTTGAGGACTTGAATACCATTTTAAGTGCAAAGTTGTAAAGTTGCAAAATTGTATTACAAAGTTGTCATCTTCATGGAAAACTCACCTACAGGCCAAATTCAAAAGTTTAAGAACCTGAGATCAGAGAAGGAAGTGCAGAATTCGGACCTTAGGACCACATTCAAAGATTTCATAAATTCCAAATGAGACTAAGTTTCCACCAAGGGAATATTAGTCCTCTCGAGGGTATTTTATAGAGATTCTTTTAGATTCAGTTCTAACATCTGAAGATTCCACATTTGCCCCAAAAAATAACAACGAGACTAAGTCAATAGTAAGGGAATCTTAGTCCTCCATAACAATTTTGACAATTTTCTTGCATTTCCAGAATCCTCATTACATTTCTAGAACTTCCAGGTACACATACCCTAGCTTGTTGTTGCATAATTTCATCATTTGCATCATTCATTTAGCTTGTATTGTTAGGTTTTGTAAGTTTAATGTTAAATTATCTTTTCCAAGCTTTTTCTTGGTGGTGAACCCTTCAAAGCCCAAAATAACCCTTCCTAGGTCTTCCTTGTTGAGAATTGACTCACCTTTGAGGTTGATAGTCAATCCAATTAGTATTCATAGGACCTTATTGAATGGTCATAGGAGAAAGGTGGTAGTATCAACCATTTTCCTTATGGTTCATTTTGGTGAACTCAATATTTTAGAGAATTCATTTTTTGATTTGGAGTCCATTAATGTCCTAGATCTAGGTTGCATTCATTCTTTCATTGCATCTTTGATTAGTGAAATTTCACCTAGGGTTTATCATATTTTCATTAGTGAAAGTGCATATAGGTTGTATTATTTCTTTCTTGCATCATCTTATCTCATTGAAAAACTAAAAAGTTCATTGTTAACCATCTTAATTACATTTAAAAACATTTTTATTGCATTCAACTTTGCATTCAATTGATTGGCACTAGTTACTTTTTCTTGCATTCATTTACATACTTTTATATTTCCAAACACTAAGTCCCTGAATAGGTAAACTATGAACACTGTAGATAATCCAAAATTTGTTGTTTATTGTTTGTTCTAGTCCCTAGGACCTCAATATCACACCAGTGGGACCAAGACACCCTTACTAACGTCTTAGTCCCTGCTGACTTTGACTTTCCATTTTTCAGGGTTTGCAAGTGCTTTTTTGTGCTTATGTTGCTTGCCTTCCATTTTCTATTTCAATTTGCAGAATTGTTGTTATTCCAATATCTTTCATTTCAAGTGTAATTGCAATCATAGGATATTGTGTTCATTGCACTTTATTTTGTTTACCCCTTGCAACTTAGTGCCCTATTGCTAATATTGTGGTTAGGCAAAGTGCGAGACTCATGGCATCCCACGATAAAACACTCGTTGTGGATATTGGGTTATCAAGATCTCTTACTCTTAGTGTTGGTATTAGTTCACTAGGTATGGACCATACCTTTGATATCTATTTTTCTATTCCTACCTTACTCACAACTGTTATGCCAAGTGTTCAAAAAATGATCGATCATATGCCTCAAGAAAACATAATTAAAATGCATGAAGACAACCCATTTTCAAGATAGCATGAGTACTAAAAATATTTCAAACACTATTATACCTGACATAGATAGTATTCATCGCATGATGGAAAGTGATGAAGGATTGGAATTTGTGTATAACATAGCTTATATCTTTGGAAAACATCTTCCTTCCACCACTAATGGTGCTCAAGCTTCAAACAATGTGCAAATCCATGGAGGAAATAAAAATCCTCTCTTCAACCATAACCTCAATTCCCATGTACAAAAATCCTCAAGTAACCACAATGATTCAACCAACTAGCAATATCCTTCCTACCTCAAAAATTTCCATTAGTTCTCCTTATACTTATGTGGCATATAATCTTATATCTCCTCCTGTAAGCAATCCATTCACTCATCCTTCCAAAACATACACACCACCACTATATTCACGTCTATCTCAAACCACAAGCAATGATCCTATCATTAAACACCTTTTACAAAGCCTTTCATCCATTCAATGTCAAGTTCCACCATAGATCAAAATCAAAATGGTCCACCTTCATACTATCCCAAAATTAACCCACTATCTTTGGAGATATTGAGAACTCTAGTGCCACAAGGTATAGAGATCCCTAGATTTGATAAATATGGAGGAAAGGGGGATCTTGCTAATCATGTTAATTCCTTTACTGCTTTGTGTTATGACTTTATCCTTGAGGAAAAACTTTTGGTTAATCTTTTTCCCCAATCCTTAAAAGACATTGTCTTGGACTGGTTTTTTGCATTACCAAATAACTCAATTCATTCATTCAACGAACTTATTGAAGCCTTTATTAACCATTTCCAAGTGCATATGGTTCCTAAAATGAAATTAGCTGATTTGATGAGATGTAAGAAAAATGAGGGTGGAAAGGTCACTAAATTTATTTCACGTTACCAATCGCTTTATTCCCAAATTAGTGTGAAGATTCTCTATTCTCACCTTCAAAATATGTTCATAGAAAATTTATAAAGTAAGATAAGATACAAGCTTAACATGATGAAATTCCCTTCCTTCATTCACTTATGCACTACCCTTCAAGACTATCAAAATTTCGTAGGTAGTTGTGAACCTAAATCCATCTCTACCCATCTTGAAAAGTCTAAATCTTCAAACCAAAAAACCTCCTAGCCTTTCAAAATACAAAACAAAAGTTTACTTCAACTAAATTCCACATCGCAACCTACCCAACAATTTGATACCCAAGTAGCTGCTATAAAGAAGAGTAATCCTTATATCTTTGGTGATCCACAAAGAAAATTTACTCCCTTATCCAACACACTTCCAAACATCTTAAATTATCTATTAAACAAAAATATGCCCACCTTACAGGTCCCATTCGACCTCTTGACCCTAGCTAGTCGTTACCTCCGAGATTTAGACATAATGCCTATTCTAATTATCACCAAAAAAAAGGTCATGATACTGAACATTGCAAGCATCTTAAACATCTTGTACAAGACCTCATTTATTCCAATCATATACAAATTAGAGGTGTGAATGACAAAGGAAATAAATCTATAGCTCCTCCTAACCAAAACTTGCAAATCTTAACTAATCCCATGCCTAACCACAATATTTCATTTGTTAAGGCTAGTGAAACTAAGCCCGATATAATGAATGTTGACACGGATGATGATAACTTAACAATAACAAACAAAATCCTATGGATGATGAAAAATATCCTATGGATACTAATGACCAAAGTCCTATTAATAAAATTATAGGAGTAATTGACATAGAGCCTCGTAAACAACAAACAAAAATGCCCATTCATATTAATTTCTCTTCAGAAGAAATAATTAAAAATACACCTTATGGTCCTCTTTACATAGCCAACATAATCAATAAAATGCCCACTCGAGGGATTTTAATTGATCCCATTTGTGGAGAGAATGTGATCACAAAAGAACTATTATATGTGCATGAACTCACTTAAGATATGATAAACCAAAAGCATGGATTTAAACATATGATGGTTTTGCTTGTGCTACGATGGGATCGATCACACTCCCTTTACAAGTAGGACTGAAGAAATCAAATGTATCATTCTCTATCATCTCTAATTCAGATCAATTTCGTGTGAAGTTAGGCTGCAAATGGCTTCACTCCATGAATGTGGTCCCATCTGTTGTTCATAAGTACTTAAAGTTTCCAGTCAGAAATGAAATATTCACTATGAACCATAGTGGCTTTAGCCCTCCATCTTCTCATGGAAATTTTTCCTTAAACTATTTTTGGCCTGAGCCCATGGAACCTAAGACCCCATGAGGACCTCCTTTTCATATCCTACCAAAAGTTCAAAGAAAAATGCATAGACAAATTATCCCTTGAGAATTTTCCTCCACCCATGCTTGAACCTTTGTCACTTGAAGAAAAGAATATTGAGCCTAAATCACTTACACCAAACCAAAACCCATCCATCAAAAATCCTTTACCTATTTCCTACAAGAGACCAAAATAAAAAAAAACAAGTCCTAATCCACCTCCTAAGAAAATTTATAAAGCCAAAGAGAAATTGGTTGAACAATCTTCCATGTTTTTGTTATGTTCTTCCCTCACAAGATGAAAAGGAATCTATGGCTGACCAACCCACTCCTACACAAACGCAACTTGAAAACTATAATAAAAGAAACTAAAATGCTAGAGAGCATAGGCATAGATATCATGCTATTGCTTGAAAGATGAACATAGAAAATAACATTGAAAATCAAAATACGAACGTAACAAAAGCAATTAATGATGAGCCTCCTCCATTACTAGAACACATAGATCCTTCTATGGATATTATCATTCGTCCTCCTATTATGGTTAACTTGGATGACGATGAAGAAACAACTAAAATTGATGAGAATGTGCATAATGAGTTGAATTTTTTATTTGCCTCTTCCATGAGCTTAAATGACAACAACCATGATGATCATCCTAAACTGAGTGATGCACCATGTGTTGAGCCTGGTGATTCTCCTAGTAAAAACCTGATGTTGTCCCTCTCGTTAGTGATTCACATTCTGCATATATTGAACAAGATTAGGATGTAGATGACCTGTTGGATCATTGACTCACATGTGCTTTACTAGTCTTTTTACTTTCATTTTTGCTTTCTTTTTGTGTGATTGCATATGTGTAATGTGATCCCCCATGATGTTATGTTTTATTTTCTCTCTCTTTGTGCATTCCTCTATTTGTACCTTCACTCTTCCATATGCCATAAGCTTTAGCCTTTTCATTGATCTTTTCTTTTCATTTTCATTTTTCTTGTGTTTTCCTTTTGGGGATGATGCAAGGCGTCGAGACATTCATGTCTCTTCCATGTTGACCCAAAAGCTTTTCCTTATCTTTTTTATTTGTCTTGTGTTTTCCTTTTGGGGATGACGTAAGGCGTCGAGACACCTTATGTCTCTTCCATGTTGACCTAAAAGTATTTTCTTTGTTTTCACTCTCTTTGTGTCATTCTTCTAGTCCTATGTGTATTTGGGGAATGATGATAGTTCCAAGCTCTCTAATATCATTGAAGTAAAGATAGATACTGACCCTGAATCCATAGATCCCTTATGTGTTTCTAGGGGGCAACCCTCTTTTCCTTTTTCATTTTCATTTTTGTCTACTTTAAAGTAATTGCTCACAGCATGGTGTTTAGCAATTTCTTTAAAGTGGGGGAAAACATTGGCATTATCTTTGGCATGATTTCATTTACATTTTTTCATGTTCCTTGATGTGATTTTCTTACTTCATGCGATGTGTTTTTCTCTTTGCAGTGACATTGGGAGTAATGTCCTTCAAGAGCTTGATATATCTTAGCATATTACATTCTTCTTAGTGGTGATGCGACCCACTACATTCCCTAATTTGTGAATCTTTTATCCTTCGATTGGTCCTCTCTCAGGGACATTAGGAACAATATCCCATAATATTAAGACCTTGCACAAACTAAGAAAAAATCTTTTGAACATCCCTCTTTCTTATTGCATTGCATTTTTGAAGCTTATTAAAGTCACCAATGTATGGATTTGATATGGTTTCTTGGGGCTCACCTAGAGAAAAACTAGCTTCACTAGCTCTTGTGAGAATGCATTTTCTTTTTGTCCTTATTAAAGTCATGGGGGTATGGCTTTGATATGGACCTCTTGGGGCTCACCTAGTGAACAAATAGCTTAAATAGCCCTTGTGAGAATGCACTTGTGTTTGCATAGTGGACAGTGTGTTCCACTTGTCAACCTTTTTGGAAAAACAACCTAGACCTAGTCCATAGTGTGTTGGAGTGCTAGTCGAAGCTTGATCTATTACATTTTTATTTTTCCTTTTTCCTTTTTTTTGATGGTGTATGTTTGTGATCTAGTTTTGGCTTAATATTTCATCCACATGCGTGTTCCTTTGTGCCTAGTTTGGTTTTAAATAGGAACTTGATCTTGGGGGCTTGGCCACCCTCTTGGTCATTGTCATCCTATCTTACTGGCATTTTTACATTTTAACCCCTCTTGATTGCGTGGCTGGCTACTTTAGCATGAGTTTAAAGCAAGTTCATCCTCTCACTAAAGTGGGGGATAAATGTAGTGAAGGAAAATGCATACCCTTGCATTTTCAAAATTGTTTGGGCCCGCCTTGCTTTATTTATCCTTATTTATGTCTTAATTGGTCCTAGTTTGCATCCAAAAGCCTAATAAACTATATCCTTTTCTGGCTAACCTCAACAAACATCAATGGATAAATGACAATTTAATGATTTTGTCTAAGTGTCCCTGATTTTTAGGTCGGTACTAAGATGCCACCTAGGGAATCTTTGTCCTCCCGAGGTCTTGGAACCCTGATTTCAAAGGCACGTTAAATGGGCCCCTTTTTGGAGTTTGTGCCTCAAGTTTCAAGACTTGGGACTAAGACGCCACCTAGGGCATCTTAGTCTCCCTTAAGCTATTTTTGGGATTTAATTTCAAATTATGGTGGGATTTAGCCTCCTTTAATTAATGAATTCATATGTCGGCTTGTGGTGTAATTTTAGGATATTGAGCATGAATAAGTATAAATATAAGGTTCATTCATTCATTTGCATCCTAGCAACTTGATCATTCATTCCTAAGGTAAGTTTATGAGATCAAGAGTAATTCATTAAGTATTTGGAGCCATAATCAAGATTCAAGCATCATATCAAGGATATTTTTGCATCATGTGTGTTTTTGAGCTAACATTTGTGATGTAGGGTTTTGATTCAAGCAAACAATTCATTCCAAGATCTATATCCAAGTTAGCCATTTCACACAAGTTTTCAGACATCATGGCAAGGGTTTGGTGAGTTGTAACATTACATGTTGTTCATTCATCATTTCCCTCCAGTATATTTCATTTCAAGGTTTAATTACCAACAAGGGGTTTGACCAAGGAAAACCCCCATTTATTAACAATCAACAAGTTTTTACCCTCTTGTGTGTTTGTGATTACAGATTTAGGTTGAATACTTGAAGATCATTTGAAGTTCAAAGTTCTAAAGTTGCAAAGTTGCATTACAAATTTTTCATCTTCACAAAAACTCACCTATAGGCCAGATTCTAAAGTTCCAAAACCTCAGATCGAAGAAGAAGGAAGTGCAGAATTTGGAAATTACGACCACATTTAGAGATTTTAGAAATTCCAGATGGGACTAAGTTGGCACCTAGGGTGTCTTAGTCCTCTCGAGGGTATTTTTTAGAGATTATTTTCGATTCAGTTCCGACATCCGAAGATTTTGCATTTTCCCCGAAAAAACAACATCAGGACTAAGTCAATAGTAAGGGCATCTTAGTCCTCCATAGCAGTTTTTGACAACATTTTTGCATTTCGAGAATCATCATTACATTTCTAGAACTTCCAGGTACACATACCCTAACTTGTTGTTGCATAATTTCATTATTTGCATCATTCATTTAGCTTGCATTGTTCGGTTTTGTAAGTTGAATGTTAAATTATCTTTTTCAATATTTTTCTTAATGGTGAACCCTTCAAAGCCCAAAAGAATGCTTCCTAGGTCTTCCTTTTTGAGAATTGACTCACCCTTGAGGTTGATAGTCAATCCAATTAGGATTCCTAGGACCTTATTGAATGGGCATAGGAGAAAGGTGGTGGTATGAACCATTTTCCTTATGGCTCAACATATATTTGACATTGTATGCCTATATGGAATTCTTGTAAGCGCATATGGCTATTTTGTATATATTTTATACTTATATCAACATATATTGATGTATACCTACATGGCTATTTGGTCAATACAAATACTTTTTATTGATGGTGTTCATATTTATATTATAAATTCATGCTTCAATAGATATGAGTTACGTGTATTCAAGTGTATACTTTACAACTTACATGTATACTTTGTGACTTACAGGTATTCTAATGTATACTTTGTCACTTACATGTTTTCATGCATATACCTTGTATTCATGCATATACTTTGTATTAGTGCGTATACTATGTATTTGTGTGTATACTTCAAGGCTTACATGTATTTGATTACTTGTACTTCACTTATTCACATGTATGCTTCACTTATTCACGAGTATACTTATTAACTGGTTAGTCCTAGCATTGCTCATTTTTGTCCTTCATGGTTTGTATTGAATATTTATTGATTGATGCTAGAAAACTATATTAGTTGTTGCTAAACAACTTCAATATTTCCAAAAATGTTTCACCAATGATTTATCATTTACTTATGTGCTAATTTAATATGGAATCCAAGGAAGAATTTAAAAGGGATAAAGTGAGGAGGAGAGGGAAGATAGATATTTATAGTGTAACTTATTGTACCTTCTCTATACAAACCTCTAATGGCTCTTGTATGATTTTCCATTATGTTTTATACTTTTCATATCCCATTTTCATAGGTGGATCATTACTTATCTCATTTTTTTTCCTTCTCCTATTATAGGTCCTCACCTTCGCTTGTGGTATTCTAAAATAAGCTCTAGTTTGTGGTGGGAACCTACTAAGATTCATTATTTTCCCTCTTAGTTGTCTTGGGTGATTTTATTATTTGTAGTAGGACATTTTAGGTAGATTCCTCTTCAATAAGAACTAGAGTTAATTGTTTGTTTTGTTTTCTTTGAAATACTCATTGGAGTGGGGTCATGATTATTTTAAATTAAATATATGGTTGAGTAGATGCATAAGTTGTGAATTATTCTAGAACCAAATCTACCTTTGTAATTATCTACTTGGTTTGGAAACTTGGAGGTTTTGATTTTTACTCATTTTTCATCACCAAATGATATTATTGTTAGTTCACTTACTTGGATTTGAGGATTTTTTTGAGTGAAGGAAGAGGTAGGATTGAAATGATCCTTCTCATATATGTCATCCAATTTATTACCCAAGGAAAAGTGACCTGGTTTGTCCACCATGTGTCTATGTTCTTTCCCATATTTTCACCATTACTTATTCTATATTCACTCCAACCTAGCTTTTTCAAAGAATGCATTTTTAATTATAGGTGATATGAAACAAATTTATTCTAAGACTTTTGATATGATTGTGAAGGATTAATAATAGGGGTTGTAATATCTCATGTATCAACATATATTTATACCTCTTCCTTGGGCTATTTTTAGCTCATACTTATGGTCGAGGCCGTAGTGTGAATTATTAACATCATTGTTCTTGATTATCTTTAGTTTGGTCATAATCCATCATGTGGACTCATATTTAAATTGACCTATGATTATGCTTAGCTATAAATATTTCATTTTTTTTTAGAATTTTGAAAAATTTCTTCTTTACAACAACCATATTGATGTAAGGGCAAGCAGGAAAATTAAAAAATGTCTTTCCCTTGCTAGACTTGAGGATGATCACACAATATTTTAAGATTCATGTAGCCTTCTCATTTTTTATTAGATACATAATAGGAATAAGAAAGTTACCTAACTATTAAAGTTTAATAATAACCAATTCAATGTAAGTATGAGATCCACATAGTAATTGGATTGTAACCCCTTCGAGAACAATTTTTTTTAGGCTTTCCTCGACTATTTTGACACCCAGATGTTTTACCTCTTTCATGCAATCATATTATTTTGGTGTGGAAAAATCAGACTTGTCAACTACCATATGAATCTTTCTCTTTTCCTTTGTTTTGCATTCCATCATAAGGGATCAAGCCGGTTGAATGTAGTTCAGAGTGATTCAACTAAAAATTCATCATTATGGGAAAAAACCTCTAAAAAATTAATAATTGAGATAGGTTAATATAGAGGGTCCCAACATGATCCTATAGCCTCAACCAAAGAATTTTTATGTGTCACAATTTCTGAGTAATAGCTTGTAAAAGATTGCAACCATTTTTCTATTTGGACTATATAAGGGATCAAACTAGTTGAACGTAGCTCAAAGTAGTTCAAAATGTTTTTGTCTAAAATAGGACCATTCCTAGCGTAAAAATACCCATATGGATGTGTTGGAACAATCAGTTTGGTCGTACAAGTTGTAGAAAAAAAGTTGCGTCACTTTGTAACTTTACATTGCTTGCATTTAAAAACTCTTTCGTGAACTAAAAAGTCATCACCATGAGA
The DNA here is from genome assembly GCA_007115665.2 of Sequoiadendron giganteum. NCBI lineage: Eukaryota > Viridiplantae > Streptophyta > Pinopsida > Cupressales > Cupressaceae > Sequoiadendron > Sequoiadendron giganteum. The sequence goes on from CM021102.1 coordinate 227,519,929, forward strand.
AAATTCCTCTGTGATAGAAAAAAAAGAGAGATTATTGTAGAGGGTCCCAACATGATCCCATATCCTGATACAAAGAGTTTTTAAGAGGCATGATTTTCGAGTAATAGCTCGTCAAAGATTGCAGTCAATTTACACTTTGGACTCTTAAGGGACCAAGCCAGTTGAACGTAGCTCAGAGTGATTCAACATGTTTGGGTGTGAAAGAGGACCATTCCTAGCATAAGCATACCCATATAGATGTGTTGGAACAGTCCATTTGGTCGTATGAGCTACAGAATATAAGTTGCACCACTTTGCAACTTTACATTGCTTGCATTTGACAAATTTTTTCTCAACTGAAAAGTTTTCACCACGAAAAAATGCCTCTGAGATAGAAAAAACAAAGAGAATTTATCGTAGAGGGTCCCAACGCGACCTTGTAGCCTCAGACAAAGATTTTGTAAGAATCACGGTTTTTGATTAATATCCCGTCAAAGATTTCAACCATTTTGCACTTTGGATTCTTATTGGATCAAGCTGGTTGAACATAGCTCAGAGTGATTCATACCCATCGAGATGTGTTGGAATATCCCGTTTGGTTGTATGAGTTTTAGAATGAAATTTGTACCACTTTGCAACTTTACACTACTTGAATTTGATAACTTTTTCCTACACTAAAAAGTCATCACCATGGGACAATACCTTTGAGATAGAAAAATTGAGCGAGGTTATTGTAGAGGGCTCTAAAGTGATCTCTTTTCCTTAGAAGGAGAGTTTTTAAGCATCACAATTTTTGAGTAATAGCCCATCAAAGATTGCAGTCATTTTTCACTTTGGACTCTTAAGGGATTGAGTTGGTTGAATGTAGCTTGAAGGGATTCAACATGTTTGGGCATAAAAGAGAACCATGCCTGACATAAATAGACCCATTCAGATGTGTTGGAATAGTATGTTTGGTCGTATGAGTTGCAGAATGAAAGTTACACCACTTTGCAACTTTACACTGTTTGCATTTGATATTTTTTTCCTCAACTAAAAAGTCATCACCACGGGAAAACACCTCTGAGATAGAAAAAACCAATAAGGTTATTGTAGAGGGTCCCAATGCGATCCTTTAGCCTCAAACAATGAGTTTTTAAGAGTCACGGTTTTTGAGTTATAGCCCATAAAAAATTCCAGCTATTTTGCACTTTGGACTCTTAAGGGATCGAGCCACTTGAACGTAGCTTAGAGTGATATGATATGTTTGGGCATGAAAGAGAATTATTCCTAGCATAAATTTACCCATCTAGATGTGTTGGAACAGTCCGTTTGGCCGTACGAGTTGTAGAACAAAATTTGGACCACTTTGCAACTTTACATTGCTTGCACTTGACAAATGTTTTCTCAACTGAAAAGGTGTCACCATGGGAAAAAGCCTCTGAGATAGCAAAAAATGAGAGAGGTTATTATAGAGGGGCCCAATGCAATCCTATAGCCTCAGATGGAGAGTTTGTAAGCATCATGGTTTTCAAGTTATATCCCATCAAAGGTTACAACCATTTTGCACTTTGGACTCTTAAGGGATCGAACCGGTTGAACGTAGCTTGGAGTGATTCGACGTGAAGGGATACATACTCATAACCTACAAGGTGCCTAAGGACGCCTGATATCAGATGCAAATACACATAAACCTTGAAAAAATACCTTTGAACTTGAATATTAGAGAGCAACATCTTCTTTGAAGTCAACAACAACTACTGACATGCCTTTGAACTTGAATATCCTTGGATTCTAGTTCTAATATAAGAATTGTATGTATTGCCTCCAAATTATAAAAAATGATACCTCTTGAATTTGTACAGTGGTAAGACCTATACAACCCCTAATATATGCATTGTTTTGGAGATTTATGAAAATAAATTCTCTTTAAAAATCACATACCACTTTGCACAAGCATAACAATGAAAAAAGAACTAAAATGAATGCATATGGAAGTAAGGAATACCCTCTTGAATCCTTATGTAATATCTTTCCTCTTGTAATTTCACTCCCTTTAACTAAGATCTACAACCTTTTGTGCAATATACCATTAATGACCGTCTTCAAACACTTTCATGTATGCCCTTATAACTCTTTTTCTTAAAATATCATGTCTGTCATGAGATTACTGCCCCTTTTATGTCTGTGATCATGAATAACTTGTACAAAGTAATTAAAGTCAAAGGTAGTAATAATACTTATGAGAATGAACAATACAATATAGTTTAGCTCTATGGATCACTCAAGGGTCCATTTAGTGAGGAGAATTCAAAGGTAATCTTATGTAGAAATGTATGGTTAGAAGGATTTCTCGTAGTCAATTAACATGTCACTATAGCTTCACAAGCTTTCCTCAAATCTACTTAAATCAAAATATCCATATATCACTAAGCCCAAGGTTGGTTCTCAATAGGATATAGCAATAGGAAATCATAAGAAATCACCAACACCTTTTGCACCTCAATTAACATAATCTAATGTACCTATTGCACCTTTTGTTTGATATAGCAACATGAAATAATACAAAATGAGGCATGAATAAAAATTGAGATCATGATATGATTAGACACAGACAAATAAGAATGAATACATAAGAAGTCACTTTTTTGAAGATAACAAAGCATGATAAAAATGTATACAATATTTCCTATCTATAATGGTTGCAGCTCTCCACTTCTTCAACATGATAGAATGGAAGAATAAGTAAATATGAGAATAAATATTTCAAGTTAAATAAAATAAGAAATAAAGCATTGACATAAGAAAAATTTACATATGAAAGGAACATAGCTTGGTCAATAGTATAAACAATTTGATACAACACCAAGGTAGTGGGTTGTTTAGAAACAAATGGGTCAAAGAAATCGGGTCTCACGGTGATGTACTCACCGTGAGACCCCATTTCTTGGACCCTTTTTTTCAAACAACCCAATATATTTCCAATTTCACCGAGTTGACAAGGTACATCACCATGAGACCCCATTTCTATGAGGCATTTTTCAAACAACCCACTACCTTGTCAATCCTACCACATTGACAAGCTAGTGAGATCACTAGCTTGTCAAAGGCCATATGAATTTTTGGATGGAATTCCTTAAATAAATGTGGTCTCATGGCATGCCATGATTGCAAGATAGGCACAAAATGGAAGCGTGGACAAGAAATGTGAATTGTTTCACAAAAAAAAATTTCATAGACATTTATGCAAAAGGTAGTACCATAGACAAGCTAGTGATCTCACTAGCTTGTCAATGCAGTAGGATTGAAAAGGTAGTGGGTTGTTTGAAAAAATGCCTCATAGAAGAGACCCCACTTCTATGAGGCATTTTTTCAAACAACCCACTAGCTTGTCAATCCTATCGCATTAACAAGATAGTGAGCTCACTAGCTTGTCAAAAGTCACATGAATTTTTGGATGGAATGCCTTAAAGAAATGTGGTCTCATGGCATGCCATGATTGCAAGATAGGCACAAAATGGAAGCATGTGTTAGAAATGAAAGCAACACTACTTAATGGAAATCTGATTCAAATAAATTTCTGCATTCTTTTGTGTGTATTATCAATAGAGATTGTAACATGAAATTTAAATTATGCTTCAAAAAGATGCAAAATCAAAATCCTTAACACATAACACAATGACATTGTTTTTATCATGGAGAAAACCCTTTCAAGTAAAAAAATACACATAGGAAAGAGGCCCAATGTTTGTATTAATTAGCATAATATTGTACAATACAACAACACCACCAATCTCTCCTTCAATATTCAATTTGACAACATTTTGACAACACTTGAGTACCTAAAATCTATATTGCAACTACAAATACATGGAAAATACTTATAAAAGATTTTTTGATATCACCCAAGGCATCCACACTCTCTCTCCTCCAAGTGTCCCACATGCAAGCATAAAAAATGACACCAACATGCAACTTCCAAGTGCCAAAAGTTGACCCTTCCAAAGTTGGTTGCCAATATACAAGAATGGCATCATACAACATCTTATGATGTGTCATAACCATCATAGATACCTCGAACATGCATCCTATCCAAGATACATGTCCGGGGATAAATATAGAAAATATACAACTAACATATCTCTCATATGTGTCATAGAATCTCAGAATCTTATGACAGCTAATTGCAGCTGTCATAGATTCACTTACCAAACATTATGAATTTTTTCATACATGCCAAAATAGTAGATTCTCCAAGGGAAACTCCTACCCTCATTTACCATGAGTTTTTAAATTTTCCAATAGTAAATGTCACTCTGTAACTACCTCTGGTGACTTTGAAATTACCCTTTTTAGTGAAACTAGTATATATCCTCATGGATAATTACAAATTACAAATAATAAATGGAATAAATACAATATTGGGATTTATAAGGTTAATTACACCTTATCCCAACATTCTCCCACTTGACATTATAAATTGTAAATCAACCCATAGGAAATCACAAGAAAAAATAATCAAGCACTAGAAACAAGGCCCATGGCCTCTCTACACCACATGAACTTCTCTATGCTCACAGGTTTGGTCAATGAATCTGCAACATTCTCGAGTTTCTATCTTCTTCAGCTCAATGTCTCCATTTGCAACCAAATCTCAAAAAAAGTGATACCAAACATCAACATGCTTAGTCCGAGCATGATATATAAGATTATTAGCTAAGAAGATAGCACTCTGGCTATCACAACTGATATGAATGTTCTTGCAATCAAATCCAATCCCTGTACATAATCTCCTTAACCAAACAACCTCCTTAGAGACATGAGTAGCAACCATATACTCTGATTTTGTGGTGGAAAAATAAATTGTGGGCTGCCTCTTACTCATCCAGCTCACTACACCTCCAAACAGAGTAAACACATAGCCACTAGTGGACCTTCGACTATCTAAGTCACCTGCCCAATCTACATCAACAAAAACCTATATGTCCAAAAGATTTATCAACACTATCAATACCAGAATAAACCAAACAATGATCACGAGTACCTGCAAGATATTTAAACACACTCTTCATATAATTCCAATGTTGTCTACTAGGGTTAGACATAAATCTACTCAAAACTCCCATTGCTTGGAAAATACCTGGTCTAGTGCAAACCATTGCATACATCAAACTCCCTATAGCACTAGCATATATGGCACATTAGACATATCACCAAAATCATCCTTAGTCTTTGGAAAAATATCTAATGAAAGCTTAGTACCAATGGGTAAAGGAACTCTAACTAGGTTACAATCTTGCAAACTAAACCTCTACAAAATAGTATTCACATACTTACTTTGTGACAACCAAAGCTTTATGTTATGTTTGTTCCTCATGATCTCAATTCCCAAAATATACCTTACAACACCAAGATCCTTGATATTAAATGCACCTGAAAGTTGGTCTTTAAGCTCATTGATCATACCCTTAGTATTGCTGAAAAATAACATGTCATCAACATACAAAGCAATAACAAGTATAGAATCATCAATACAATGAATGTAAACACAATGATCCTCCTCACTTCTAAAAAAACCCAATTTCAAAACAAATGAATCAAAATTTTGATACCACATTTTGGGGGACTGTTTTAAACCATACAAAGACCTCTTCAACTTGCAAACCAAATAATCTTTTCCTTTTACCTCAAAACCTATAGGTTGTTGCATATATATTTCTTCCTCAAGATCTCCATTAAAGAATGCAGTCTTAACATCCATTTTCTCAATCTCCCAATCATAATATGCAACAATGGATAAGAGAAATGTAATAAAAGTCAATTTAGCAACAAGAGAGAATATCTCACCAAAATCAACTCATTCTCTCTGGAAGTAGCCCTTGGCTAGTAGTCTAGCCTTATACTTCTCCAATGACCCATCTTCTCGTAATTTTTTCTTGAAGACCCACTTACATCCTATTTCATTTCTTCCTTTGGTAACACAAACAAGATCCTAGGCATTATTAGATTCTAAGACCATCATCTCCTCCTGCATGGCCAACTGCCAAGAATCACTATCATTTGCAGAAATAGATTCCTTGTAGGATCTAGGTTCATCTTTAGTACTCGATAAAGCATATGCACAACATAAATCTGGTGGGCTATACTTGTCAATTAGATTTCATTGTCTTGTGGTTCTCCTTAAGTGTGGAGTAAAAGACTCAACTGGTTCTTCTACATGATCATCTGTACCAACTTATTTTGTAACAACATATTCATCTTCATCAAAATTACTTGAACCTTATGATATTGCTATCAAGATTCAACGGTGTAGTTTTTGAGTCAAACTCATTGACCCAAGATTCATGAGTAGTGGTTCACAAGAACCCATCTCTCATGATAATGAATGGTCCACTTAGCACTGATTGCATCTAGGTGATTCTCATAGAGGTGAAGAATTGGTCCGTCCTGGGAGGTCACCCATCCTAGTAATGACCTCCCATGATGGACCAATGCTTCACCTCTATGAGAATCACCTAGATGAAATGAGTGTTAAGTGGACCATTCATTATCATGAGAGATGGGTTCTTGTGAACCACTACTCATGAATCTTGGGTCAATGAGTTTGACTCGAAAACTACACGGTTGAATCCTGATAGCAATATCATAATTTGACATGATGTGGAAGAAACCTCCTACTATTACTTGAACCTTCTTCTTCTTATTCACCCCCAATCCATCATTTTGTTCTTCCTAAGGTGCATCTTGTTTCTCTAAATCAAAGTGCACCTTCTTTACCTTTTTTTCTTTTTCTTTTGGCTACTCAGGTTCAAAAATATCTCTAAGTTCCCTAAAAATAACGTCTCTAGAAAAGATAATCTTACGGGTTAGTGGATTCCAAAGTTTATGACCTTTCACATTATCACCATATCTAATGAATGTACACTTTTCAGCTTTTGGATCCAACTTATATTGCTTTTCCTTAGGCACATGAACCTCATAGCCAAAAACCCTTAAATGTGAAACAAAAGGTTTCTCACTTGTCCACAGTTCATAAGGTGTTGAATCAAGATCCTTACAAGGAGATTTATTTATGAAGTAGCAAGAAGCACACATAACCTCTTCCCAAAATCATGTATCCAACTATTCATCACTAAGCATACTTTTGGCTCTTTCCATAATTGTCCGGTTCATCCTTTCTGCAACACCATTCTATTATGGTGTATACAAAGTTATCTTTTGTCTGATTATACCTACAAGCTTGCAATACTCATTAAATTACTTAGAGCAATGTTCCCCTCCATTGTTAGATCTTAATATTTTAATCTTTAAACCTGATTGGTTTTCTACTAAGACTTTGAATTCCTTAAACTTAGTGAAAACTTCAGATTTACATTTCAGAGAATAAATCCAAGTAAATATGGATACATCACCAATGAAGGTGAAAAAATAACAATATTTTCCAATAGATTTATTATCCACATGTCCGAACACATCCGTATGAATAATTTCTAATTTCTCTTTTTCTCTATTGCATATTGAAGGAAATGATTTTTTGTTTTGTTTACCAAACACAAAATGCTCACAAAAATCAAAGTGCTCATCAGAATAAGAGAAAATATCCAACAATTATTTATTCTTAATAGTTTATAATACATTATTTCTTGTATGACCCAATCTACGGTGCCACATCATACATTCATTTTTAGTAATGACCTCAAATACATAGGATACATTACAAACTGTACTGGCTTCAATCTTGAACAAGTTTCCAATCTCTTCCCTTTCGCTACCACCAAGTTCCCTCTCACTATTCTGCAACCATGCTTGTAAAAATTCACATGCACTCCCAAATCATTCATCTTTGAAATAGAAATCAGATTTATAGCTAATCCAAGAACATGACAAACTTCACGGAGGGTTTTAATCCTTCCATCACAGAAACACAATAATACCTTGTCTTTCCCAACAATCAGATATGAAGATTTGTCTCCAAGTTATATATTACCTCCATCATATTTTTCATATTTGGAGAACCATTCCTTATGCGGGGTCATATGAAAGGAGCATCCTGAGTCTACCAACCAGTTTTCATTAGCAAAAAAATTACAAGAAGAAATTAAAACATCTTCACCCGCATTCGAGGATTTATCAAAAGCACTATCCCACTATGTTGCAAGTATGGATGTCAACAAAGTTTGGTGTGATTCTAGATGGTACTTGTATAGTTGAGATACTATAGAAGTGTTTAGAGTAAATGGAGCTATATTTATGAAGTTGTAGTTGTGTTTTTGCCAAGTGCTTTTGAGAAAATTAAGAAATAATAAAGAGTGTGTAGTGTGTGTGTTCAAAGTGTGATATGGTAATGTGCTCTGCATTTATTCTGTATTGATCCTATTCCTATGCGGATTTTTGTTATTGTTCATGATCTTCAATGGAAAATATATGCTGAGTTTTGCCTTTTGGATCGATGGAGAATAAAAGATATGTTCACCGGTGTGTGAATTAGTTTGTCAAAACTATTTGTATGTGGACTGGGAGAAATGTTTTTTCTTTGTAGCCTTCTGGTGTTTTTTTTGAGGTTTTGCGGATTTGGAAGTAGGTTAATGCTAATTTTCTCTATGTTTTGGTACTTTGGAAGACTTGCTCCAGAGCTCCTATGTGTTATTGCTTGGTCTTGTTGGACTACTGAAGAATGGTTTGTGCATGAAGATTATTGCAGTTGTTGTGGATGTATTTGAAGGTATCTACTAGATGTTAAAATTTTTGGTGAAGTGTGTTGGGTGATCCACGTGTGATCTTCTTGCTGGAGATGAATGTACTTCAAGATCATTGGTGTTTTCATTAGGTTTGACCGACCTAGTGTCTACACATTACATAAATATTTTGCATCGAATTAAGGAAGCATGTGATTGATCCAAGATGTTGTTTGGGTCCTAATTAAATGTGTAAATGGTCCTCTCTCATTCTTATCTACTATGATAATGTTGAGTAGCTAACCTAATTTGAATATGTAAATTTAAGGATGTATAGCCGACCTTGGAGAATGCTTCTAGGGTTGAAAGTATAAAAGCAAGTCAAGATATTGTGAATTATGTGACAAGCAAGAGAAGTGTGTGCAGAAGTGTGAAAAGAATAATGGGTAAGAGCGAATCAAGGCAACAATAATTTGATGTGTTGGATTGCTAAAAGGAGTGAGATGATGGTGTCTATAATCTTTTGATCAAGCTGCAGATTTGTGGAACCTTTTGTGGTGGATTTTTTTTTATCTTTTCTTTATCTATAGGCAGTGAGACTCCTTCTACATAGTGAGTCCTATTGTAGTATCTGGGTAATGGCCCCTCTGGAAATGAGCCTTAGTATCTGGTATTGCATTAATACTATATTATGAGATAATTCTCATTGTGGTTTTTCCCTCATTGGGTTTTCCACATAAATCTGGTGTCTCTGGTATTTTTTTTCTGTTATTTTCATTTCATGTTTACACTTAATAATAGATTGAGTTAGAGTGGAATTGATTAAGTTTAGAAGTAAAGTAATTTGATACAATTGATTCACCCCCCCTCTCGGTTTTCTTGTGCATTTCAACAACTAGTATTAGAGCTCTGGTTCCTTGGTGAAAATCTTAACTGCTTGAGGTAGATCAGATGGCGCATAAGTTGAAAATCCCTATTTTTGATGGAGCTGATTATAGTGAATGGAAAGTGCAGATGAGAGGTTACTTGATCTCTCTTGGTTCCAAGACTTGGAAAGCCATAGAGAAAAATTATGTTGAACCATCTATTGGTCCTTCCTTTGCAGATGAGATTTCTGCTTATGAAGAGAATGAAAAGGTAAGGTATGCTATCTTTAGTGTTCTATCTAAAATTGAAAGGACAAAATTTATTTCTTTAGGCACTACTTATGAAGTATGGGAAAAATTGAAAGACATTTATGAAGGAAATGATAGAGTAAAATTGTCACGGAAGCTAATAGCTAAGTGAAAATTTGAGAACTCGAGGATGGAAGAGGCTGAATATATAGCTAGTTATTACCATAGAGTTGAACTTGTAGCAAATGAGAGAAATAATCAAGGTGGTACCATGTCAGACGAATATGTAATTGAGAAGATCCCGATGACCCTACCAGAGAACTACAGTGACAAGGTGTCTACTATTGAAGAATCATATGATCCAATTAAATTTACTAAGCAGTAGCTATTTGGCACCTTGACTACATTTGAGATGAGAAAATTTGTAAGAGAAAAGGAGAAAGATGAAACAACCTTTAAAGAAATAAATATAGGAGATGACTCAGATGATGATAGTTCAGAAAAATTGGAAGCAAAATCTACAAGGAAACTAAAGAAAGGTATTGGTAAATACAAAGGTATGTTTCCCTTTAAATGTTTCAGTTGTGGATATATTGGTCATAATGCCTCAAGATTTCCAAATAGAGATACACACAAGAAGAACAAATATAATAATAATAACTACAGAGACAAAAAGGATAGGAAGCTCAAGAAATTGTATTATGTTAAAGAGATGCAATAATTTATGATGATGAGTTTGAATTTGAGGAAGATAAAGATGAATGTTTATTTCTAGCCCTGGAAAATAAAGTTGTATTTGTTGACCATGGAAGATGTGTAAGGGAATCTGGTCCGGAGATCAAGAAAGATGAGATGAAGAGGAGATTCCAGAACCTCCACCTAAGACTCCTAAATATGTGCAGAGAAACCATCTTAAGGAACAAATAATTGGAGAAATATGTGAAGGTGTAAAGATAAGAAGTAATTTGGTTGAGGTAAACTTGTGTTTACTTTCTAAGATAGAAACTAAGACTGTGAATGAGGCATGCAAAGGTGAGAGTTGGCTTAGAGCAATGAAAGAGGAATTGCAGCAGATAGAAAATAATCAGACATGGGAGCTATTCCCTAGACTAGTAAACAAGAATGTAATTGGTTCAAAGTGGGTATTCAGAAATAAGCTGAATGAAGATGGTGAAGTGGTAAGAAATAAAGAAAGACTTGTATGGAAAGGTTATTCATAGGTTGAAGGAATATATTCTGGAGAGAAATTTGCACCAGTGAGAGGAATGGATGCCATTCAAATGTTCTTGGCATTTTTATCTCATAAAGATTTCAAAGTGTACCAGATGGATGTCAAGTCTGCATTCCTGAATGGAGAATTGGAAGAAGAAGTGTATATGGAACAACCAGAAGGATTTTAGCTATCAAACAAGCTTGACATGGTTTGCAAGTTTAAAAAGGAACTGCATGGACTTAAACAGGCTCCCAGAGCATGGTATGTAAGGTTGGATAGACACTTGACACAACATGGATTCAACAAACGATCTACAAACAAAAATATTTACTTCAAAGTTGAGAGAAACAAAATTTTGATAGTTGTGGTATATGTGGATGATATTATCTTTGGGGGAAATGAAGGTATATGTAAGAAATTTGCAGAGGAGATGCAAAAAGAGTTTGAGATGTCTATGATCAGAGTTGAATTTATTCCTTGGTCTTCAAGTGAATCAAATTGATATGGGGATATTCATTTCATAATCTAAGGATGTTAAGGAATTGTTGAAGAAGTTTGGAATGGAGGACTCCAAACTAGTTTGTACCCCTATGGTAACTGGATGTAAGCTAAGTAAGGATGATGTATCCTCTAAAGTTGATCAGAGCATGTACTGATCTATAATTGGTGCACTGTTGTATCTTACTACTACTAGATCAAATATCATGCATGTAGTATATTTTGTTGCAATATTTAAAGAACCTAAAGAGGCACACTTTACACTTGTGAAGAGGATATTCAAATATCTAAAGGGAACTCCAAATTATGGGCTATGGTATCCTAAGGATACTGATTTCACATTAAAGGTCTACACTGATGTAGATTGGGCTGGATATGTAGATGATTGGAAGAGTACAAGTGGTGGTGCATTCTTCCTTGGAGGAATATTGGTCTCATGGTTGAGTAAGAAACATGATTCAATTTATTTATCCATTGTAGAAGCTGAATATATTGCACAAACATCCTTCTATACACATGTTCTTTGGATGAAGTAAACTTTGAAGGACATAGGTGTAATGTGTGATGATCATATCTCTATCTTTTGTGAAAATACAAGTGCAATAAAAATTTCAAATAATCCGGTGATTTATTCTAGGACAAAGCATATATATCAGGTATCACTTTTTGAGGGAGAAGGTATTGCAGAATGGAGTCAGACTTGAATATGCATCTACCAAGGAAAAAATTGCTGACATATTCACTAAGGCACTTTAGAAGGATACTTTTGAGTATCTTAGGGGGAAGTTAGGGCTTACTGCCCCTCCTTCCATGAACTAGGTGCACATGGAGGTGCATCAGTTCTGTGGATTCACAAATTATTTTATGATTTGGACTAATGATTGTGGTCTACTCCTTAAGGGGAGTAGACAGTTTCATTGTTGTAGTATGTGATGTGGGTGCACTCCTAAGGGGGAGCAATTAGAGCTTTATATGCCGAGTGTTTTTCATGCAAAAACTTAGACATTGATGTCAAAGGGGGAGAGAAATTCATGTGAAAATTTTGGAAATAGAGAGAGAGCCTTGTAAGGAGAAGGGAGTAGAAGAAGCAAGAGAATGTGTATGCTTTCTTTGATGGTTTTTCAGATCATGTGTTGCCATCAATGAAAAAAGGGGGGATTGTTGCAAGTATGGATGCGCTTGGTGGTGTTGTCATTAATGTTTTCATTGATTTCAACATAGTTCAGTGTGATTGCAGATGGTACTTGTATAGTTGAGATACTGTAGAAGTGTTTAGAGTACATGAAGCTATATTTATAAAGTTGTAGTTGTGTTTTTGCCAAGTGCTTTTGAGAAAATTAAGAAATAATGAAGATTATGTAGTGTGTGTGTTCAGAGTGTGCTTCGATAATGTGATCTACATTTATTGTGTATTGATCCTATTCCTATACAGATCTGTGGTATTATTCATGAGCTTCAATGGAAAATATATCCCGAGTTTTACTTTTGGATCGATGGAGAATGAAATATATGTTCACCGGTGTGTGAAATGGTTTGTTAGAACTATTTGTCTGTGGACTAGGAGAAATGTTTTTTTCTCTGCAACCTTCTAGTGGTTTATTTTAGGTCTTTCAGATTTAGAAGTAGGCTAATGTTGATGTTATCTATGTTCTGGAAAATGTGCTTGTGGTTTGGTGCTCTGGAAGACTTGCTCTAGAGCTCCTGTGTGTTGTTGCTTGGTTTGGTTGGACTACTGAAGAATGTTTTGTGCATGAAGATTATTGTAGTTGTTGTGGATGTATCTGAAGGTCTCTAAGAGATGTTAAAATTTTTGGTGAAGTTTGTTGGGTGATTGACTTGTGATCATCTTGTTGGAGATGAGCATACTTCAAGATGATTATTTTTTTCATTTAGGTTTGGCTGATCTGGTGTCTACACATTAAATGAAAATTTTGCATCAAATTAAGGAAGCATGTGATTGATCCAATATTTTGTTTGGGTCCTAATTAAATGTGTAAATGGTCCTCTCTCATTCTTATCCACTGCAAGAATGTTGAGTATCCGACCTAATTTGAATTTGTAAATTGAAGGATGTATAGCCGACCTTGGAGAATACCTCTAGGGTTGAAGATAGTATAAAATCAAGTCAAGATATTCTAAATTGTGTGACAAGCAAGTGAAGTGTGCAAATAAGTTTGAAAATAAGAGTGTGTAAGAGAAAATAAAGGCAACAATACTTTGATGTGTTGGATTCCTGAAAGCAATGAGTTGATGGTGTCTGCAATATTTTGATCAAGCTACAAATTTGTGGAACCTTTTATTGTGGATCTTTGTTTATATTTTCTTTATCTATAAGTAGTGAGCCTTTGTATTTGGGCAATGAGCACTCTAGTAGTGAGCCTTTGTATTTGATATTGCATTATTACTATATTGTGAGCTAATCCTCACCGTGATTTTTCCCTGATTGGGTTTTCCATGTAAATCTGGTGTCTCTGGTGTTTGCTTTCTGTTATTTTCATTTCGTGTTTACGCTTAATAACAAGTTGAGTTAGAGTGGAATTGATTAAGGTTAGAAGTAAAGCAATTTGATACAACTGGTTCACCCCCCTCTCATTTTTCTTGTGCATTTCAACACACTATTTCTTTGGGTTTCTGCACTCCTTTTTTACATGTCCCCTTTTACCATAGTTCCAACACTTAACTCTGTTCTTCTTTACAAGAGTCTTAGATCAGCCCTTGGACTTTTCCTTAGACCCTTTCTAATCTCTTTTTGATCCCCTTTCCTTAGACCTTCCCCTGATACTGAGAGAATCCCATGAACTGTTTGAACTCTTCTTCCTTAGTTCGTGTGCTATTAAAATTGCAACACGGGCATCCAACTTTGGATCTGTGAGGTTAGTAGTGATAAAAATGATAAAATTCTCCTAGGACTCAGGTAAAGAAAAAAGAAGCAAGATACATTTATCTTCCTCATCTACTTCAACATCTACTGAAGCAAGCTGACTCATCAACAAATTTAAATAATTTAAATAATCTACAACCGACTCACCCTCTTTCATTTTTAAAGAAAATAATTTTTTTTAAAATAAAGATTATTTACCATACTATTGGCTTGGTAGATCTCACCCAACCGATTCCACAATTTATATGTGGTCTTTTCCTTTACGACATTCAATAGGACAAAGTATGAAAGACACAACTGGATGGTTCCTCTTTCCTTCTTATCTAATCTAAACCGCTCATCTTGAGATACATCATCAGGTTTCTTCTCCTTTTGAACAACCAACCATTGGTTTCTTTCTTTCAACAAATCTTCCATTTTTAGCTTCCACAACTCATACCCCACTCTCTTGGACTTCTCAATGTCCAAACGAGAGGTTGATACAACTATGGATCAAGCCATAATATCAACACAATATCCGCAAAACAAACAAAACAAAATGTCCCATTGCAGCTACAACTTCCACACTACCACCCAAATATGGTCAGGCTCTATTAACAAACATTAGAAATGAAAGCAACACTGCTTCAATGGAAATATGATTCAAATATTTTTTTGTAATATTTTTAGTGTGTATTATCAATGGAGACTGTAACATGAAATTGAAACTATGCTTCATAGAGATTCAAAATCAAAAAACTTAACACACAACACAATGACACAATATTTATCATGGAGAAAACCCTTTCAGGTAAAAAAACTCCACATAGGAAATAGGCCCAATGTTTGTATTAATCAGAAAAAGATTGTGCAATACAACACCACCAATCTCTTCTTCATTCTCCAATCTGATAGCATTCCGATAGCACCTAAGTACCTAAAATCTATATTGCAACAAAAAATACATGGAAAATACTTATACAAATGTTTTCCATATCACCCAAGGCATACAAACTCTCTCTCCTCCAAGTGTCCCACATGTAAGCATAAAAAATGACACCAACATGCAACTTCCAAGTGTCAAAAGTTGACCCTTCCAAATTTGGGCGCCCATATCCAAGAATGACATCTTACAAGATCTTATGATGTGTTATAACCATCATAGACACCTCCAACATGCATCCTATCCAAGATAGGCGCTTGGGGATAAGTATAGAAAATATACAACTAACATATCTATCATATGCATCATAGAATATCATAATCTTATGACAACTTGCAACTATCATACATTCACTTACCAAAAATTATGATAGTTTTCATACATGCCAAAAATAGCTGATTCTCTAAGGGAAACACCTACCCTTATTTACCATGATTTTTTACATTTTCCAATAGTAAATATGTCACTTCGTAACTACCTCTGGTGACTCCAAAATTACCCCTGTCAGTGAAACTAGTATACCTCCTAATGGATAATTACAAATTACAAATAATAAATGGAATAAACACAATATTGGGATTTACAAGGTTAATGGAACCTTATCCCAAAAACATGGACAAGTCATGTGAATTGTTTGACAAAAATGTTTTGGTAGACATGTATGCAAAATGTGGTACCATAGACAAGCTAGTGAGCCCACCATGAGATCCCATTTTTGTGAGGAAATTTTTCGAAGAGGCCACTACCTTGTCAATCCTACGACATTGACAAGCTAGTGAGCTCACTACACCATGAGACCCCATTTCTATGAGGCATTTCTTCAAACAACCCACTACCTTGTGAATCTTACCACATTTACAAGCTAGTGAGCTCACTAGCTTGTCAAAGGTCACATGAATTTATGGATGGAATGCCTTAAATAAATGTGGTCTTGTGGCATATCGTGATTTCAATTTTGAGACAAAATGGAAGCATGGGCAGGGCATGTCAATTGTTTCACAAAAATGGTTTGGTAGACATGTATGCAAAATACGTTACCATAGATAAGCTAGTGAGATCACTAGCTTGTCAATGTGGTAGATATGCATGCATTGACAAGGTAGTGGGATGTTTGAAAAAAATGCCTCATATAAATGGGGTCTCATGGTGGCATCAACCCTTAACCCTTAATATCTTAACCATAAACCCTTAAACCCTAAAACCTAAACCCCTATACCCTCTACCCTCTCTATTGGACCTTCAACCCTAATCCCTTAACCCTATACCCTCAACACTATACCTATTGATGGTGAAAATGACACAAACAATGTTTAACAAAATATCTCTACTCTATTTCTCCTGAAAAAGAAAGACAACATATAGTAGCCTAACTCCCAAGGTCCTGGTAGTTGGTTCACAACTACCTGGTGTCACTCAATCGGTCCATGCAATTGTAATATTCAAGGGCCTTTATTGGTAATAAGGAATGCAAGCAATGAATTATTCATCGAACTTGTTCTTAATGAAAAAGGGTTTTTAAATAAAAGAAAAAGATAGATCAGGGCATACATCAGTAAAATATGAATAAAACTTATCTACTATCCAGACATATATCTTCAACAATGAATGCTCTTCCAACATATCAAGAAAACCATAGCATGATGCAATTTATAGAATAGTTCATACTATTGCATGCATCTAAGGTGCTTAATTTAACATCACAATCACACATCATAAATATTTTAAAGAGAAAAGAACACACTCTCATTCGTTGCCAAGATCATAGATCAACAGACTTTCAATAAATTCAATTCATAGATAATCTAATGAAATTATCTTTAAATATGGTTCCTTCTAATGATTTTCATCACATAAGAAACACTCATGCTTCAGCACAATTAGTGGCATACAGATAGACTATAATTCATCAACCTTATCCAATAACTTAAGTCCAACACCATATTGCGTAAAAACCTATAATTATATTCAACTGTAAACAAAATAACAAAGTATCCCTGTAAAACACTACAAAAAATTCTATCTCCTACTATCAGGTGGCTAATCTTATTCTCATCAGCCGACGCCTTACAATATGATACACCAAAGGTATTTATAGATGTACAAGAATCTGAAGTCCTTTCTATCTTAAGTCGATCCACCTTTTTAGTGTTGGTATGTGGCAACTGATCATTCTATACTGTACACTCTTCATGTATCCTCGCCGGGGTCCGGGGCCGGGCCGGGCCCCAGGCGGGGGTTCGGGGGCGGTAGCCCCCGAGAAAAATTTTTGGCCTGCTTTTTCGCGAAATTATTGAAAAAAGGGAAAAATCACAAAAAAGGGAAAAATCCTCGATTTTGTATAACCCTAATTTATAAAGGGTTTAGGATAGAGTTACAGTATTATAAGAAACAAGCGATTATTCGCGATATTGTAATAGGGTTTTACACTGGTTAATGAAATCATTGGATGGCTGCGGTTTGGTGGATGTAGCCAACATTGGGTGAACCACGTTAAATTCTCTGTGTTATTTTTCTGTGTGTTTTACTTCTGGTTTATTTGATAAAATCTGCATTTAGCTTTTAGATATCTACCATTGAAATCCTAACAAGTGGTATCAGAGCTAGTTGTTTTTCAATTATCGTTTGCAGGAAAGTCTCACGGTTGAGTGGGAGTCTCACGGTTAAGTGGGAGCAATGGCAGACGAGGGTAAGATGAAGGTTGATAAGTTCAATGGGCAGAACTATCAGTTATGGAAGATGCAGATGGAGGACTATCTCTATCAGAAGGATTTATGGCGGCCATTGGAAGGGAAAACCAAGAAACCCACAGCAATGTCGGATGAGGACTGGGATATTTTGGACAGAAAGGCACTTGGCAGTATTCGCTTATGCCTGGCATAATCGGTGGCGTTCAATATTACAACAGCAAAGACAACTCTAGAGTTGATGGAAACCCTAGCAAAGTTATATGAAAAGCCTTCCGCTTCGAATAAGGTATTTCTTATGAAGCGTTTATTTAATATGAAAATGGTAGAAGGTGGATCAGTTACTGATCATTTGAATGAATTTAATACGGTTACTAGTCAATTAACTTCTGTAAAAGTTAACTTTGATGAAGAAGTTAGGGCTCTTTTGATTTTGTGTTCTTTGCCTGAAAGCTGGAATAGCTTGGTAATGGCGGTTAACAATTCTGTTTCTAGTTCAAATACATTGAAATTTGATGATGTTGTTGGTGTTATTTTGAGCGAGGAAATTCGTAGGAAAAGCTCTGGTGGAACATCCACATCAAGTAGTGTTTTGAATGCAGAAAGCAGGGGCAGAACAAATGAGAGACGAAACAATTTTCGGAGTCATGGGAAGTCATGACGAAAATCAAGGGACAGAAGGTCCCAATCTAGAGACAAGAGGGATTGCTGGTACTGTGGTAAGCCAGGGCATGTAAAGAAAGATTGTTGGTCTCGAAAAAATAAAGAAGGAGACAAACAAGAAGGAAATAAAGAGGCAAATGTGGTAAGTAATAAATCTGATGAGGATGCTTTGATTCTTTCTCTTGATAATGTTGATGATTCTTGGGTGTTAGATTCAGGGGCTTCATTTCATGCTACACCCCATAGAAATTATTTTTCTCTTTGTACTCTATTCTATTAACTGATGCTGGTGAACCAGAATGTTATCATGAAGCTATGCAGGTGGATACCAAGGTTCAGTGGGAGCATGGAATGGAAGAAGAAATGGACTCCTTGCTGAAAAATCAAACTTGGGAATTATGCAAGTTGCCTGCAGGTAAAAAGGCTTTAGCAAACAAATGGGTTTATAGGATGAAAGAGGAGGATGGAGGTAAGAAAAGATTTAAATCCAGATTAGTTGTAAAGGGATTTGCACAGAAACAAGGTATTGATTTTGATGAAATATTTTCTCCAGTTGTTAAAATGACCTCTATTCGTACTGTGTTAAGTATTGTGGTTGTTGAAGATTTGCATTTAGAACAGCTTGATGTTAAAACTGCCTTTCTCCATGGTGATTTGGAAGAGGAAATTTATATGGAACAACCACAAGGATTTGAGGTCAAAGGTAAGGAGAAACTGGTGTGCAGATTGAAGAAAAGCTTATATGGCTTAAAGCAAGCACCTCGACAATGGTATCTTAAATTTGATAGTTTTATGGCTGAGCAAGGTTACAATAGGTGTAATTCAGACCATTGTGTTTATTTTAAGATGCTAGGTGAAGATAGCTACATTATTTTATGTTTATATGTTGATGATATGCTTGTAGCGGGGTCTAACATGGATCACATAAAGGAGTTAAAACAACAGTTAGCAAATTCATTTGCTATGAAGGATTTGGGGGCAGCAAAACAAATCCTTGGTATGAAGATTACAAGAGATAGGAAAAACAGGAAATTGTTTTTATCTCAGGTTGATTATGTTAAAAAGGTGTTGCAGAGATTTCATATGGAGAATGCAAAAGCTGTCAGCACACCTTTGCCCAGTCATGTAAAATTGACTAAGGATATGTGTCCAAAGACACAAGAGGAGGAAGAAAAAATGTCCAAAGTACCATATGCTTCAGCTGTAGGTAGTTTAATGTATGCCATGGTATGCACGAGACCAGATATTGCACATGCTGTAGGAGTTGTTAGCCGGTATATGAGTAATCCAGGAATTGAGCATTGGAATGCAGTGAAATGGATTCTCAGGTATTTGAGAGGTACACCAGATAAACATTTATGTTTTGAGGGATCTAATACAGATTTAAAAGGCTATGTTGACTCAGATCTGGCAGGGGATATTGATACCAGGCGGAGTACCACAGGTTATGTATTTACCGTTGGTGGGACAGCAGTAAGTTGGATATCTCGATTGCAAAAGGTGGTTGCTTTATCCACCACAGAGGCAGAGTATGTGGCTGCAACAGAGGCAGCAAAAGAGATGATATGGATGCAACTTTTCATGGAAGAGTTGGGAAAACAACAGGCTGAAAATTACTTGTTTACAGACAGCCAGAGTGCTATACATCTTGCAAAGAATTCTGCTTTGCACTCTAAAACCAAACACATACAGTTGAGGTATCATTTCATTCGGTCAGTGATGGAGGATGGACAGGTAAAGCTGGCAAAGATACATACAGATGTAAATCCAGCGGATATGTTTACTAAGGCGGTGATAAGGGAGAAGCTGAGCTCCTCTTCAGCTTCGGTTGGCCTTCAAGGTTGAATTAAAGTATAAGAAAGCAGCAGGATCCAAGGTGCTTATTTCCAGTGGGAGCTGTAAGTGCAGCGGTGTCGTCCAGGTTCAGTCTCCAAGTGGGAGATTGTTTAGGTGTGGAGCCTGATCAGTCTCCAAGTGGGAGATTGTTGGTATGTGGCGACTGATCATTCTATACTGTACACTCTTCATGTATCCTCGCCGGGGTCCGGGGCCGGGCCGGGCCCCGGGCGGGGGTTCGGGGGGGCGGTAGCCCCCGAGAAAAATTTTTGGCCTGCTTTTTCGCGAAATTACTGAAAAAGGGAAAAATCACAAAAAAGGGAAATATCCCCGATTTTGTATAACCCTAATTTATAAAGGGTTTAGGATAGAGTTACAGTATTATAAGAAACAAGCGATTATTCGCGATATTGTAATAGGGTTTTACACTGGTTAATGAAATCATTGGATGGCTGCGGTTTGGTGGATGTAGCCCACATTGGGTGAACCACGTTAAATTCTCTGTGTTATTTTTCTGTGTGTTTTACTTCTGGTTTATTTGATAAAATCTGCATTTAGCTTTTAGATATCTGCCATTGAAAACCTAACACTTACTACACAATAGCTATCTCTATAGATTCCATTGCATCATTAACCATTTAACTATCAATAACTCACTTTCCCACCAAAGACATCTAGTCATCCACCGTCCACTACTACACCGCTATACACAAACTAGCCCTTCATGGTATGGTGGTATCTATCGCTCTACCACACCAAGCCTCGTACACCATCGTGATGTGGTGGTGACTATACTACACCATTGTATGATACCTTCAAGCATTATCACGAGGTAGTGACCACCACTTGTTGCAAGTATGGATGTGTTTGGTGATGCTGTCATTAATGTTGTCATTGATGTCAACACAACTCAGGCTTATTATAGATGGTACTTGTATAGTTGAGGTACTGTAGAAGTTCTTAGAGTACATGGATCTATATTTCTGAAGTTTTAGTTTTGTTTTTGCGAAGTTCTTTTGAGAAAATTTAAAGAATAATAAAGGCAGTGTTGAGTGTGTGTTTTGAATGTGCTTCGGTATTGTGCTCTTCATTTCTTATGTACTGATCCTATGCCTGTGCAGATCTATAGTTGTGTTCATAAGCTTCAATGAATAATATATCTCAAGTTTTAGCTTTTGGATCGATGGAGAGTGGAAGATGTGTTTGCCAGTGAGTGAACTAGTTTGACAGAACTATCTATCTGTGGACTGGGAGAATTTTTTTGGCTCCACAGTCTTCTACATTTTAGTTTCAGATCTTGCAAATCTGGGAGATGATTCTTTTTGATATTTTCTATGTTTTGACAAACTTGCTTATGATTTGGCACTCTGGAAGACCTACTCCAAAGCTTCTATGTGTTTCTAGTTTGTCCGGTTGGACTACTGAAGAGTATTTTTTGAATGAAGGTTGTTGCAGTTACTGCGGATGTACCTAAAGGTTTCTTAGAGATGGTAAAATGTCTGGTGAAGCATGTTGAGTGATCCACATGTGATCATCTTGCTGGAGATGTGTGTACTTCAAAGATCATTGGTGTTTTCATTAGGTTTGGTTGACCTGGTGTCTACATGTTACATTAAGTTTTTGCATCGAATTAGGGAAGCATGTGATTGATCCAAGATTTTTTTTGGGTCCTAAATTAAATATGTAATTAGTCCTCTCTCATTATTATCCACCACAATAATGTGGAGTAGCCGACCTAGTTTGAATTTTTAATTTGAAGAATGTATAGCCAACCTTGGAGAATGTTTCTACGGTTGAAGTGTTGGAAATTGTTGGATATTATTGATATGTTCTTGTCATTGATGTCAAAAATATTAGCATTAATGTCTTTAAGATTGTATATGTCAAGGATATTGAGAAAATTGTAATAAAATAAGTTCCAGGTTGTCGGTGAAGCAGTGAAGATCAATATGATGGAAATTTCAATACATTAATGGTGAGAAGTTGTGGATTAAAGTGTTTGTTGATAGGTATATCTAGTTTATCCTCTGAAAGTTTCAGAGGTTCGCATGAAGATTTGATCAAGTTATGAGTATCGATGCTCTGACAGTTATTCTAGTTGGTGTTCCTGAAAGAAGATAATGTGATTCTAGTAATCTAAGTTGTTGTGAATGCTTCTGTGGTATTTCATGATGCTTGTGGATGTTTCTAGATCATTCTCTATCTATGTTGTTCATTCACATCAATCGTTGTGCTCGCAATTGGTGATTTTCTTCTATGTGTTCATGTTTTTCATGTTCATGGCTGATAGGGTGAGTGTAGCATGTTGTGGATCTTCGAGGAAAATTGTTTAAGGTGTTTTGTGCTTGAGACATGTTGTTTTGGGTTCATACTATGTTGTTGCTGAATTTGGTAAATTCACATTAATAATTGTTAATTAATTTGGGCTGACATTTTGTAAACATTTTATATTTTATTGGGTCGACATGTAGTTGATGTTATCCTTAGATGCAGATATATATAAACAATTGTTTATATCATTTGAGACAATCAAGAAGCAAGGTGTGCGAGTGCTATTCATGAATAAAGTTCATGTATTTTGAAGAAATAAGTAAAGTGTGAAGAAGAGTGAGCAAAAGAAAGAGGGTTCATGTGCTTAACCAGAACTGTAATCAGGCATTAGCAGATGCTATTTTCTTAGTTCAAGATCTTCCAGATGGATTTAATCTGAATGTGACTGTAAGATAGTGTGTCTTCCTTTGGGAAGTAATCCTCTTTTGTATTTGAGCAGTGAGCTCTAGGAAATGTGCCTAAATTCATGTGCATTCCCCATTTTCTATACTTTTAACAGAGTATAAAATTATGGATTAACCTCCACTGTAGTTTTTACCCTAACAGGGTTTCCAAGCAAAAATCTTGGTGTTATGAGTGTTTATGATGTGGTGATAGTTTTTTCTTTCATATTTAATTATCAAATTTGAGAATAAGTTTAATAAGTGTAATTTATGTGACAACTGATTCACCCCCCCCCCTCTCAGTTGTCTGCCCTTTTGTTGCCAACAATTGGTATCAGAGCTTGTTCCTTTGGAGAAGCTTAATCGCTTGAGGTGATCTAGGATGGTGACATATAAGAAGGATAGTCTGAGATTTGATGGAACAAACTACTCTCTATGGAAGACTCGAATGGAGTGTCATCTAAGATGCATTGGTGAACCCTATTGGACAATTACAAAGAATAGATATACCATACCTCAGGAATGGTCCTTCTACTGTAGGTGAGATTGAGGAAGCCAAGTACAATATCAGGGTTAAGGAAGCATTGTTTAGTGCTTTGACTAATTCCAAAATGACAAATGTAATGGAGTTGAAGACTGCTTATGAGATTTGGAAAAAATTGGAAACTTTGTATGAAGGTGATACACATGTGAAGATTGCTAAGTTGCAAAGCCTGAAAGGGAAATATGAAACATTGAGAATCGGTGAAGATGAGAACATTACTTCCTTTATACAGAGAGTGAATGAACTTGTGTGTAGTATCAGATGTGATGGTGGAACCTTGGAAGAATCAAAGATTGTTACTAAAGTGATCAGATCACTTCCTGCTGCATACAAACACAAAGATGTTGCTGTTGAGGAGATCCATACTGTGAAAAATGTAACCAGAGACATGTTGACTGGTAAGCTTGCTGATTTTGAGTTAAGTGATTTTGGTGAATCTCTTCCTAAGATAGAATCTGCATTCAAAGCTACTATATCCAAGAAAGATAAGCAGAGATATGATCTGGGAGAAAGGTCTTCTAGAAAAATGTCTAAATATGAGCAAGAAATGAGAGAGATTGAAGAAGAAGAGAGAAAACTAGATGAGCTTGAAGCACTTCTTGTCAAGAGAGTAGCCAAAGTAGAAGGTAAGTATAAAGGGAAATTGCCTCTTAAATATTTTTCTTGCAATAAGATAGGTCATTTTTCCTCGAGGTGTCCTGAAAGAGTTCCTAAGCCAAGATCTAACAAGCCTAGATTCTAGAGAAAGTGTTATTTTGTTGTTGGTGAAGGTGTGAAAGATGATGAATTTGATAAAGGGAATGTAAGTGAGGATGAATTTGTATCAAGGAAAGTAATCTCATACCTACTGAATCTACTAGTTGCATGAATGTGGAGAAAGCTCTAGTTGCTAGAGTTGAAGAAAAAGATGAATGGGTGATTGACAGTGGATGCTCTCATCACATGACAAGTGATAAAAGTAAATTTTTGAGCTTGGAAAAGTATGATGGTGGTGTTGTAAGATTTGGTGATGACAAAGCTGGTGTAATCCGTGAAAGAGAATCCATTTTTTTGATGATAAGCATAATACTGATGATATCCTATATGTGGAAGATTTGTAGCATAATATTTTAAGTGTTGGACAGATGGTTGACAAGGGATATAATCTTCAATTCAAGGATGGAAAGTGTAAAATATTGGGGAGTTTTGGAAATTTAATTGCATCCATTACAAAAGCAAAAGGTAATATCTTTCAACTAAGTATTGCTAATAAAATTTGTCTAATTTCTCAAGTTGATGAAAGTTGGTTGTGGAACAAGAGATTGTGTCATGTAAACTTTGACAATATTATCAAGATAAGTTCTACCCAAGTAGTGAGAGATCTTCCTATGTTGATAAAGCCTACTAATACTATATGCAAGGAATGTTAGTTAGGGAAGAAAACTAGAAAATCATTCAGAAGCAAACAATATTGTTCAAATGAAGTATTGGAGCTTGTGCATACAGACTTGTGTGGTCCTTCTAGAATCAGAAGTTTACGAGGAGACATGTATTTCATGTTACTTATAGCTGAATATTCTAGATTGATGTGGGTTACCTTCATAAGGGAAAAATATGAAGCTCTAGAGAAATTCAAGATTTTCAAAGCTATGGTTGAGACAAAGACAAGTCTAAATATTAAATGTATGAGATCAGATAGAGGTGGTGAATTCACTTCTGGTGTCTTTAATTCTTTATGTGAAGAGAATGGGATAAAGAGACAATTATCTACCCCATGGACCCCTCAACAAAATGGAATTGTGGAAAGGAAGAAAAAAACAATTCAAGAAGCTGCTAGGACTATGATGTTGGAAGGAAATGTTCCTCATATCTACTGGAGAGAAGTTGTGAGTACAGACTCTCAACCGGGTATATGTCAAAGGTGATACTGGTAAGACCCCCTTTGAGCTATGGTTTGGTCATAAGCCTAATGTCATATACTTCAAAATATTTGGAAGAAAATGTTATATCAAAAGAGATGAATATATAGGAAAGTTTGATGCTAGAAGTGATGAAGGAATCTTTCTTGGTTATTCTATTCAAAGTAAAACCTATCGGTGCTACAATAAGAGATTGAGGAAAGTAGTTGAAAGTGATAATGTAAAGGTTGATGAAGACACATTTAGACCATCAAGATCCTATGGATATGATTTAGACGATCAGAATGACAGTTCAGATAAAGGAAAGAAAGTTCAAATCAATCCGATGGATCGAGAAAATCAAGAGGAAGAAACTAGTGAAAGTGCAGAAGAAAGATCATAAGAGCCTAACTTTCAAGAGCCTAAGACTCCAAGGTATGTAAGACTAAATCATTCAGAAGATCAAACTATAGGTGATAAGAACAAAGGTGTTCAGACTAGGAGAAGAATTGCAGAAGAGTATTGTTTGATTTCAAAGACTAAGCCTAATAATGTCAATGAAGCATGCAAAGATGAACATTGGATGAAATAAATGAAAGAAGACTTACAAAAAATTGTGAAGAATGATACATGGACTCTTGTTCCTAGAACTAAGGACAAAACTTTAATTGGAACTAAATGGGTCTTTCAGAATAAACTAAACGAGCAAGGTGAAGTTGTCAGAAACAAAGCAAGACTGGTGTGTAAATGACACTCTCATATGGAAGGAATTGAATTTGAAGAAACTTTCGCTCTTGTTGCT
This sequence comes from Sequoiadendron giganteum, assembly GCA_007115665.2. Classification (NCBI taxonomy): domain Eukaryota; kingdom Viridiplantae; phylum Streptophyta; class Pinopsida; order Cupressales; family Cupressaceae; genus Sequoiadendron; species Sequoiadendron giganteum. The sequence goes on from CM021102.1 coordinate 227,546,311, forward strand.
AGAATTGAAGTTGTGAGACTATTTCTTGCTTATGCCACTTACAAAAATTTCAAGGTTTATCATATGGATGTCAATTCAGCATTTCTAAATGGTGAACTAGAAGAAGAAGTGTATTTTGAGAAACTTGATGGATTTCAATTGACTGATCAGGGAGATATGGTTTGCCGACTAAAGAAAGCATTATATGGACTTAAGCAAGCCCCAAGAGCATGGTATTCCATATTGGACAAGTATTTATTGAAGCTTGGATTCAACAAAGGTATTGTTGATAGTAATTTGTATTTCAAGATTGATCATGATAAAGATTTGATTGTTGAAGTCTTTGTTGATGATATCATTTTTTGAGGAGATGATAGTTTGTGCATGAAGTTTACTGATGAGATGCAAAGTGATTTTAAAATGTCTATGATTGGAGAAATGAAATTATTTTTGGGATTGCAAATTACTCAGGTAGATAGAGAGATCTTTATATCTCAATCCAAGTATGTGAAAGAAATGCCAAAAAAGTTTGGTATGGAAGATTCAAAGATAGCTGGTACACCTATGGTGACTGGATGTAAGTTGACTCAAAATGATGATTCTCCTAAGACAAATTAGACTAGATATAGATCCATGATTGGTGGATTGCTATATTTGACTCAAACTAGACCTGACATCATGAATTTTGTATGCATTGTTGCCATATTTCAATATGATCCTAGAGAATCTCATGTGACAGTTGTGAAGAGAATTTTTAGGTACTTGAACAGAACAGTTGATTTTGGCCTATGGTATCCTAAAGAGGATGATCTTACTTTGAGTGCTTTTACTAATGTTGATTGGGCAGGAGATGTGGATGACAGAAAGAGTACTAGTGGTGGTGCATTTTTCTTGGGAAAGAAGTTGATTTCATGGTTAAGTAAGAAGCAAAATGCTATTTCTTTATCTATTGCAGAGGCATAATACATTATTGTTGCTAACAATTGTACTCACGTATTGTGAATGAAAAAGATGTTGAAAGAAATTAGAGTTGTGTATGATGAACCTATTGCTATATTTTGTGATAATTCAAGTGCTATTAACATTTCTAAGAATCTAGTGTTGCATTCAAATACCAAGCATATATCTAGCAAGTTTCACTTTTTGAGAGACAAGGTGAGTGAGAAGGAAGTCAAATTGGAGTATGTGCCTACTAAGGAACATATTGCAGATAACTTTACCAAGCCCTTGCCTAAGGATACTTTTGAGTATCTCAGAGGGAATCTAGGGGTGATTACCCCTCCTAATCAGAATTAAGATGCAATGAATTGCATCATTCCATGCATTTCATAGTCATATCTTGAGATTTAGATTGATGTTGTGGTGGCTGCTACTCAAGGGGAGTAGTCAGATGTTCAGATATGTGGTTCAAAGATTATAATGTGTACCTTTTTTATTTATTTCAAAGGGGGAGAAGTGTCATGTGAAAAACTATGGAAGAGTTAAAAAGAAAAGGGAGAAGAGTCATGTGAAAATCTGAAAAAGAGTTAAGGAGAAAAGAGTTAGAACCTAAGAAGGAGAAAGTGCTAAGAGAAATTTTCATCGATGTTGTTTTTCACATCAAGTTTTTCCATCAATGCCAAAGGGGGAGAGTGTTGGAGATTTTTGGATATTGCTAATATGTGGTTGTCATTGATGTCAACACTATTAGCATTAACGTCTTTAAGATTGTATATGTCAAGGATATTGAGAAAATTGTAATAAAATAAGTTGCAGGTTGTCGATGAACCAGTGAAGATCAATATGATGGAAAGTTTAGTACATTAATAGTGAGAACTTGTAGATTAAAGGGTGTTTTTGACAGGTATATCTAGTTTATCCTTCAAAAGTTTCAGAGGTTCGCATGAATATTTGATCAAGTTATGAGTATCGGTGCTCTGATAGTTATTCTAGTTGGTGTTCCTAAAAGAAGATAATGTGATTATGGTAATCTGAGTTGTTGTGAATGCTTATGTGGTGTTTCATGATTCTTGTGGACGAGGAAATTTTTTTAAGGTGTTTTGTGATTGATACATGTTGTGGCCGACTTTGGTTGATTCACATTAATAATTGTTTATTAATTTGGGCCAACAATTTGTACACATTTTATATTTTATTAGGACGACATGTAGTTGATGTTATCCTTAGATGTGAATATATAAACGATTGTTTATATCATTTGAGACAATAAATAAGTGAGGTGTTTGAGTGATATGTGTGAATAAAGTTCAGATCTTTTGAAGGTAGAAGTAAAGTGTGAAGAAGAGTGAGTAGAAGAAAGAGTGTTCATGTGCTTAACCGGAATTATAATTAGGCATTAGAGGATGTTATTTTCTGAATTCAAGATCTTTCAAATTGATTTAATCTGAATGTGACTATAAGACAGTGTTTCTTCTTTTAGGAAGTAAGCCTCTATTGTATTTGAACAGTGAGCTCTAGGCAGTGTGCATTCCCCATTTTCTATACTTTTAACAGAGTATAAACTTGTGGATTAACCTCCATCATGGTTTTTTCCCTAACAGGGTTTCCACGCAAAAATATTGGTGTTATGTGTGTTTCTGATGTGGTGATAGTTTTTGCTTTCATGTTTAATTATTAGATATGAGAATAAGTTTAATAAGTGTAATTTTTGTAACAACTAATTCACCCCCCCTCTCAGTTGCCTACCCTTGTGTTGCCAACATGAAGATGACATTAAAGAAAATCAAGTGGTTGTGAATTCATATACATCCATCCATGAATCAAGCAAGAAAGTGAAGTGTGTGAACAAGTGCAAAAAGTAGAGTGTGCAAGAGATAATTGAGGCAATATTACTTTAATGTGTTAGATTCCTAAAAGCAGTGAGCTAATGGTGTCTACAATCTTCTGATCAAGCTGCGACTGTGTGGAACCTTTGTGGTGGAACTTCATTTATCTTTTTTTTATAGGAAATGAGACTCCTTCTAGATAGTGAGTCCTTTGTTCATAGTGAGCCTTTGTATCCGAGCAGCGATCCCTCTGGTAGTGAGCCTTTGTATCTGGTATTGCATTATTACTATATTTTGAGCTAATGCTCATCTTGGTTTTTCCCTCATCAAGTTTTACATGTAAATCTGGTGTCTCTGGTGTTTACTTTCTATTATTTTCTTTTCATGTTTACACTTAATAACAGACTGAGTTAAAGTGGAATTGTTTAAGGTTAGAAGTAAAGTGTTTTGATACAACTGATTCAACCCCCCTTTCAGTTGTCTTGTGCATTTCAACAATTGGTATAAGAGCTTTGGTTTCTTGGAGAAAAGCTTAACCACTTGAGGTAGATCAGATGGCGCACAAGTTGTAGATCCCTATTTTTGATGGAGCTAATTAGAGTGTCTGGAAAAAACAAATGAGAGGTTATTTGGTTTATTTTGGTTTCAAGACATGGAAAGCTATGAAGACAAAGTATGTTGCACCATCCGCTAGTCCTTCCTTTTCTTATGAGATTGAGGCTTATGAAGAGAATGAAAATGCAAGGTATTCTATCTTCAATGCTCTATCTAAAACTAAAAGGACAAAAAGTTATTTCTTTAGGCACTGCTTATGAAGTATGGGAAAAATTGAAAGACATTTATGAAGGAAATGATAGAGTAAAGTTGTCAAGGAAACTAACTGCTAAGTGAAAATTTAAAAACCTGAGAATGGAAGAGGGTGAAGATATTGCAACCTATTATCAGAGAGTTGAACTTATAGAAAATGAGATCAAGAATCAAGGTGGTACCATGTTAGATGAAGATATAATTGAGAAGATCATGATGACCCTATCAAAGAATTACAGTGACAAAGTCTTTGTTATTGAAGAGTCATATGATCCAAAGAACTTTACTAAGGAGCACCCATTTGGTGTCTTGACTGCATTCAATATGAGGAAATTTGCAAGAGATAAGGAGAAGACTAAAACAACCTTTAAAGCTATGAAGATAGGTAATTTTCTCGAATGATGATTCATAAGAGTTGGAAGCAAACTTCACAAGGAAATTGAAGAAAGGTACTGGTAAATACAGAGGTATGTTTCCCTTTAAGTGTTATTTGTGGAAATATTGGTCATTATGCATCAATATGTCCTAATAGAGCTACACACAAGAAGAACAAGGATAATAATAATAATCACAAAGACAAAAAGGATAGGAAGTTCAAGAAACTGTATTATGTCAAAGAAGATGCAAGAATTTCTGATGATGAATCTGACTTTGAGGAGGATGAATATGAATGTTTATTTCTAGCCCTAGAAAGTAAAGCTACATCTGCTAACCATGGAATATGTACAAAGGAATCTAGTCTAGAGAGCAAGAAGGATGAGACAGAAGACACTCTGGTGACTATTTTTCATGCTAGACAGGATGAATATTTTTGGGCAATTGACAGTGGGTGTTCAAATCATATGACTGGAGATAAGATTAAGTTCACTAAACTTGAGAAATATGATGGAGGAATAGTTACGTTTGGAGATGATTCTGGTGCTTAGATTGTTGTTAAAGGAACAATTAGTTTTGATGGGAAACATAGTACTGATGATGTATATTATGTCAAGGGTTTAAGGCATAATATCTTAAGTGTTGGAAAAATGTGTAGCAAAGGTTTTAAGTTTTTGTTTTAGGATAAAACCTGTGAGATCAAAAAAGGATCCAGAACTATGGTAGCAGTAGGAAGAAGAACTCATGGAAACATCTATCAGCTTAAGAGTGGTGATGCTTAGTGTTTTGTTGTACAGATTAATGAAATTTGGTTGTGGCACCGAAGGATGGGACATGTGAATTTTGACAATCTGATCAGGATCAGTTCTAGGGAAGTTGTCAGAGATCTTCCTAGAATCACAAAGCCTTCAAATTCAATTCGTAGAAGCTGTCAATTGGGAAAACAAACAAGAAGCAATTTTAAAGGAAAGGAACAATCATCTACCAGAATGTTGGAATTAATTCATATCAAACTTTTTGGTCCTACAATAACATGAAGCCTTAATGGTGACAGGTATTCCATGCTCTTGATTGATGACTACTCTAGGATGACATGGGTTACCTTTCTTAGAGAGAAAGCTCAGGTTCTTGATAGATTCAAGGTATTCAAGGCAAGAGTAGAAAATGAGGCAAACCTAAAAGTCAAATGTTTAAGGTCTGATAGAGGTGGATAATTTACTTCTAGTGAGTTTTATGCATTCTATGAAGAACATGGCATAAAGAGACATTATTCTAATCATAGAACCCCTCAACAAAATGGAGTTGTGGAAAGGAAGAATTAGACTGTTCAAGAAGCTACCAAAACCATGATGAAAGAAGCAAATTTACCTGATGTGTATTGGAGAGAAGCAATCCACAGTGTTTTTTACATTCTTAATAGAGTTCAGATTAGAGGTAACAACACTAAGACTCCTACTGTTAAATACTTTAAAGTGTTTGGAAGCAAATGTTAGATTATAAGAGATGATGAAAATATTGGAAAGTTTGATGCTAGATGTGATGAAGGAATCTTTCTTGGATACTCAAATAACAACAAGGCATATTGATGCTTTAATAAAAGATTGAGGAAAATAGTTGAAAGTGCTAATGTAAAAGTTGATGAAGCTATGTATAGACCAATAAAAATAAATGAAGTTGAACCTGATGATCCTATATATGGGCAAGTGCAAGAAGAAGAAAAGGAAGAGAAAGAACAAAGTGATGAAGAGGAGATTCCATAACCTACACCTAAGACTCCTAAATATGTACAGAAAAATCATCCGAAGGAACAAATAATTGGAGACATGAGTGAAGGTGTAAAGATAAGAAGCAAAGTGGTGGAGGGAAATTTGTGTTTACTTTCTAAGATAGAACCTGACTGTGAGTGAAGAATGTAATGATGAAAGCTGGGTTAAAGCAATGAAAGAGGAACTGCAATAGATAAAGAAGAATGAAACATGGGAACTAGTCCCTAGACCTACAAACAAGAATGTAATTGGTTCAAAATGGGTATTTAGAAATAAAATGAATGAATATGGTGAAGTGGTGAGGAATAAAGCAAGACTTGTATGTAAAATATATTCACAAGTTGAAGGAATAGATTTCAAAGAAACTTTTGCACTAGTAGCAAGAATGGAGGCCATTCAGATGTTCTTGGCATTTTCAGCTCATAAAGACTTCAAAGTGTATTAGATGGATGTCAAGTCTGCATTTCTAAATGGAGAACTAGAAGAAGAAGTATATATGGAGCAATCAGAGGGTTTTTAGTTGTCAGACAAACCGAACATGGTTTGCAAGTTAAAGAAGGCACTATATGGACTTAAACAGGCTCCCAGAGCTTGGTATGCAAGGTTGGATATACTTGACACAACAAGGATTCAACAAAGGGTCTGTAGACAACAATCTTTACTTCAAAGTTGAGAAAAACAAAATATTGATAGTTGTGGTAATGTCGATGACATTATCTTTGATGGAAATGAAGGGATGTGTAAGAAAATTGCAGAAGAGATGCAAAAAGAATTAAAAATGTCTATGATTTGTGAGTTAAATTTCTTCCTTGGACTTTAAGTAAAATAAAGTAACAAGGGGATATTCATTTCACAATCTAAGTATGTTAAGGAATTGTTAAAGAAGTTTGGAATGGATGACTCCAAATCGATCCGTACCCCTATGGTAACCAGATGTAAGCTGAGTAAGGATGATGAATCTAGTAAAGCTCATCGAAGCATGTACAAATCCATGATTGGTGGACTATTGTATCTTACTACTACTAGACCAGAAATCATGCATGTAGTATGTTTAGTTCAAATATTTCAAGCAGAACCTAAGGAAGCACATGTTACAGCTGTGAAAAGGATATTCAGATATCTTAAGGGAACTCTAGATTTTGGGCTATCGTATCTGAAGGATAATGATTTCACATTGAATTCCTACACTGATGTAGATTGGGTTGGTTGTGTAGATGACTAGAAGAGTACAAGTGGTGGTGCATTCTTCC
>CM021102.1:227553352-227729919 GCA_007115665.2 Sequoiadendron giganteum
ACAACAACAACAACAAATACCACAAACTCCAATGAATGTTAGACTATCTTCAAGGATAAGTAGACCTCCAAAAAGATTTTCTCCCTCTTGTTTTCTATTTTATTAACTGATGTTGGTGAACCAGAATGTTATCATGAAGCTATGCAGGTTGATACCAAGGTTCAGTGGGAGCATGGAATGGAAGAAGTAATGGACTCCTTGCTAAAAAATTAGACTTGGGAATTATGCAAGTTGCCTGCAGGTAAAAAGGCTTTACCAAACAAATGGGTTTATAGGCTGAAAGAGGAAGATGGAGGTAAGAAAATATTTAAAGCCAAATTAGTTGTAAAGGGATTTACATAAAAAGGGTATTGATTTTGATGAAATATTTTCTCCAGTTGTTAAAATGACTTCTATTCGTATTGTTTTAAGTATTGTGGTTGTTGAAGATTTGCATTTAGAACAACTTGATGTTAAAATAGCCTTTCTCCATGGTGATTTGGAAGAGGAAATATATATGGAACAACCACAAGGATTTGAGGTCAAAGGTAAGGAGAAACTAGTGTGCAGATTGAAGAAAAGCTTATATGGCTTGAAGCAAGCACCTCGACAATGGTATCTTAAATTTGATAGTTTTATGGCTGAGCAAGGTTACAATAGGTGTAATTCAGACCATTGTGTTTATTTTAAGATGCTAGGTGAAGATAGCTACATTATTTTATGTTTATATGTTGATGATATGCTTGTAGCGGGTCTAACATGGATCACATAAAGGAGTTAAAACAACAGTTAGCAAATTCATTTGCTATGAAGGATTTGGGGGCAGCAAAACAAATCCTTGGTATGAAGATTACAAGAGATAGGAAAAATAGGAAATTGTTTTTATCTCAGGTTGATTATGTTAAAAAGGTGTTGCAGAGATTTCATATGGAGAATGCAAAAGCTGTCAGCACACCTTTGCCCAGTCATGTAAAATTGACTAAGGATATGTGTCCAAAGACACAAGAGGAGGAAGAAAAAATGTCCAAAGTACCATATGCTTCAGCTGTAGGTAGTTTAATGTATGCCATGGTATGCACGAGACCAGATATTGCACATGCTGTAGGAGTTGTTAGCCGGTATATGAGTAATCCAGGAATTGAGCATTGGAATGTAGTGAAATGGATTCTCAGGTATTTGAGAGGTACACCAGATAAACATTTATGTTTTGAGGGATCTAATACAGATTTAAAAGGCTATGTTGACTCAGATCTGGCAGGGGATATTGATACCAGGCGGAGTACCACAGGTTATGTATTTACCGTTGGTGGGACAGCAGTAAGTTGGATATCTCGATTGCAAAAGGTGGTTGCTTTATCCACCACAGAGGCAGAGTATGTGGCTGCAACAGAGGCAGCAAAAGAGATGATATGGATGCAACTTTTCATGGAAGAGTTGGGAAAACAACAGGCTGAAAATTACTTGTTTACAGACAGCCAGAGTGCTATACATCTTGCAAAGAATTCTGCTTTGCACTCTAAAACCAAACACATACAGTTGAGGTATCATTTCATTCGGTCAGTGATGGAGGATGGACAGGTAAAGCTGGCAAAGATACATACAGATGTAAATCCAGCGGATATGTTTACTAAGGTGGTGATAAGGGAGAAGCTGAGCTCCTCTTCAGCTTCGGTTGGCCTTCAAGGTTGAATTAAAGTATAAGAAAGCAGCAGGGTCCAAGGTGCTTATTTCCAGTGGGAGCTGTAAGTGCAGCGGTGTCGTCCAGGTTCAGTCTCCAAGTGGGAGATTGTTTAGGTGTGGAGCCTGATCAGTCTCCAAGTGGGAGATTGTTGGTATGTGGCGACTGATCATTCTATACTGTACACTCTTCATGTATCCTCGCCGGGGTGAAGAAAAATTTTTGGCCTGCTTTTTCGCGAAATTACTGAAAAAGGGAAAAATCACAAAAAAGGGAAAAATCCCGATTTTGTATAACCCTAATTTATAAAGGGTTTAGGATAGAGTTACAGTATTATAAGAAACAAGCGATTATTCGCGATATTGTAATAGGGTTTTACACTGGTTAATGAAATCATTGGATGGCTGCGGTTTGGTGGATGTAGCCCACATTGGGTGAACCACGTTAAATTCTCTGTGTTATTTTTCTGTGTGTTTTACTTATGGTTTATTCGATAAAATCTGCATTTAGCTTTTAGATATCTGCCATTGAAATCCTAACATTTAGGAATTTAAGTCTTCTTGGAAACTCATATCTATTTGATCTCTAGTTCCGACCTTGATCATTTAGTTAAACCAAAGAGAAGAAGATAGAGGAAAAAATAAATCCATTCACCTACAAACTGCCAGTCATGCATGCGGAGGAGAAAATAAAACCATGCATGCATGAGATTATCAATTATGCATGCGAAGCTTGCTCTATAGTGTACTCATCATAACTGGAGAAGACTTGTTGAAGCATGTCCAAATCCGGCCCATCAACCTAGCTTTCTTCAAACTTGATCCTTTATAATTCCACAACAACAAATCCTCTCATGTCTTTTAGCTTTGTTAACTCCCTTTTAGCTGCCCTTACTTCTTCTTTAATATCCATTAACCAATCTAAGAACAGATCTTCTCCATCATCTCCCTTTTGCATAACCTCTTTAAGCCTATCATCCCATTTCTCTTATATTTGGCTGAAAGATAGGCCCTCCTTTACCGGTATATCAACATTTATAATAATAGCAATAACTGCTTCTAACTCTTCAAACTTTTCATTCAGATCCTTGACAAAATATTGAACTTCATTTTTATGCTTGTATAAAAAGTCAGATCTAAATCGGACTATGCTGGAGATCTTTTCCAAGAAATATTTTTTGTCCTCTTCAAGTATTGACTGTTCTAGAAGAGTGGACTTTGGCAATTTATTAACCTCCTTTAGGCTCTGGCTATATCATCTATACTCCTCCTCTTGTTCTCCCAATACTTTGACATACTGATTCATCTCTTCTATTAGCTCCTTTGTCATCTTGTGAACCTCAAAACTATTGTCCAACACCTCACCTATTTCCTGATTTAGTTTATCATTCCATCTATCCAACATCTCTGCCTTACTCCTTACCTGCACCAAATCATCCACCTCTTTCTTGCTAAGTAAAATTGGTGTCTCAATGGTGGCAATTTGTTGTGACCTAAGAGCAGAAACACTCTTCAAGAAATTATGCAATTGATCTAATTGAGCCTTAAACTCATCCTTTTTCTATTTATCCTTCATCATTTTTGATTTAGTGGACGATGCTACCACATCTATCAAGTTCATCTATTGATATCTCGTGGGTCTCCCCAAGTTAACCGTGCCCAATTGATAATTAGTTAGTTGCATGTCCCTCACATCTTTTTCCACCATCAATATTGCACATTCAACAATAATTTCTCCTCTGTCGGTGAGATCTTTTCCTTCTTCTTGGGCTTTTCCTTTTCAATTTCCTTCATCATATCATCGCAATTGACAGGCTGTGAGGGTGTCACTGATTTCTTTTGAAGATCCAATTTCAACCAAGTAGGATCACTTGGAGTAGTGGTCATTATAATTGAAGAAGAAGCAGTAGTAGTAGTAGAGGGTTGTTTCATATTTTCTTTAGGTTGAGAATCAACCCCTTGTACCTCTTGTTGTTCCTACTCCACATTTGTTTGTGCAAGATTTTGAACTTCCTCCCTATCCTTTTGTTCATGTATCTTCTTGTCTTCTTCTTCCTTCTTCAATTTTTCTTCTTCTAACCTTTTCTTTTCAAGTTCCTAGTTTCTCTTTTCCTCCAATGCCTTAAGTCTGTCTGCATCTTTCTTTTCTTTCTGTAGCTTCTTGATCAACTCTTCGACATCTTTCTCCTTTTGCATACATTCTGCTTCCTATTTCTTTTTATAGGCCTCTTCAAAAAGCTTCAATTTGGCCACAAGGACTTCTCTTTCCCTCCATTTATTTGCCTTTTCCTCCTCTAGATCATGAATTTTCTATACTAACTCCATCTTATCATTCTCTTCTTTGATCTTGAGCTCCTGCTCCTTTTGGCTTTACTATTTTTCTATTTCATCAGCTCTTCGTTTGGCTTCTACTTGTTGTTGCTGGAGTAAGGAATCCTTAGCCTTTTGCTTCTCCATATATTTTGCATGTGCTTGACCATCCAAAGCTTTCTTTTCTTCCTCAAATAGTGCTCACTAATCTTCCTTAGTTAAAATATGTTCAATTTCCTCCTCTAGAGGCATCTTTCTCTGATAAGGTCTCATCAGAGTCTGTTTCGACCTCATGGATCTCCATCTCTACTCCTTTTACCTTTAATGCCTTAACTATACCATGAAGAGTTCCTTCAGGCATCTCTCCGCTTGGTTTCTCTGTAAGAGGGACTTGAGCAGATGACTCACCTATTGCTGGTGTTGAAACCACTGGTCCTATTTGGGCATTCTCCTCTTGCATTCCAAGTAAATCTTGGGTAGAGGCTTCAAGCTTGATCTCTTCAATGTTAGGAGGAAAGAACTCCAAAGGATCCTTGGAAGGAAATTTCCTCTTGATTCTTTTATATCCCTTCCCTTTCTTAGTAGCTGGTCTCAGAGGAGTTTTGGTTCTTAGAACAACCCAGTGGATACTCCTAACCGAGACTGATCTCCCTATTTTCTTGATATCGATGGTCTCCTCACAATCCCAGTCTACTGGATCCAAACTTTTGGTGCCGATATTCAATGATTCATATGATGGATCTAACACAACTCCATCATCTACTTATGTATTAGGGATGTCATCTTTGATCCAAATTTCTACCATGAGTGAAATGAGAAACATCTCATCTTGAAGATCACTCCAGAAATCCTCTAATAGGTTGAAATGTTTGTCAAAAACTGAAGGAAACAAGGAATTCATTTTCTTCTTTGGATCAAAGTGCTTTCAAGCAGTGTACAAACCTAGCTTCAAATGTATCAATTGACTGCAAACTACCTTAGCTCCCACAAGATGTGGGTAGCCATATTCACCCAATTGAAAGGGAAACTTATGACAACCTGTCTTGTGTTTTAAACCAAATCGAGCATTGACACCCAGAGCTTGATAGACAAACTCCATTAGAACCATCCTGTTGCTGCAACATCTTGGAAGTAAGTGGGGATGACCTTCAAATCCAACCAGCCTAAAATAAGTGAACTTGGGGTATTGGATATACCAACATCCCCATTTTGTGATAAAGGCCATAGCTTCCTGGCTCAATTTGTATCCTGCATCTCCATTAAGCTGGTTAATAATTAAATATAAGAATGCATCATTAACTCTTCTAAATTTTGTTTTAGAAACCTGTAGATATATATGATCATAATGATCCCATACTTTCCTTTGTCCATCATCTTCTCCCAATATTCCTACTCTGTTTAAACATGGAAATATACCTCCTCTGGCTATTGCATAGACAACATAAGAAGTCATGAAAAAGCTCTTGGTTTCCCTTATTCTAGTTAACTAGTCATGAATAGTATCAAAGACAATCATTGGCCAATCAAACTATTATTTTCCATTAGAGATTTTTTGAATGAAGGGAAACATCCATTCCTTAAAATGAAATGCATCCCTCTTCCCAAAGGCTCTAGACAACATTACTATTAGGTTTGATACTTCTTTGTAGAATTCTATCCTCTTTGGTTGATCATGGAGCTTGGTCAGAGACTTCTTCTCTATTCTCAACCACTTCTTGTTCAAGTGAGCCTTATTAGCCTCCTTGTATTGCTATATATACCTAAAGCATCTGCATCATTTAACTGTACCAGGTTCTTTGGATCAGGAACACTAAACATGTGCTGAAACATTTGAGGAGTTAAATCAATGATAACATTGCCCTATGAATCCATACATTGCCTAGTGGCCAGATTGTAAGCTCCTAATGCTATCATAATCAACTCTGAGCATTGGATGGATAGAGGAAATAAGGTGATGTGAGCTAACACAGACTCAACTAGTCTTCCAGTTGTTCCTATTACATCCTCAGTGAATGTTTCTGAATATAACTCCTCAAAATTGAATGGGCCTATATTGGTGTTAGTTATGTCAAACCAATCATATTCCACTTTGCTTGCATTGACCGCAGGACCCCTATGGTTATACCTCAAGGTGTAAGGTAGTTGCTCCGGCTTAATCTTCTTAGGCTTAGTTGCTACCTTTGAAGTGTCTGCAAGTCGATTCCTTTGGGAAGATTCTCCTGATACTCCTGACATTCTTTAGCTTCTTGCAACAAAACCTCCAATTAGATCATTGAATAAACAAAAAAATATGCTTTAAAATCTTACCCTTCATATATATACCAGAGGTGGAACCAAGCAGAAAACATTCTAAATAGTCTCTTTTAAAACACTGTCAGGATCGGAGCCAAAACTGTTATTGAGATTACAGTAATAACAAGCGGTACTGAAGTCAGAATTATAATGGTAACTGGAATCAGAATTGGAATGGAAACTAATTTGGTTTCATGAAGATTTTCTAATTTCACATTCAGTTCTGCTCTGCTCCTGCCTAGGTTATCATGATTTTGAAAGCCTTCTTCTAACTATAAGCGGAGTCAGAGACAGGATGGAAAATGGAATCGATACTTATTACAAAACTCAGTTCAAAGTCTAAATCAATTCCTATCCCACTTCTGCCTAAAAATATTCATGATTTCATAAGTGATTTTAACAGTCAATAAATAACTTCATGATTTAAGGACTAAATCATACCAAAACAAAAGGGACTTAAAAATAACCTAATAAGACCATCCCCATATGACCGAGAGGCTACTATACTATTTAGGGTATCATTATTTAAAATAGGAATGCATCAAAACCCTAAATAAAATCGTCGATTTCAAATAACTAGGGCATGAATTTAATCCTATTTAAATTAACCAGATTTAAAGCGAAACAAGATTCCTAAGTAAAAACCAAAATCTACTAAACCCTACTCACTGTAAAATAGTAACTAACCTATGCACTTTTAAAAACTAGGGCATCCCAATATAGTCACGATTAAAATGTGAAAATGACCGTGAAGAAAAATAATCAAACGCCATAAAAGAAAAACAAAAACAAGAAAAATAAACAAAAACAAAACACAAGAACTCACTGAGAAACACGAATTCGCACAAAGCCAAACAATCTGAAATGAACATAAATGGAAAATGAAAAATAAAATGAAAGAGGAGAATAGAAAACCCTACCTCGAACGCAAATAAATAAGTTAATTCCCTGAAGCAATCCGCGCACAACTGTCTCTCTTTCGATCGAATCACTCGCACAAATGCTCCACTGTAACTCTGGTTCACTCTTCGATCTCTTAACAATAATGATGATAAGTACCTATTAATCCCTAATTAAGGTAAAAACTCAGAGTTTCACGCGTGCATGAAACCTATAATTAATGCAATAAATGTGGTAGAGCGGAGTCGAAACTACAGAAGGAACTGGCACATTACTGCTGTGCAAATTCAGTAAAGTCAATGACCAAGAAACGGTAGGAGCGGAATCAGAATGAAAACGGATTTGGAAAGTTGGGTAATTTCCCAACTCAAAACTTTCGGTTTCGGTTCTACCGAGAAAGATAAAAAGCGAAACAAAACGACAAAATAAAACAAAAAGACTGAAACGAGAAAACTTAACACAAAAACCTAATTTAAAACGAAAGCCCAAAAAGTGAAGACGAAGGTGGAATTGGAATGGATATTGAAACTTTGAAGAAATTCGGACTTAACTTCCACTCCGGCTCCAGCTCCGACAAAGTTAAAACAAAAAAGGCAAAAGAAAGACTATCGGGATGGGAATCGAAATGTGTTTTGAGAGAATTTTTAAAACCCGATTTGGTTCCAGTTCTGGTTCCGATAGAAGAAACCAAAGAAAAAAAAACTGTTGGAAAAGAAAGACTCCAAACTTTGTTTGAAAATCAAACAAGGATAAAAAGATAAAGGGGGACCCATTTTTACCAAGGCAGAAGATGGGGTGGTTATGCAAGGCATAAAAAATGGCGACTCGGCTGGGAAAATTGTTTACCCATTTTCAAGATATCCAAGAAAAAATTCAGTCACCCTTAAACTACTTGGATTATTAAGCATGCTAACTCGAATAAGATCAGATATATCTAGAATAAGGTTGAGATGGAATCTCAGATGTATGTGCTCATGAGTTATTTCTGAATCTGAGTGTGTGCGTATATTGTGCATCATTCTTTATAGATACTTTCTCTGCTCCTGAACAACTATACCTAAGATTCAAGCTAAATAGGTTGAGTCCTTTAACTATCGTGCAATAAAATCCTGGGTATTTCTCTGCTGTCAGACAGGCGTCCATAGCCCTAATGGAGATACCTCTAGTTCTCTCAAATTATTGCTGTACTTCCAGCCAAGCGTCCATAGCCCCGATAAAGATACTTGATTACCCATTTAATATTGAGTTTTCCTTTTCTTTCTTTCTTTTCATTCATTTTTTTACTCAAGCTCCACTTGTGGAAATATTTATGTACCTTCCTCAATACTCACACACAATGGATCTGAAATGTGGGTTGATAACTACAATGGATTTCATGATAGTTTTGGAATCAGATTTTTTAGTTGAATCAAAGGTAGAACCATGCTAAAACAAATAGGAATTCACTTAGGTAGATGTTTTTCTAATTTGGTGATAGATTTTTAATCCTAATTCATGAGATATTCACAATGTATCTTTTCTACTTAATAAATTTTCAAACCCAGATTTAGAATGGTCATAAAACATGAGTTTCAGAACGAAATCCTTTTCAATGATGATAATTGAAACATATAAACCAATTTATCTCCTAGTACTAGTAGGATACTTTCAATAACAACCCCTTGGTCTTGAGATGGAAAAAATGAAGATCCCCAATGAAACAAGACAAAACAAAACAAACAAACAAAAAAGAAAAAGAACAAACAAAACACAAAAATAAAAATAAAAACAAAAAATAAAAACAAAAACAAAAATTAAAAATAAAAATTAAAAAGAAAAACAAAAAACAAAAACTTAATTACATATGATACAGTATAACACATTTCCATTTAAACATCAAAACTTTCATGAACCAAAATAGTGCTTGAGAAACTGATCATTAATTGGTAATGGAACATACTCTCCTGTTAAGGTACTTAAATGAAAAGCATTCTCGCCTACTATCTCAACCACTTGATATAGACCTAATCAGAGTCAATCAAACTTCTGGTGATCTCCTTTCTTTTCTCTGGCTTTATCCCATAGTAATACAAGATTTGATATCCTAAAGGCTTTTATCTTGGCTCTTTTGTCAAACCAGCATTTGAGGACAACTTGATGTTTAGAGAATTGCTGCAAAGCAACATCTCTTTGCTCTTCCATGTTAAGAAAATTAAGTAATCTAACCTCAATCCTATCATCCTTGGTATAAAATTCCTGCATGAACTTAAGAATAGGTATCTGTAAATGGATCAGGAAGACTAGGTCTTGGCCATAGACTAACTTAAAAGGTGAATTTCCTAGAGCTTCTTTGATTCAGGTTCGATCTGCCCATAAGGAAAATCTCAACTGGGTGTGCCAGTCTCTAGGATTGTTTTCTAGCAATTTTCTTATCAGTTCCAACAAGTTCTTATTAGTGGACTCAACCACTCCATTTCCCTGAGGGTAGTAATTAGATGAATAATTCAAAATAATTATATGTTCATATGCCCATTGAATGAGTTCAGCAGAAGAAAAAGCAGGGCCATTATCACATACCAGAGCAAATGAAACTCTGAACCTGGTTGTGATGTTCTCAGTCAAAAACTTGATAACCACCTCTGTGGTGCTATTTTTGTAGGGCTGGGCCTTAGTCCAGCATGTATAATAGTCAATTGCAGTTAAGATGAATTTATGTCCTGCAGAAGAATTGGGATTAATAACACCTACAAAATCCAGGGCCCATTGAGAAAACGACCTTACCTCATACACTGGTTGCAAAGGAATTGCCAGATTTCTTTCCCTGCGTGCAAAAGTTTGGTATACATGACAGGTTCAGACATGTTGGTGTGCATCTCGAAATACATAAGGCCAATAATAACCTGATCTAAGAATTTGATGGGCCAAAGCATCCACATATCCATGTCTTGTTCCATGTCTTCCATGAAACTCAG
Source organism: Sequoiadendron giganteum (assembly GCA_007115665.2). Classification (NCBI taxonomy): domain Eukaryota; kingdom Viridiplantae; phylum Streptophyta; class Pinopsida; order Cupressales; family Cupressaceae; genus Sequoiadendron; species Sequoiadendron giganteum. The sequence goes on from CM021102.1 coordinate 227,563,462, forward strand.
AAATAGCATGCTTGGCCTCTTGTTGATCTAAACAATGCAAGTAAATCCCTTGAAAATTATTTTTGTAAATGGATCCCCCTTTAAGCATGTAGTGAGCACTCTTCATCCTCAATGCCCTCCTCTGAGTAGCATTCATTCCTTCTAGACATCTGCTATTGAGAAGGAAGAAAATCAAGTCTGTGTAGCAGGTATCCTTAGTAAATGACTGGACATTATACTACTAACAAATGATTTTTTTTTCCACATCTGCCATTGCTTTTGATAGACCTTTCCCTCAAACCAGTTTCATTGGATGAATCTCTAAGTCAAATTCTTGTAGAATTTCCAACCACTTTTCTCTTCGATCTCCTAATTCACTTTGCATCAGAAGAGACTTCACTATTGGATTTGGAACTATAGCCATTACTTGACTTCGAAGAATGTAATGTCTAAAATTATTTACCACTCGTACCAATGCGAAGGCTTGTTTTTCCAGTGGTGGGTATCTCACTTATGCATTTTTAAATAGAGAGCTAATGAAGGTAATAGGTCTCTCCTCTCCCTCTTCTCTTCGTTGTGTTAACACAACTACACATGAATGGTCAGATGCAAAAGAATATATATAATTTTTTAAAAATAATCTGGGCTTATCAAAATAGGTGCCTCAGATATTAACTGTTTGATATGTGAGAAAGCAGATTTAGCTTCATTACTCCACTCAATATTTTCCTCTTTCTTCATCATTTCATTTAGAGGTTAGATGATCTCCGCAAACCATGTTATAAACTTTCTAACAAAATTAATCCTATCGAAGAAGGATCTCATTTCTTTCTTGCTGCCTGGCCTTGTCAATTTCAAGATGGTCTCCACCCGATCAAGGTCTATGGATATCCCTTCTTCTGATATGATGTGACCCAGGAGTTTCCCTTCAAATACTCCAAACACACACTTCTTTGGATTGAGAGAGACGCCATAACTTATACATTTCTTGAGAACTTTTTCCAAATCAGCAACATGATCTTCTCTATTCTCAGAGAAAATGGTTAAATCATCCACATAAATAATTATACACTTTCCTATCAAATATTTGAAGGCTACATCCATTTCCTTTTGAAAGGTTGCTCCAACATTGATAAGACCGAACTACATCCTCAAATAGGAAAATGTGCCCCATTTCATGGTGAAAGTTGTTTTCACTCTATCCTCATGAGTGACAAGAATTTGATTGTACCCAGAATAACCATCTAAAAATGACATCATCTGAGACCCATTAAACCTTTGTAGCACTTCAGCCAACAAGGGTAATGGATAATTATCTTTCTCCGAGGCTTTGTTTAGATTCCTAAAATCAACACATAATCTGATTTCACCATTCTTTTTGTGTACAGGAACTAAATTTTCCACCCACGTAGAATGTCTAACAGGAAAGATTATCCTTGCATATAGGAGCTTTTGTACCTCTATCTGGATCAGGGGCTCAATTAAAGCATTGATCGGGTGTTGTTTTTGTCGGAAGGGCTTGGCTTCTGGCTTGAGAGGTAATGTATGTGTGATCACTATCGTGCCAAAGGTTTTTAGATCGTCATAACACCCAGCAATGGCTGCAATGTTCTGCTCCAAAAATTTAACTATATTGTCCTTAATTTCTTGAGGACAAGTCTTTCCTATGAGGAAATTCCTTTCAGGGCCTGAGTTAGTCAGATTGAAAAATTCATACTTCCCTCCTTCACTCTCTGTGGGCACCCTTTGACGAGCCCGTGGGTTAGAATCAAATATTATCTCCAAAGCTACCATCCCTTTTAGAATGCTATTAATTTTCAAATCCAATATCCCTTCTTCATTTTCTTTCTCAGGACCCCAATCTCCCTAATCTCTTTCAGATTCATCTATTATCTATCCTTCAAAAACATCAAAATTTGCCAAAAAGGCCAATATATGTTGATCATCATCAAATACCTAAAAATTTCAGACATTATGAGGGACAACTGGGACTAAAATTAATTCAACTGAAAATATCTTTAGATTAGAATCTTGCATGGGTTCCATTGTGCTAGCAACAACGACAAGTGCGTCTGCAATTTGATTATCTTATCTAGGGATCATAGTAATCCCAAAAGCATCAAAGTATTCAATTAAATTCCAAACTCTGTTTCTGTATGCAACAAGTCTTTTGTTATGACATGTATACTGGCTACTTACTTATTTTACAATCACTTCAGAATCCCCCATAATTGTGAGAGTAGTAACCTTCTTTTTATGAGAAAAAATAAGTCTGTAAGCAAGTGATTCATACTCAGCCACATTGTTTGTGCAGCCAAATTACAATTTGTAAGATGCAAAGTAAGTTTTCCCTTTGGGGTTGGTTAGTTCAATCCCTGCTCCACTTCCTACTTTAGATTTGGAACCATCAAATTTAAGAGTCCACAATTGGTCTTTTACTGGGGATTCTTTCTTTCTAGGGATAACAGGGGATGACTTACTTGGGATGTATGGCAGCTCAAACTTTTTCCAGTCCTCAGAAATTGACTTGGGACAAAGCTTACTTGAATGTTTTTCTATGTTTTTAACTTGCTCAGAAATTACCTCCTGAACAACTTCTTGGGTTAAATTGTAATCCGAATCATCTTTCATCAATGCCTTAGGCATTGGAAAAGTATCTAGGGCACGTGTATTGAATAGGAATTGAGACACCTCAACCTCTTCTTGAATTTTAGAGCTCAGAACCCAAGTCTGCTCTACTAGTGAGGAACCTTCCTCTTGAGAAAGGTTAGTCCTAGTAAGAATGGTAGCATCCTTAACTTGAAAATAAAACTCATTGATAGGGGTTTGGGGTTTCTCTTGATATATTTGTTGAGGTTGGTCTACATGACTTAAAATATCTAGGCACCACTAGAATGTTAACTCCGAATGATTGTGATAATGAATCCTACACCAATTAGGAAGCAACAAACTACTCAAATTAGTTTCTTCCCCCAATACAAGTTTGTCTTGTTGTAGTTTCCTTATTAGAACTTGCTAGTTGATGCAGATCATTGGGTTACCATGTTCTAGGGGAAATGTATCCCCAGGATTAAGTACAGAGAAAGTAAGGACTTCCTCTTATTTGTAAACTCCTATCTCAGTCTCATAATATGCTACTTCATTTGAAGCATCATACTCTGTAATTGTATGCTTGAGTCTTGGTTCACTTTCAATCCTTATCTGCATTGCAACCCCCTTCCAGGGTAGCCACATGTGAGAGAAATCCAAGGAAAAAAATCCCCTAATATTTTTCATTAGCTCCCGACTTAGGAGCATACCATATTTCTCTAGGATATCAGCCACTTGGATATCTATGAAGGTTTGGATCCTTGGATCTGATCCAACTTGTACATGCATGTTTTTTAGTTCTCCTACAACATTGACCTCTATTTTTTCTAACTCAATCACTTTCTTATTGGTTGGGATAAGACTTAATCCTAACTTCTTACATATTGAAAAGGGCATAACATTTCTCGATGCTCCAGAGTCCAATAAATAGTTATGCAAACTCTTTCCAAAAATCCTTAGAATTAAAATAAAAGGTGGGGTACTGGTCTTACCTTTATAGATATTTGCATTTGTCTCCTTCACTGGAGTCACTTTACCTTTTCCTTTTAAGCGGCCTGCCTCCTCTAGGGCTTTCAATACCACTTCACATTGAGCAAGGCACCACTTCATGATATCAAAGAATGAAAATGATGTCTTCTATCTCTATAGTTCTGCAATAACATCAAATTCTTAATCATTCCTCACTTGATATTTGGGAAAAGGAGGCAGATTACCTCTATTCTAAGAATCAGAAGGTCCCTTTGGTTGTGGTGGATTATTATCCACATCTGGTTAGGTGGGACCATGTTGTTTGGAGGTGGAGATGTAGTAAATGGGCCCTTATTTTGATTTCTTTGAAAGTGACCACCTTTGGACTGAAAGGCTTGGGCATCATACACGTCCTCCTCTGGCTCATTCTCTCCCTACATAGGAAATCAGTATTTCTCTTCAATAGTCTCATAAGTCATAGCATACTTACTTACTGGCTCATTATCCTCATTGCAATTTCTTGCCGGAGGATGGGCATCACTTGTTCAATCTTTACTATTTTCTCCATTTCTGGGCAATTAACCTCTAAAGTGCTGTAGTATCATGTAGCCTACACCAATTAGTCATGAAATTAAGGTCAGCCACATTAGCAGTATGTGATCTCTCCTCACTTGACTAATAATTATGGAAAAATCCCCCATTGTTAGGTCCAGTATTCCACTGCCTATTGTTGTTGTTGGACCTCTAGTTATATCCTCTGTTCTGATTTTGGTAATTTTGATTAGAGGAGCTCTGATTCTAGAAATTCTGGTTGGTGTTTTTTTGATTTCCATTCTGATTAGAGTAATTCCCCTAGTTGTTGTAACCTCCTTGGTTCTGATAATTCTGGTTTTGGTTGTGGGGAGGGTTTTTCCTAAGCTGTGTAATGTCATTAGACATTTGAGATAGAGTTTTCTTGAGAGTTTCTAGCTCACTGGTCAGTTGAACAGTTTGCTCATTTTGCACTATGGATGGGGAATGAACATGGGTTGATCCTCCCACTTGTTGTTGTTGATTTTGAGGTTGTTGGGAAGAATCTTGCATGCCATTTCTGAAAAAGGGCATGGTAGGTGGGGCTTGCAACTCAGACACAAGTCCATATTGGGAGTAAGACATCTCTGGGATAGTGTTGTACAATGGTGGGTTATGCATCTGATAATTCATGGGAGGAAGAGCCGCTCCTAAACCTCTTGATTGCAGACTTATCTGTTGTTGCAATTTGATAGCTAGATGATAAAACTTAGGCAGGGAGTCAATCTCATTGGCCTGATAAGTTCTCTGCAAGAATAGGCCAATCAAGGGATCAACAACTCTTAAATATTCCTGATGGCAATATTCTCAGCTACTAAGTACGAATCTTGCAGCCTACGAAACATCCTTTGGGACCTAGTGTTGAATAGAGGCAGTGACTCATGATGTTCCTTCCTTATGGTGGTAAACCGGTGATACAAGATGGCAGGGTCTACATAAACCCAGAATTGATTAATGAATGCATTTTCTAAATCTGTCCAACCCAAAATAGATCCCTAGGGCAGATTTAAGTACCAATTATATGCCATGTCCCCCAAACAATAAGAAAAAAATCTACATACCACGTCCTGATGAGAAACTTGAGCACGTGTACACACATCTTTGAATGCTTGTATATGGTCCTCAAAACTTTTTGATTTTCCATGCATGTACTTGGGATAAAACTTTTCTGGTTTCTTCGATAAATCATGGATTCCTCCTAGAATAGTCCCTAACAGAGAGGGGTTATTCACAAAATAAGCCATGGGTAGGATTGGTTGAGCAGGTGGTGATACCAGCCTAATAGGTGGAGGCAATACTGACCGAGCCAGTGGTGGTGATGTAGGTTGAACTGGTGGTGGTGTAGGTGGATTTGGTTGAAATCTAGGTGGAGTAAGCGGTGGTGACAATGTAGGTATCAATATTCTAAGAGCATGGGGTCTAGGTCTAATCGGGGTTTTAACTTCTTCTAATGGTTCAATATTAGTAGAGGATCTGAGAATCCTCTCATATTTCTCCGGTGAGAATGACCCAATGCGAGCCATATTTTTGCTTTGGCCCTCCTTCTAGCAATAGATCTATTGATGGTGAAAATGAAACAAACAATGTTAAATAGAATATATCTACTCTATTTCTTTTGAAAAATAAATACAACATATAGTAGCCTAACTCCCAAGGTCCTGGTAGTTGGTTCTCAACTATCTGGTGTCACTCAATCGGTCCATGCAACTGTAATATTCAAGGGGCCATTGTTGGCAATAAGGAATGAAAGCAATGACTTATTCATCGAACTTGTTCTTAATGGAAAAGGGTTTTTAAATAAAAGAAAAAGATAAATCAGGGCGTACATCAGTAAAACATGAATACAACTTATCTAGCATCTGGACATATATCTTCAACAACGAATGTTCTTCCAACAGATCAAGAAAACCATAACATGATGCAATTTATAGAATAGTCCATAATATTGTATGCATCTAAGGTGCTTAATTTAACATCACAGTCACACATCATAAATATTTAAAAGATAAAATAACACACTCTCATTCATTTCCAAGATCATAGATCAACAGACTTTCAATAAATTCAATTCATAGATAATCTAATGAAATTATCTTTAAATCTGGTTCCTTCTAATGATTTTAATCACATAAGAAACACTCATGCTTCAACACAATCACTGGCATACAGATAGACTAAATTTCATCAAACTTATCCAATAAAACATAATTCCAACACCATATTCAAAAAAACCTATAATGATATTCAACTGTAAACAAAATATCAAAGTATCTTTGTAAAACACTACAAAAAGTTCTATCTCCTATTATCAGGTGGCTAATATTATTCTCATCAGCCGACCCCTTACAATATGATACCCCAAAGGTATTTATAGATGTACAAAAATCTGAAGTCCTTTCTATCTTAAGTCGATCCACCATTTTAGGAATTTAAGTCTTCTTGGAAACTTAGATCTATTTCATCTCTAGTTCCCACCTTGATCATTTAGTTAAACTGAAGAGAAGAAGATAGAGGAGAAAAGAAATCCATGCGCCTACAAACTGCCAGCCATGCATGCACAAGAGAAAATAAAACCATGCATGCATGAGATTATTAATTATGGATGTGAATCTTTCTTTGTAGTGTACTCATCGTAATTGGAGAAGACTTGTTGAAGCATGTCCAAATCCGGCCCATCAACCCAGCTATCTTCAAACTTGATCCTTTCTAATTCTGCAGCAACAAATCCTCTCATGTCTTTTAGCTTTGTTAACTCCCTTTTAGCAGCCCTTACTTCTTCTTTAATATCCATTAATGATATAACATCATATCTTCTCCATCATCTCCCATTTGCATGACCTCTTGAAGCCTATCATCCCATTTCTCTTTTATTTGGCTCAAAGATAAGCCCTCCTTTATCAGTATATCAACATTTATAATAATAGCAATAACTACTTCTAACTCTTCAAACTGTTCATTCAGATCTTGGATATAATCTTGAACTTCATTTTTATGCTTGTATAAAAAGTCAAATCTAAACCAGACTATATTGGAGGTCTTTTCCATGAAATCTTTGTTGTCCTCTTCAAGTATTGACTGTTCTAGAAGAGTGGACTTCAGAAATTTATTAACCTCCTTTAGCCTCTGGCTATATCCTTTGTACTCCTCCTCTTGTTCTCCCATTACTTTGACATACTGATTCATCTCTTCTATTAACTCCTCTTTCATCTTGTGAACCTCAAAAATGTTGTCCAACACCTCACCTATTTCCTGATTTAGTTTATCAGTCCATCTATCCAACATCTCTGCCTTACTCCTTACCTGCACCAAATCATCCACCTTTGTCTTGCTAAGTAAAATTTGTGTCTCAATGGTGGCAATTTTTTGTGACCTCAGAGCAGAAACACTCTTCAAGAAAGTATGCAATTGATCTAATTGAGCCTTAAACTCATCCTTTTTCTATTTATCCTTCATCATTCTTGATTTAGTGGATGATGCTTCCACATCTATCAAGTTCATCTGTTGATCTCTTGTGGGTCTCCCCAAGTTAACCGTGCCCAACTGATAATCAATTAGCTACATGTCCCTCACATCCTTTTCCACCATCGGTATTGCACATTCAACAATAATTTCTTCGCCATCGGTGACTCTAGTGGAATGCAAGATCTTGGCCTTCTTCTTGGGCCTTTCTTTTTCAATTTTCTTCATCATATCGTCCCAATTGAGAGGCTATGAGGGTGTCACTAATTTCTTTTGAAGATCCAATTTCAACCAAGTAGGAGCACTTGGAGTAGTGGTCATTATAATTGAAGAAGAAGCAGCAGTAGTAGTAGAGGGCTGTTGCATATTTTATTTAGGTTGAGAATCAACCCCTTGTACCTCTTGTTGTTCCTGCTCCACATTTGTCTATGCAAGCTTTTCAGCTTCCTCCCTATCCTTTTGTTCTTGTATCTTCTTGTCTTCTTCTTCCTTCTTCATTTTTTCTTCTTCTAACCTTTTCTTCTCAAGTTCCCGGTTTCTCTCTTCCTCTAATTCCTTAAGTCTGTCTGCATCTTCCTTTTCTTTATGTAGCTTCTTGATCAACTCTTCGACATATTTCTCCTTTTGCATACGTTTTGCTTCCTCTTTCTTTTTATAGCCTCTTCAACAAGCTTCAATTTGGCCACAAGGACTTCTCTTTCCCTTCCTTTCTTTACCTTTTCCTCCTCTAGATAATGAATTTTCTATACTAACTCCGGCTGATCATTCTCTTCTTTGATCTTGATCTCCTGCTCCTTTTTCCTTTATTATTTTTTTATTTCATCAGCTCTTCGTTTGGCTTCTACTTGTTGTTGCTGGAGTAAGGCATCCATAGCCTTTTGATTCTCTATAGCTTATGCATGTTCTTGAGCATCCGAACATTTCTTTGCTTCCTCAAACAATGCCCATTGATCTTCCTCAGTTAAAATATGTTCAATTTCCTCCTGTAAAGGCATCTTTACTTGTGCATCTTTCTCTGGTAAGGTCTCATCAGAGTCTGTTTCAATTTCATGGATCTACAGCTCTACTCCTTTTCCCTTTAATGCCTCAGCTATTCCATGAAGAGCTCCTTCAGGCATTTCTCTACTTGGTTGTTCTGTAAGAGGGACTTGACCAGATGAATCACCTATTGTTGGTGGTGAAACCACCGGTTCTGTTTGGGCATCCTCCTCTTGCATTCTAGGTAAATCTTGGGTAGAGGCTTCAAGCTTGATCTCTTCAATTTTAGGAGGAAAGACCTCCAAAGGCTCCTTGGAAGGAAATTTCCTCTTGATTATTTTATATCCCTTCCCTTTCTTAGCAGCTGGTCCTTGAGGAGTTTTGGTTCTTAGAACAACCCAGTGGATACTCCTATCCGAGACTGATCTCCCTATTTGCTTGATATCGATGGTCTCCTCACCATCCCAGTCTACTAGATCCAAACTTTTGGTGCCAATATTTAATGCTTCATATGATGGATCTAACACAACTCCATCATCTACTAATGTATCAGGGATGCCATATTTGATCATGAATTCCACCATGAGTGAAACATGCAACCTCTCATAATTCCTTTTCTTGAGGTCATACTCATCTTGAAGATCACTCCAGAAATCCTCTAATAGGTTGAATTTTTTTTCAAAAACTGAAGTCAGCAAGGCATTCATTTTCTTCTTTGGATCAAAGTACTTTTGAGCAGTGTACAAACCTAGCTTCAAATGTATCAATTCACTGCAAACTACCTTAGCTCCCACAAGATGTAGGCAGTTGTATTCACCCAATTGCATGGGAAACTTATGACAACCTGTCTTGTGTTTTAAACAAAATTAGGCATTGACCCCTAGAGCTTGATAAACAAAATTGATCAGAACCATCTTATTGCTGCAACATCTTGGAAGTAAGTAGGGATGAACTTCAAATCCAGCCAACCTGAAATAAGTGAACTTGGGGTATTGGATATACCAAAATCCCCATTCTGTGATAAAGGCCATAACTTCCTAGCTCAATCTATATCCTGCATCTCCATTAAGCTGGTTAATGATTACATATAAGAATGCATCATTAACTCTTCTAAATTGTGTTTCAAAAACCTGTAGAGATAGATGATCATAATGATCCCATACTTTCCTTTGTCCATCAGCTTCTCCCAATATTCCTACTCTCTTCAAACCTAGAAAGATACCTTCTCTAGCTATTGCATAGACAACATAAGAAGTCATGAAAAAGCTCTTGGTTTCCCTTATTCTAGTTAACTGGTCATGAATAGTATCAGAGACAATCATTGGCCAATCAAACTGTTGTTTTCCATTAAAGATTATCTGAATGAAGGGAAACATCCATTCCTTAAAATGAAATGCATCCCTCTTCCCAAAGGCTCTATACAACATCATTATTAGATCCGATACTTTTTGTAGAATTCTGTCTTCTTTGGTTGATCATGGAGCTTGGTCAGAGACATCTTCTTTGTTCTCATCCACTTCTTCATCAAGTAAGCCTTGTTAGCCTTCTTGTATAAATTGCTATATATACCTAAAGCATCTACCTTATTTAACTGTACTAGGTTCTTTGGATCAGGAACACTAAACATGTCTGAAACATTTAAGGAGTTAAATCAATGATAACATTGTTCTATGAATCCATACATTGCCTAGTGGCTGGATTGTAAGCTCTTGTTGTTGTCATAATCAACTTCGGGCATTGGATGGATAGAGGAAATAAGGTGATGTGAGCCAAGCCGGAATCAACTATTCTTCCAGTTGTTCCTATTACATCCTCAATGAATGTTTCTGAATATAAATCCTCAAAATTGAATGGGCCTAGATTGGCATCAGTTATGTCAGACCAATCAGATTCCACTTTCCTTGTAGTGACCGCAGGACCCCTATGGTTATACCTCAAGGTATAAGGTAGTTTCTCTGGCTTAATCTTCTTAGGGTTACTTGCTGCCTTTGAAGTTTCTGCAGGACGATTCCTTTGGGAAGCTTCTCCTGATACTCCTGACATTATTCAACTTCCTGCAGCAAAACCTCCAATTAGATCCTTGAATAAACATCACAAAATATGCTTTAAAATCTTACCCTTCATATATATACCGAAGATAGAACCAAGATTTTTTTTTTTCTAAACAGTCTCTTTTAAAACACTGTCGAGATTAGAGCCAAAACCGTTATTGAGATTACAGTAATAACAAGCATGACCAGAGTCAGAATGGTAACGGTAACTAGAATCAAAAACGGAATGGAAACTGAGTTGGTTTCATGAAGATTTTCTAATTTCACATTCAGTTCCGCTTTTGCTTCCGCCTAGGTTATCTTCATTTTAAAAGCCTACTTGTAACTACAAGCGGAGTTGGAGATGAGATTGAAAATGGAATCGATACTTATATCAAAACTTGGTTCAAAGTCTAAATCAATTCCGATTCCGCTTCCGCCTAAAAATATCCATGACGTCATAAGTTATTTTAACAGTCAATAAATAACTTCATGATTTAAGGACTAAATTATACCAAAACAAAAGGGGCTTAAAAATAACCTAATAAGACCATCCCCATATGACCAAGAGGCGACTGTACTATTTAGGGCATTATATTTAAAACTAGAATGCGTGAAAACCCTAAATAAAACCGTCGATTTAAAATAACTAGGGCACAAATTTAATCCTATTTAAATTAACCAGATCTAAAGTGAAATAAGATTCCTAAATAAAAACCACAATCTACCAAACCCTACTCACTATAAAACAGTAACTAACCTATGCACTTTTAAAAACTAGGGCATCACGATATAGTCATGATTAAAACATGACTGAAAAAAACAAAACAAACTGGAAACAGACACCAAAAAATAAAAACAAAAACAAGAAAAGAAAACAAAAAGAAAAAGAAAAATAAAACACACGAACTCACTGAGAAACACGATTTCACATGAAGCCAAATAATCTGAAATGAACATAAATGGAAAATGTGAAATACAATGAAAGAGGAGAATAGAAAACCCTAGCTCGAATGCAAATAAATAAGTTAATTCCTTGAAGCTATCCGTGCACAACTGTCTCTCTTTTGATCGAATCACTCACACAAATGCTTCACTGCAACTCTGATTCACTCTTTGATCTCTTAACAATAATGATGATAACTACCCGTTAATCCCTAATTAAGGTAAAATCTTGGATTTTCACACATGCATGGCACCCGTAATTAATGCAATAAATGTGGTAGAGTAGAGTAGGAACTGCAGAAGGATTTGGCACATTACTGTTGTGCGACTTCAGTAAAGTCAAGGACCAAGAAACGGCGAGAGAGAAATCAGAATGAAAACGGATTTGGAAAGTTGGGTAATTTCCCAACTCGGTTCCCATTCCAGTTTTGGTTTCGCCAACAAAGATAAAAGGGAAACAAAACAAAACAAAAAGAACGAAATGAGAAAACTTAACACAAAAACCTAGTTTAAAATGAAAGACCAAAAAGCGGAGATGAAGGCGGAATTGTAATGGATTTTAAAACTTTGAATAAATTTGGACTTAACTTCCACTCCAGCTCCAGCTCCGACAAAGAGAAAACAAAAAAAGGAAAAAGAAATACTGTCAAGATGGGAATCAGAACGAGTTTTGAAAGAAGTTTTAAAACTTGATTCGGTTTTGGTTCCGATTCCGACAGAAGAAACCAAAGAAAAAAAAAGTTTTGGAAAAACAAGACTCCAAACTTTGTTTGAAAATCAAACAAGGATAAAAACATAAAGGGGGACATATCTTGATCGAGGCAAAAGATGGGGTGGTTATACAAGGCATAACGATACACTCAATCCTCTACCCTCCACCCTAAACCTTCAACCCTTAAAACCTAAACCCTCTACCCTCTACCCTCTACCGAATACCCTCTACCCTCAACCTTAATCTTTCAAGTCTCTCTCTCTCAAGTCTCTCCCTCCTACACCCTCTCCCTCTCTCAAGTCTCTCTCTCTACTATAATCCCCCAACCCTATACCCTCAACCCTTAAACTGTTAATCCCTAAAACCTTAAACCCTCAACCCTGAACCCTTAAACCCTAAACCCTAAACCCTCTATCCTCTTGACCCAATACCTTAAACTCTCAACCCTGAACCCTTAAGCCCTCTAACCTCTACCCTCAACCCTCAACCCAATACCATCAACCCTATATAATCTACCCTCCAACCCTTAAACTCTCTACCCTAATCCATCAACCCTCAACCCTTAATCCCTCAACTCTTAAACCCTCAACCCTTAAACCCTAAACCCTCTACCCTCTACCCTCTACCATATACATTAAACCCTAAACCCTCGGTTCTCAATCCTCAACCTGTAATCCCTCAACCCTCAACCCTTGAACCCCAAACCCTCAACCCCTATACCATCTACCATATACATTGGACTCTCAACCCTAATCCCTCAACCCTATACCCTCAACCCTAAACTCTCAACCCTTACACCCTAAACCCTTAAACCCTCTACCCTTTACCCTCAACTCAATACCCTCTACCCTCAACCCTAATCCCTCAAACCTATACCCTCAACCCAATAACCTAAACCCTAATACCTTAATCCTATACCCTCAACCATTAAAATCTCTACCGTAAACCCTAAACCCTCAACCCTTAATCCCTCAACCCTAATACCTCAACCCTTTAACCCCCAACCCTCTACCCTTTAACATATACCCTATACATTAAAACCTCAACCCTTAAACACGTAAACTCTAAAACCTCAACCCCTATACCCTCTACTCTCTCTATTGGACCCTCAACCCTAATCCCTCAACCCTATACCCTCAAGCCTTTACCCTCAACCCTCAACCCTAAACTCTCAACCCTCAACCCTTAAAACCTAAAACCTAAAACTCTCTACACTAAACCCTCAAACCTCAACCTGTAATTCGTAAACTCTTACTCCCTCAACCATAATCCCTAAACCCTCAACCCTTAAATCCTAAACCCTCAACCATTAATCCCTCAACCCTAATCCTTCAACCCTTAAACTCTAAACCCTTAACCTTTATACCCTCTACCCTATACATTGGACCCTCAACCCTAATCCCTCAAACCTATACCCTCAACCCTCTACCCTCAACCCTCAACCCTTAAATCCTCTACCCTCTACCCTCAACCATTAAACCCTTAAACCGTTAAACTCACTGCCCTAATCCCTCAACCCTTAATCCCTCAACCCTAATCCATCAACCCTTAAACCCTTAATGCTCAACCCTCACCCTCAACCCTCTACCCTCTACCCTATACATTAAATCCTCAACCCTCAACCCTTAATCCCTCAACCCTAAACCATTAAAACCTAAACCCTCAAATCCTATACCTTCTACCCTATACATTGGACCTTCAACCCTAATCGATCAACCCTATACCCTCAACCCTCAAACCTCAACCCTAAACCTTCAACCCTCAACCATTAAACCCAATATCCTCTACCCTCAACACTAATCCCTCAAACCTATACCCTCAACATTATAGGTCCTCAACCCTATACCCTCAATTCTCAACCCTCTATCCTATACATTGGATCCTCAACCCTCATCTCTCTCTATACTTCCCTCCTCTTCTCTTATTCTCTATATATCACTTCTCCCTCCATCTCTCCCTACCTCCATCCCTCCCTCTCTACCCTATACCCTAAAAAATTTAACCCTTAAAAACTCAACCCTTAAACCTTCTACACTCTACCCTACCCTCTAATCCCTCAACCCTTAAACTCTCTAGCCTAAACCCTCAAACCTCAACCCTTAATCCATCAACCCTAATCCCTCAACCCTTAAACCTTAAACCCTCAACCCTCAATCCCTAAACCCTCATCTGCCAACCCTTAATCCTTCAACCCTAATCCCTCAACCATGAATCCTTAAATCCTAATCCCTCAACCCTAAACCCGTAAACCCTAATCCCTCAACCCTAAACCCTTAAACCCTAATCCCTCTACCTATAAACCATTAAACCCTCTACCCTCTACAATATACATTAAACCCTGAACCCTCAATTCTATACCATATACCCTATACATTAGATCCTCAACCATAATCCCTCAACCATATACCGTATAACCTATATACTTAACCCCATACCCTCAACCCTCTACCCTATACATTAAATCCCCTACCCTATATATTGGAACCTCAACCCTTTACCCTCAACCCCTATCCCTCTCTCTATATATCCATCTCACCTCTCTCTCCCTCCCTCTCTCTTATACTCTCTAATTGTCTCTATCTACCCTCTCCCTATTTCTATCTACCTCTCGCTCAATCAATCCCCCCTCTCTCTCCCTCCCACTCCCTCTCCTTCTCTCCCTCACTCTCACACACTCTCTCTCTCTTTCACTCCCTCTCTCTCCTTATCTCTCAAGAATCTCCCTCCCACCCTCCTCTCTTTCTCGAGTCTCTCCCTTTGGCACCCTACCTAGGTAACTCTCTCCCCCCTCTCTCTCGCGATCCCTCCCACCCTACCTAGATAATTCCCTCTCACTCCAACCCCCTCTCTCACACTCCCTCTCTCTCTACCTCTCTTATGTCACTCCATCCAACACCCTCTCCCTCTCTCAAGTCTCTCTCAGGTCTCTCTCTCTCTCTCCCACTCCCTCTCTCTCCCGATCTCTCAAGTCTCTCCCTATGGAACCCTACCTACATAAATCTCTCTTTCTCTCCCTCTCTCTCTCCCCCCTCTCTCTCACCCTCTCTCTCAGGTTTCTCTCTCCCTCTATCCCTCCCACCCTACCTAGCTAATTCCCACTCACTCCAACCCCTTCTCTCCCACTCCCTCTCTCTTAGGTCTCTCCCTTCCACCCCCTCTCCCTCTCTTAGGTATCTCTTTTTTATATATGGCAACTAATCATGCAAATACTATACATGTAAAGGTTTTCCCACTGACACATCAAATGAAAAAATGACTTTGTAAATCCCTAAATCTGGAAGCTTCCAAAAAGCTTGTTATAAGTGGTTGGGATGTAAGTTGCAGTGAATGTAATTCATGAGATTGTAATATTTTTTGCATTAGATAATAAAATTATTGGGTGGCTGAGTTTCCATGGATGTAGCCCATATTGGGTGAACCACGTTAAATTTATATGTTGATCTCTTTTGTGTTATTCTTCATTTTTATTTCTAGGTTATTTAATTTGCATATACTTGTTAATATTTATTTCTCCAATATGACTGAACTCTAACAACTAGTATCAGAGCCATGTATATTTCGGTTGATTCAAAGGAAACCTCTAGATTTGAGTGGGAGCAATGGAAGAAGCCAAATTCAAGGTTCATAAGTTCAACAACTAGAATTATCAATTATGGAAGATGCAGATGGAAGATTATTTGTATCAAAAGGATCTATGGTGACCATTGCAAGGAGAAAGAAAGAAAGAGGCTACTATGTTCAATGAAGAATGGGATATTCTGGATAGAAAGGCATTGGTAACAATTCAGTTGTGCCTAGCATCATATGTGGCATTCAATATAACATAAAAAAAGACAATAGTGGATCTGATGGAACATTTGGCTAAATTATATGAAAAAACCCTCAGCCTCGAATAAGGTATTTCTCATGAAGAATTTTTTTCATCTAAAAATGATTGAAGGTAGATCTATGATAGATCATTTAAATGAATTTAATACGATTACCATTCAGTTAACTTCTTTAAAAGTGAATTTTGATGAATAGGTGAGGGCTCTCTTGGTTTTATGTTCTTTTCTAGAAAGGTGAAATAACTTGATAATGGTTGTAACTCTGTCTCTAGTTCAAATAAATTGAAATTTGATGATGTTGTTGGTGTTATCCTTAGCAAGGAAATGTGATGTAAAAGCGTAGGTGAGACTTCAACATAGGGTAATTCTTTGACTGTAGAGAATAGGGGAAGAACAAAGGAGAGAGGAAAAAAACCAAATAATCATGGGAAGTCGAAGAAAGGTAGGTCTAAATCTAGAGGAAAAATGGATTTCTCGCACTGTGGAAATCTAGGACACTTGAAGAAGTATTGTTGGTCTTGAAAAGGAAAACAAGGAGATGGACAACATGATGATAGTAAGGAAGATAATGTTGCAAGTAATAAATTGTGGGATGCTTTAATTTTATGTTTAGATAATGTTAATGATTCCTGGGTAATAGATTTAGGGGCTTCATTTCATGCCACACCCCATAGGAAATATTTGGGTGATGATGAAACCTGCCAGATTGTTGGAAAAGGAAAAATAATAATCAAGTTGCGGAATGGAAATGAATGGTTGCTACAGGAGGTAAGGCATGTTCCTAATTTGAGAAGATTTTTTTTTTATTTTAGGACAACTAGGTAGTGAAGGCTGTATAGTTACCTTTATAGACAAAGTTTGAAATGTCACTAAAGGTGAATTAGTAGTAGCTAAAGGTGAAAAGGTAGGCAAATTGTATTTGTGTACTGGTAATACTTATTCTACCTTAGCTGCTACAAAAATAGTTGCTACAGAGATAGTTAGAGAAATTGTTCTAGGGACAGAAACAAAATTGTGGCACCATAGACTTGGGCATGTGAGTGAGAAAGGGATGAATATCCTTCACTCCAGAAAGTTGCTACCAAGACTAAAGAATATTGACTTGGATTTATGTAAAAATTGTGTTTATGAAAAACATAAAAGAGTCTGATTTCTCAAAGTTGGGAACTAGAAGAAGAGTGAGAAATTAGAGCCTGTGCATTCAAATGTATGGGGATCTGCTCAAGTATCTTCTCTTGGTGGCTCTTGTTATTATGTTAATTTTATTGATGATGCAACTAGGAAAACATGGGTGTATTTCCTAAAAGAAAAATCAGAAGTATTTGAAACTTTAAAAAGTGGAAAGCTTTGGTTAAGAATGAGACAAGAAAAAATTTAAAGTGTCTCAAATCTGATAATGGAGGTGAATATTGCAGTAGATAATTTGAAAATTATTTTTCATACAATGGAATCCGTATGGAAAAATTGGTTCCTAGAACCCCACAAGAAAATGGTGTGTCTGAGAGGATGAATAGGACCATTATGGAGCGTGCAAGGAGTATGAGATTGCATGTTGGACTACCCTTATAGTTTTAGGTAGATGTTGTATATACCACTATTTATTTAATAAAAAGAGGACCTTCAAATCCTTTGCATGGTGGAATTCCAGAGGAGGCATGGACGGGTAAAAAGGTAAACTATTCATTTTTGAAAACCTTTGGTTGTGAAGCTTTTTTCCATGTCGATATTGAAAATAGAACCAAGCTCAAGGCTAAGTCTAAAAAATGTACCATCATTCGATATGAAGTAGATGAATTTGATTATCAATTATGGTATTATGAAAATCATAAAATCATTAGGAGCAGAGATGTTATATTCAATGATGAGGTCATGTATAAGGATCAAATGCAGGAAAATAAGCATGAATAGGCCAAAAAGGAATATGTGGTGTTGGATGAGATTCTAAAAAATAAAATGTCATTGGTACCTGATTCTCATCAACTCCTGCAAGTGTTAAATGTTCTACAAGGATAATTAGACCTATATAAATATTTTATCCATCATTATATTCTATATTATCAACTAATTATGGTGAACCTAAAGGTTATGAAGAAGTGATACAGGTACATACCAAAAAGCAGTGGCAGCTAGGCATCAAAGAGGAAATGGATTCCTTGCTGCAGAATCAAACTTGGGACTTAGTCCAATTACCTATAGGTAAAAGAGCATTTCCAAATAAATGGATTCATAGGTTGAAGGAAGAAGATGGAGGCAAGAAAAGGTATAAGGCAAGACTCGTGGTAAAAGGTTTTGCATGGAAAAAAGGTATAGATCTTGATGAAATATTTTCTTCGGTTGTAAAGATGACTTCTATTAGAGCTATTCTAAGTCTCGTGGCTATGGAAGACTTTCATCTTGAACAACTAGATGTGAAAACATCATTTCTCCATGGGGATTTGTAAGAGGAAATATACATGCAACAACCACAGGGATATGAGGTCAAGGGTAAGGATGAATTTGTGTGCAGGTTAAAGAAGAATTTGTATGGCCTGAAGCAAGCACCTCGACAATGGTATTTGAAATTTGATAGTTTTATGGCTGAACAAGGTTAAAAAATATATCATTCTGATTAAATTATGTTTATTTTAAGAAATTTGATAATGGAAGCTATATTATCCTATTGCTTTATGTTGATGACATACTTTTTGTCGGGTCTAACATGCAACATATTAATAAACTTAAACAAAAATTAGGGGTGCTACCATAATAGTGGTTTACACTTTTTGGGAGATCATGATTTTTTCTGAAATCACATTTTTTTAGAAAATATAATGATTTAAGCCTTGAAAAGTTTCATTTAAAGAATTCCAATTGAAAAAGACCAAATCCCCTTGGATAGAACCCCGCTAGTTTTAAACCATACCTATAATGGAGTCTCCTTTACACCTATCAAGAAGCTGATAAAAAATCACTTTTGATTTACCTTTTGGGGGATCAAATGAGTTCATTTAAAATTTATTTTTTGTAAGTATGTATTCCTTATTATAAGCTTCCAAAAAGGTATAACTTTAATTAAATTAAATTTTATTATTATATATTTTTTTAATTTCTTGTGAATGTAGGTTTTTCACTGAAAATCAAGCTCTCTGTTCTGTAGATATGGAAAAATAGTAGATTATCAAAATAAAATTTTGAAAAATATGTCCAGGCTGGGTATTGATTTCCTTGATCCATTAAAAAAATAATTTGAATTTCGATACATACATAAAAATTTATGTTGTATATAGTCGGCCTATGTCTGAATTGTAATTGGTTTGACTTCGAAACTTGATTAAGGAAAAAATATTTAATAAAAAACTATGAAACCAAATGAATTGGTTAGATATCATAGTTAAAAATCTAAATTTTAAAAAATTAGAATTTTATCCTTCATACAAAAAATGTTATGTTGTATACGGTGAGCATCTTTCCTTAAAAATGTTGTTTACTGATAAAAACTAGTTTTCGAAGGAGATGAAAAAAAAGTGCAATTTAATTTCAATTTTTTTGAAAAAAAATAATTAGAATCTATAGAAAAAACTTCACAAATCACTAGTTTTCATCATCTTCAAATTCCTCATGGTTTAGTCGTTATAGGAGCCCAAAAGTGAAGATTTAGTTAAAAAAATCAGTTCAGTGTCCAGTTTTCCCAAAAATTGTAAACCAATATTGTGGGATCACCCTTAGTAAATTCATTTTATATCAAGGATTTGGGTGCAGAAAAACAAATTCTTGGTATGAGGATCACATGGGACAAGACAAACAAAAAAATATTTTTGTCTCAAAGTGAGTATGTAGAGAACGTGTTGAAAAGGTTTAACATGCAACATGCAAAAGCACTTAGTACACCTTTGTCTAGTCATTTTAAGTTGACTAAAGAGATGTGTCCAAAGACACCAAAGGAAGAAGAAAAAATGTCTAAGATACCATATGCATCAACAGTTGGTAGCTTGATGTATGCAATGGTATGCACAAGGCCAGATATTGCACATGCAGTGGGAGTTGTGAGCAGGTATATGAGAAATCTAATAATGGAACATTGGAATGCAGTAAAATGGATTCTTCGATATTTGATAGGTACTACTTCAAAGAAAATATGTTTTGGAGGTACACATTATGCTCTACAAGGATATGTTGACTCTAATATGGCGACTAATATTGAGAACGAGAGGAGTACTATAGGGTATGTTTTTATTGTAGAAGGGTGATCCCACAATACTGGTTTACAATTTTTGGCCAAAATGGATACTGAAATATTTTTTTCTAAATAAATCTTCACTTTCAAGCACCTATAGCGGTTAAACCGTGAGGAATTTGAAGATGATGCAAACTAGTGATTTGTGACATTTTGTCTATAGATTCTAAATATATTTTTTTTCAAAAATTTTGGAATCAAATTGAACTTCTTTTTCCATCTCCTTTGAAAACTATTTTTTTTTAGTGAAAAACATTTTTAAGGAGTGACGCTCACCGTATACAACATAAATTTTTTTCCATAAAACATAAAATTATAATTTTTTTGAATTTAGATTTGTAACTATGATATATAGTGCTTCCAATTGGTTTCATAGTGTTTTATTGAATATTTTTTCCTTAATCAAGTTTCAAAGTCAAACCAATTACAATTCAAACATAAGCAAACCATATACAATGTAAATTTTTTTGTATGTATCGAAATTCAATTTGTTTTTGTTGGATCAAGGACTTCAATATCTGGTGCACTCATATTTTTCATTTTTTTTAATAATCTGCTAGTTTTCCACATGTGGAGAACATAGAGCTTGATTTTCGGTGAAAAACCTATGTTTAATAAAATTAAAAACCAAATACATAATAAAATCAAAACATATTAAAATTATATTCATTGGATAGCTTGATCTAAGGACTACCATCATCTAGTTGGGTTTGTGAATTCTCCTCCATTTTCATCCTCAACCTGAGCTTCGAAGGGAAATATTCTAGATTTTTTTTGTGCTAGAAGGTGAGAAGGTGGGAAAAGGGGGGTTCATGCAAACCCCCTTTCAAAAACGATTTTCCTTTGTTTTTTTGCGGGAATGGTGGGACCTTGCATTTAATGGGTTTTCTTGAACTAGGGTTCTAGTGAACCCCCTTCTAGTTCGCTCAAACCAATAAGTTCGTTTGAACCCCAAAAACCATTTTTTTTTTTGCATGGGGTCATTTTTTGCAACAATTCCTTCCTCACTCGAATTGTAAACCACTTTTGTGGGTTTCCCTAGAAGGTATTGGAGTCAGTTGGATTTCAAGACTGCAAAAGTTTGTTGTGCTTTCAACCATTGAAGCTGAGTATGTTGCTGCTACAAAAGACAACAAGGAGATGGTTTGGTTACAACATTTTCTAGAGGAATTGGGACAACAACAAGAAGATATAATTTTGTACATTGATAGCCAGAGTGTCATTCATCTTGCTAAGAACTCAAATTTGCATTCAAAAACTAAGCACATACAACTCAGATACCACTTCATCTGGTCAGTTTTTGAGGATGGGCAGTTGAAGCTGGAGAAAATTCACACAAGTGAGAATCCTACAGATATGTTCACAAAGGTGGTTACAGGGGAGAAATTGATCTCCTTATCAGTTTATGTTGGCCTTCATGACTAATAATGGTGGATATAACAAACCAGTCTAACCTGTAATCCACTTGGAGTTGCAAGTGCAGTAGTGTCATCCAAGATCAGTCTACAAGTGGGAGATTTTTTGGTGTGGAGCTTGATCAGTCTCCAAGTGGGAGATTGTTGATATATGGCGATTGATTATGCAAATACTATACACTCGTAACGTATCCTCACCAGGGTTTGGAGCTGGGTCAGGCCCCAAGCGGGGGTTCAAGGGCACATTCCTCGATTTTTTTTTCCTATTAACACGTCAAGGTTTTCCTATGACACATCAAATGATAAAAATGACTTTGTAAATCCCTAATTATGGAAGCTTCCAAAAAGCTTGTTATAAGAGGCTAGGATGTAATTTGTAGTGAGTGTAATTTATGAGATTGTAATATGTTTTGCACTGGATAATTTAAATTATTGGGTGGCTAATTTTTTGTGGATGTAGCCCATATTAGGTGAACCACTTTTAATTTTTGTGTTAATCTCTTTTGTGTTATTCTTCATTTTTATTTTTGGGTTATTTATTTTGCATATAATTGTTAATATTTATTGCTCCAATCTGATTGTACCCTAACATCTCTCTCACTATCTCTCTGTCTCTCAGGTCTCTTCATCCCTCTCTCCCTCCCCCTACCTAGACAACTCTCTCTCTCTCTCTCTCTCTCTCTCTCTCTCTCTCTCTTACAATTCTCCCTCCCTCTAAAGACATACATATAAGCAGACATACATACATACTTACATACATACATATGTACATACAATCTTACATTCATACAAGCATATATACATATGTACATACGATCTTACATACATACATACATATACATACATTGATACATACATATATATACATGCATACATACATAGATACATTCATACATACATACATGTCATACAAGCATACATACATATATACATACATTCAATAGACTAGCATTTAACACAAAGCAAGACATAACACACATGGTTATAACACACTCGCATTATGTCTTTCTAGACATGTCTTGGGCACAAATGCAAAAAACATATCAAAACTAAGAAATAACGTGAGCACGTTATAATGCACTCACATTATTTCTTGCTTTGGCAATCCCCAAGCCTTGGGCTTGGTATTTTCTTTGGAATACCAACCCAAAGGCTTGGAGTGCCTTCCCAACATCCAAAGACGTGGTTTTGCAAATTTTACAATATTTCACATAATCGAGTTTGTGGTAAGCATTAGGTTCGCACATGTTTCAAGGTCAAACAAATCGAACACCTAGGTAATGTTAGGCTCTCTCTTAGCTATCTAACAATGTAATTTTTTTTCAAATTTTGACAATGTTAAGCCTTTGATCTATAATTTCTTTTGTTTGTGTGTCTATTTTTTGGAAAAAACCAATGTTTGGTATTTTTTTCATTATAAATTAATCATTCATCAAAATTTCAAATAAATTACATTTTTAGAAAATAGAGTCCATTCTACACATATTAAAAAAATTATTTTCAATTAGTTTTCAAAATTTATAAGGGTAGCAGAGACAAAAAAAAATTTCAGGAAGTGTCCACTTTGAAAATTAGTAAAAAATCAAATATTCATTAAAAAATAATCAAAAAAATTGGGCATAAACTACATATTGTTACCTAATTTCTCACAAAAGCGATTTTAAAAATACTAAAAAAAAGTTAACCTTTTGAGGGAGCCACAAAAGTTATTATGTTATGTTTTTTTGACAAAAACAACACCAATTTTTGTGGCCCCCTCTTTTGAACCCCTTAATCTCTACCATTTTCAAAAAAATAGTAGTTTAGAAAGTACAATTAGAGCAATATGATCCTTGTATTTTTCATCTCAAAATTTTGAGTGTAACTGTCCTCAATTTGATGTCCAAGTTCAGTATTTCCTGATTTCAAAAAAGACATTTTCACTTAAGCCCCCTTTTTGGCCCCCCATATTTTTTGACTTACCCTATTCTCCTATTTCACTCCAAAAAGGGAATGATTTCTTCCAAACAAACTTTGAAATTTGTTACAAAGTGTGTTTGTTTGAGTCATTCTTATCCCTTGATCTTTCCTTGATCCATGTGGGGTGAACCCACAAAAGTGGTTTCCAATTCGAGTGAGGAAGGAAAACTTCCAAAAACTTCACCCATGCAAAAAAAAATTGTTTTGAGGGGTTTGAGTGAACTCAATGTTCGAACGAACCCAAAAGGGGTTCACTCAAACCAAGGTTCGAGCAAACCAATTTGCATGTGGGAACCTGTGTTTCCCATTATGGAAAGGGGGTTCGACCGAACCCTGGTTCGACCAAACAAGGGTTTGATCAAACCCCCCTTTTCCCACCTTCCCACCCTCTAACACAAAAAGACTCCGGATTTTCACCCTTCAAAGCTCGGGTTGAGGATGAAAATGGAGGATACTTCATAGGCCCAACTGGAAGATGGTAGTCCTCGAAACGAGCTATCCAACGAATATAATTTTTATATGTTTTGGTTTTATTATGTATGTATTTTTTTAGTTTTATTAAACATAGGTTTTTCACCGAAAATCAAGCTCTCTATTAGGCATATAAGGAAATATAGAAAATTATCAAAATAAAAAATTTCAAAATATGTTTGTGCTAGGTATTGATGTCCTTGATCCATTAAAAAAGAAGAAGTTAATTTCTATACATACAAAAAAAATGATGTTGTATACAGTCCGCCTATGTCTAAATTGCAATTGGTTTGACTTCGAAACTTGATTAAGGAAAAAATATTAAATAAAAAACTATGAGACAAAATGAAAGTGCTAGATATCATAGCTACAAATCTAAATTCAAAAAAAATAGAATTTATCCTTCATACAAAAAAAATTATATTGTATACGGTGAGCGTCACTTTTTAAAAATGTTGTTTTATGAAAAAACTAGTTTTCATTGGAGATGGAAAAAGAAGTGCAATCTAATTCCAAAAATTTTGAATTTTTTTTTTTTAGCATTTACAGACAAAATGTGATGAGACTCTAGTTTGGATCATCTTCAAATTCCTCACGGTTTAGCCACTATAGGTGCCCAAATGTGAAGATTTAGTTAAAAATAATAATTGCAGTGTCTAGTTTGGCCAAAAATTGTAAACCACTATTGTGGGATCACCCTGTGATCTTTAATTCTCATCCATTGATGAGAATCGTTGATCCATGTTTCAACCTTGATGCACTATTGACCATTGATTAATAAAATTGATCTGAGCCCTTGGTTCTTCATTTTATCTCTTATAAATACATCACCATTTGGAGAGAAATGGATCCACCTTTTCAAAGAAAAGTTATTTTGTTGAAGTTCATACGAGCACTTGCATCCATATTTAGCATTTTTTAGTATTTTAGATTAATCTTCATCCACGTTAGCTTAAGCATCCATTAATGGCTTCCATTTTAGCATAAGTTTTCATCCATGGATTGCATCTTTTGAACTTTGTTTCCATTTAGCATAGCTTGCATCTATCTCCATCAAACATTTTAGCAACATTCATTTCCATCATGCTAAACTAGTTTTGCATTCATGTTTCATCAATTTTCATCAATAAAATTGATTGGAACAACTCATATTATCCGAGGGATTAGGAAAGGGCCGTCATTCCACTTCAATGTGACACTACTCCCCCAATGGGATAAATTTTGAAGTCTTAGAATAGGTTTCCTTTATATTTTCGTGTGTATTTCATGATTAGTTTAATGGGTTCCTAGTCTTTGAAGTTTCAAATATCTCGTTGGGATCATGGCTTGGGGGATTGAATATTGTTTAAATTCATTTGGATCTAGCATATTTAGTCTATACTATGACTATGGTCACATGTAGGTAGACGTATTTATGCATACCCATGTACACATATACCATATGCATGAGAATATAGATTAGACACACACATATATATATTATATACTGATTGATGAATATATAAATATATGTGTATATTCTAGATACTAAAATAATGGTATATTTAAATATGTATGTATGTATATATGTATCAATAAATATGCATAAGGGTACGTTAATGTATATACCTATACATACATACATATATATGATAATATATAATTGTTATTAATAATTTAAATATCGACCAATGTTTTTTATATGTATATATATGTTAATGATATCATTATAATATAGATATATGTTAATATATATACAATGTTTAAATATTATAAATTAAACTTGGAAAATATATATAGTGCAAGCCATATAATGGAAGATGGTTGTTTAAAGCCAAGCAATGTTTAATCATAAGTTGCACATAGTATGGCATGTATATGAAGATGTTTAAATACAAGTGAAAGCACATAAATATAGTGCATAGTTTATAATGCATTATATGCAAAAGTGAATGGAGATAATTAAAGTTTATAAAATGCTTAAACCAACACTATGTTATGTAATAAAATTCATTAAAGTTGTTAATATTAGAACCAACAAACACCATAAAGGCATATATTATGCATCGCTATAATAAGAGTTTGGATGTAAATAAAAGACAAGTGTTGCATTGGAAAAAGACATGCACAACTAAATATGAGCATGAATACTTTTTCAAGCTAGTGTTGGCTGAAGCTTAAGAAGGTATTTGACTTGCTTGGAAAATAGGAAACCTGTAGATGAACATTTCTTTGTTTCTCTATAAACTGGAATTTTTTGTCAATTAGAAAGGTACGACTCATTCATAGTTGGATGGCTGGAAATGTTGGACTATACATGTGTTTTCATACTAACTATTTTAGTAGCCACATATCATCTCTTAGAGCTTAGTCAATGCATTTAAGAAGGAAGTTAGTTTTGTTGTTGTGTGGTGGTAGCAAGAAGAGCTTGTTTGTAGCATTGATTTTCTCACTTTCTAGTATATATAGAGGTAGTCTCTCTTACTTTTTTTTACTCATTCATTCTTGATCATTCATAATTCTAAAGTTCTTTGTTTTAGTTTATGTGTGAGTTTTTGAGTGCTTTAGTAAGAAAGAGAGTTTTCTTTGTGAATTTACATTGGTTGGGTGTTTTTGTGAGAAGATAGTATTGGTGATAGGTTGAGTTTAGAAGGAGTAGAAAGAGTGAGTGTGGGAGTGAGCTTCAGAAGCAACATAATTTTTTGGAGCTATAATTCTAGGCATGCTGATTTTGTTTCTCTATTATTTTTAAAGTTGAAATCGTATTTGTTTATGAATACAAGTGATTGGAAAAACATGATTTATATACATGTTAAGCTTGCTTTAATGAATTTAAGTTATTTCTTACTTTGAATGAGGTTTATTTAACTTTTGTGAAGTCTTGTTTATTGAAACCATATTGATTGATATATATTTATATAGATATGTTCTATATGATGGAATTGAGTGGTTATGTTCGCTATTTGGTCAACACCTATGTTATCTTAAACCATATGTATTATTACTATTATCTTGAAGTACTTTGTTTAAGATGTTAGTTTTGAACATGGGTGGTTAACTTGGTTGTTCCTAGGGTTAGGATAATTTGTGGATGGAAGTAACCTAATTGGTCACTTTGTTATGTCATTACCTTTAGGATTGAATGTATGTTTTGGTTGAAAAGAGTGAATGGTCAAATACCAAATTGAACTAAGGTTGGGTGAACATACGACTTTGCTTTCGAGTGAATCATTATATCAAACTTTGGCCAGAGTAGTGTAGGTAGCCACTATTTACACTATTCATTCACTATGAGCTAGGTTGGCATACTAGGATAGGAATGGCATACATGTAGGTTGTAGCTAGTCTATGGTAGCTCTAGTTATGTAGGACAAAACACCATGCTTAGGAAGGTTAGTATTATGGGGTTATCAAATCAATCTCTTCGTCGACTTGGGTAGGGCCATCTTACCAGTAAAGTAGATGTGTGAGGGACTGTAGTAAGTTCATGGTTGGTAGAAAAGTACTTGAGTGATGCTCTCCCTCAGATAGTTGGCAATCAAAATTTGAGGATGTATGCTAGGAAGGACATATGGACCATTTGTATCTTTGTTTCTTTGAAGCTTATGGAAGCTATGTATGTATTAATGCATATCTATCTTTATTAAGAAATTGTATAAAGGAAAATGTTATCATTGAAATGAGATTATGTAATATGAAGTGATTACTTGGGATTTTGTAATGATTATTTTGTAAATGCAATGGGAGTTTGAAATGGGATTCTTTCAAATCTTTTTCATTTTATTGAAATAGAAAAGAAAAAATTTATTGCTATTAATTGCAAGCGTAAACTATTGACATCTGGGTTACAACATAGGTAAATTCATTGGGTTAAACATTTTGAATGTTACATTGGGGGGACACAAAAGAAGTACCAGTACCAAGTGATTTTGAGAATTTTGTAAGTTGAAATGAACTTTTCAAAATTCAGATGGAAAATGAAAAATTTACTTGAACAAATAGGAGAATGGTTTTCAACCACATTGCAAAAAAAATGGATAGACTTTTTTTTAAAGGTGATTTTGGGAACTTTTCCATTCACCCTTGAAGGTAATATTTTACCCCAATCAAAGTTAGATGATCACTATCCCATTAAATTGGAAATAATGGGAGAAAGGAGATCCATGAGGTGCCCCTTCAAATTTGAGAACATGTGGTTTAAGGATTAAGAATTCCTAGGGTTGATTGATATTTGGTGGAAGGGCTAGAAAATAGAGGGTTCTAGGATATTTGGTGTCTAGTATCTAAAATGAAACTTCTCAAGAAACAATTAAAGGATTGGAACAAGACTCATTTCAAAAACATCTTTAAATCCTAATGAAAGTTGGAGGAATTATAACTGACAAAACTTTAAATGAAATGGTATTGTCCTACAAAATGAACAGTGAGAGGTATCTGAAGAAAAAGGAGTTGCTCAAAGAGTATGAGGAGGTGCAAGCAAAAGAAGTGTCCTAACAAAAAATTGAGGGAGCCATGGATGATAGAAGGGGATGAGAACACTACATATTTACATAACAACACTACTTGGCTCATAGAGAAATCAACAAAATCACAATCTTACGAGGTGCAAATGGGTCAAGCATTCAGACTCCATAAGGTATTTCCATTGAAGCTGTCATTTACTTCAAAAACCTAATAAACAATGTGGAAGGGTCAAATCTCACATCACAAAACCAAATCTTGAGGGATATTCCCCATTTGGTTAATGAAGGATTGAATAAGATTTTGATGAATAAATTTTATGGAAAAATAAATAAAGGTAGTGACATTCCAGCTACACCCGGATAAGGCACTAGGACTAGATGGTTTTATTGGTCATTTCTTTCCAAATTTATAGAGTACAACGATTCATGATGTGGTGGCTACCATAGAGGACTCAAGGAGCTCGGGATTGGTTTTAAGAGAGATGAACAACACTTGAACATTGCTTTTATTTTGAAAAAGGAGAAACCATCATCACATTGAGTTTAGACCCATTTCCCTCTACAACACCCTGTACAAAATTGTGACAAAGGTAGTTGCAAATAGACTGAAAAAAATTCTACCAGTGGTAATCTCTGAGGAGCAATTAGGGGTTGTTCATAGGAAATCAATTCTAGAAGAGGTGATCATCATGTAGGAATCCATTCAGTCTATTCAAAGGACCAAAAAAAAGATATGCTACTAAAATTGGACATTAAAAAAGAATATGACCGGGTTGGACTAGATATTCTTGTGAAAAGTGCTATTGGCATTTGGGTTTGATAAAAAATGGATTGATTGGGTTTGTAACTCCATAGCTAGCCCAAGATTCTTAATCATCATGGACGGTTCTCCAGAAGATTACTTTGAGGCATCTATAGGAATTATACAGTGAGATCTTCTCTCATCCTTCTTGTTCATTATCATAGCAGAGGCTCTAGGAAGAGATTTTAGGGCAGCAACACACATTAGGTGATTGGTGAGAATTCAAATAACAAGCAATGTGTCGACGGTAACCCATCAACATTTCACAAATGATACTATGATTTTTGGAGTAGCTAAGTGCTATGAAGCTCACTAGTTGAAGGACGTTTTGGATCTGTATTCAGAGGCTTTTGGTCAAGAGGTAAGTGAAGTGAAATCAAAAGTGTATTTCTTTTACACCACTTCATGAAAGGAGTTGGAGATCCTTAGGACACTAAGATTCAAGAAAGGTTAGTTTCCATGCACATACCCTGGATTGTTGTTAGAAAAAGGTGTGAGTAGCGAAAAACTATGGGATCCACTAGTATATAAATTAGATAATCGAATTCCATCATGGAATGGGTGGTGGTTATCGTCTCAGGCTAAAAGACTCGTAATGTTGAAAGTTGTTATTTTTGCATTTCCTATATATTTTTTTGTCTTTTCTAGCATTACCTAAGGGGACATACCAGATGTTGAACCAAAACATGGGGAATTTCTTCTAGAAAGGAAAAGCAGATAAGAAAAAGTTTACACTAATCGTGCATGGGATAGGATTTGTAAGGCAAAGGAGGTTGGGGGTACGGGTTTAAGAAATCTCTTGAGGAAAAACAAGGCACAGAGGGTTAAGCTGATTTGGAAGATGTACAGAGAAATTAAATCAAAAGGGTCTGAATTCTTTGAAATCAATATCTAGCTAATGAAAGTGAGAGTAGTATTTTCACGGCTGCCTCCCTTCTCAAAGGCTCAAGGATTTGGAATTTCATGGAAGAATGTAGGTCACTAATAACAATTTTTTCTATCTTGGGACATTTATGACAGTGGCTCATATTACTTTTGGGTGGACTAATAGGGGTTACCCTACTATTGATAGTTTCTCAAACCTACAACACACAAAATCTCTTTTGTCGCAAATGTGGGGCATGGAAGTTAGGGACTATTTGGAGATGAACAATATTGACAAGACCTACACATGGCATTGGAAGGACATCAGTAGACTAAATTTCTCGACCACTAAAATATCATGGTTATATAGTCGATTCTCAAGGATAGAAACATAATAATTTAAGAGGGCAAGAATAGGGTGGTGTGGACTATGCCTAGTTTAGGCCAGTACAACACAAAGGATGGTTTCTTGATGTTGGAGATGATGGGTGGGAGGACTGCGCTCCCATAGAAGTTATGTTGGGATAGTAGATACTTGTATAAGGTGGGAGACTTCTCATGGATCACAATCCAGGGAAGGATTTTGATTGCAAACACGTTTAAAAAATGGGCTACCAAGGCCCATCATGGCATGTGATGTGCAAATTAGCCGAGGAAGAGGCAAATCACTTACTGCTAAGATGACCCTTTTCCCAAGAATTTTGGTTGTGGTCATGTGCAAACTTGGGCTGGGTCAGTGCACTTTTGAATGAAATCTTGTCTCTCTTCAAATCTTGGCCACTTTTAAAAAGGAAGGTGATGTATTCATGCATTTGAATAATTAGTCCTTTTATTCTTTTGTGGGAGTTATGGAAGGAGAAAAATAGGAGGGTATTTTAGGAAAATTAAATGTTTGTCTCATCCTTTCAAACAAAGGTGGAGGTGGCCATAGTTGAGATTATGAATATCAAGGTGGCAAGGGTAAATCCTCAAAAATTGGAGTTGTAAACCCCTTAACCTGAAAATGCACAAGAGCAACAAGACACATTAGTTATTAGATCATATGCATGCAAACAAGTATGAGAGATTCCCCATAAAATGCATCTATTTAAACTAAAATTAGGAACAAAGATGAAGAACACAAAACAATAAATAAAATTAAATCGTAATCAAACTAATAGAATGATGATCCCATGGGGGAATTGGTGCCAATGAAGTGTTGCAATTGGCCCTTTCCCAATTTCTAAGTTGCAATGTGGTTGATTGAACAATGGTCAAATCTCCAAAGAGATTTGAGCATAACCTTGTTATAATTTATGAAAATGGTGGATGATTGAGTGCAAGGGGCCAAGTTAGCTCTCAATGTGAAGAGAGTAACTTTGCATGAAGATTATGGATGAGAAGTGAGGAGAGAAGTCTTCAATTTATAGACTTCAATTTGGAAGAGGTGAGAAAGATTAAGAAATGTGGGACAAAGGATAATCCAATGGAATTGTGCCACTTGTCCACATGTGGTTGGAGGAGGAATGAGCACATTTTGGCCAATGTGCATGATAAATGCATAAATTTGAATTTTTAAATATTGAAATGACAAGGTGGATGAGAAGTCAAATGGAGTTATGACCACTTGGCTCAATGCAAAGGACATGTAAGAGGCATTGAATACCTTGTTGGAAGGACCAAGCCCACTTGGCCTTTTTGAATTCAAATGAAGGAATATTCCCTTTTGATGCTTTGTGAGGGAAAATAGAGAATTAAATAAATTAAAGTAATTGATTTATTGTGCAACTTGCATTCTCTAGAGGATTTTAATGAAAGGGATTAACTTAATCATGGTTTTGATTATTTTAATGAAGAATTAGATGATGTGACAATCTAGACTTAGATTTATGAATTGATTTAAGTCAAGAATTGAGAGAAAGTGATTTATCAAATAAATGATTTGATTTATTTAATCAAGAAGGAACATGTTAGATTAAATTAAATAAGGTTTAATTTATTTAATTTAATAAGAGGACTTTAGAGAATTTAATCAAATAAAATGATTTACTTAATTAAATAGATATGTAAGGTTAATTAAATTAAATTAAATTGATTAATTTAATCACTGAAAGAAGACTTAATCCAATAAATAATGATTTATTAAATTAAGAGATAGAATGTTGATGAAATGCTGAGAAAATGATTTAAGAGGAAATATTTTTAGTAAATCGGGATCAAGTGTGCCAAAACGAACTTGTACATTTTCCATGTCTACAAGAGTTTACAGAATGTGATGCAAAGTTGAGGTTGAGATGGTTTGGTCTTAGGATCCCAAAATTTGGTAGTAAGGAGGTAGTGGGAAAGCAAGATCTAAGTGCTAAAGAAGTTTGGAGCCTCCCTGCTCAATTATGGGTCAAGCCAAATTTTGACAGGGCATCAAGAGGGAACCAAGGGAGGTTAGGTGTGGGTTGCATAATCCACAACTCAAGTGGGGCTACAATAGGGGAATTAGTGCCCCCCCTTCTAGATGGGATGAATAGTGTTGTAGAATTATAGGTAGTGATCCAAGGACTTTATTTTTTCCATGAATTAAAAATTAGAAGTGTCAAAGTCGAAGGGGATTCTTTTCTAGTGATAAGTTCCCTTAGGGTGGGAAAGATTTCAAACTGGAAGCTGCAAGGGTTGGTGGAGCAAGCTGTTGAACTATTGGGGAAGCTTGAGCACTTTTTGATCAACCAAACGTATACAAAAGCCTACTCTAAAGAAGAAAAAATAGAAAATATAGGCACAAATGGGATGTGCAAGAAGCACTACTATCCCTAATCTCTTAGGGATTAATTAGTGTTGAGGGTGGTTCCAAGTGCTAAAGGTCGGGGGAGTTTGGGTTGTATCGGGACACGCGGTGCTCATTTTCATGTTTGGGGGTGCGACTTGTGTTTTAGATGTGGGGGGTTGTGATGAGATGACAGATGGCCAAGGAAGAGTCAGGTGGTATACATGCAACACCAGGCATTTCCCTAGAGTTTTCTCTAGGCCTTTGAAGAGTTAGAAGCACAAACAAAATCTGGCTGCAAAGTGTAAAGTGTGAAGTTGAAGTATGGGGAGCTTCTGGTGCTTGACCACGTGGCACTAACTCACTCCCATGGAAGTCTTGATTGGTCTTTGGGGCAGTGTTATACATGAAGATGATAAATGGCTACATTAATGTTGGGTCACGGACAAGTGGCACCTAGATGCTTTCTGGCATACCTCACTTGAGTTGAAGTTGGGAGGTGTTACGATGGCAAGACAAGTGGGTTTGTTGGTTGTGGGCCACATGCCCCTTACAGAGAGACAAGTGATGAGAATTTAAAAGGGAATTAATATTGCATTCCCTTTCACCTATGCAGATTTGACATTTGGGAATAATTTAATTAATTTGGGTCATTTTCATTCATGCCATCCTATTTACTTCAATGTGTGTACTTGTTGCATGGGTGTAATGGTGAAGCATTACTTATGCCTAGCCCCTACCCTTGTGATAAGACTAGGGGATGCATTTTCAGTTCAGAGTGGTTGTACAATTAGATTGTGATCTTATAAAGCCTTCAATTGGTAAGCCTTATCACATGTGTAACGATCTTTAAAGACTATTGTTGATGGCCAAAATTTTAGTAAGAATAAAATATTTTGTGGGCAGAGTAATGGACACCCCAATTAGGCTAGTTAGCTCTAAGAGGAAGATGGTATTTCTGGGTGAAAAATTTGAACTCATATTATGATGGATTCTTTTGGAGAGTGATTTCTTATTGCTTGGGGCTATGAAATTGGTGTTGGAACATGAATTCTTGGGGGAGGATGAGAGGTATAGAGTGGATTTAGATATTGTGTCTCGGTTGGTTGTAGCATTGTTGGACCTCCAACTTCCAAAAGGTGAAGTGCTACAATTAACAAGGAAGTTGGTGAAGTTGGAGCTTCTTGAAGGTCTCGATGAGGTTGCGACCTCTGCTTAGCTAGGAGATAGAATACCTAGGCCAAAGGACCTAGAATTTCTCAATATGTCGGGGGTGGTGGTTAGTCTATTTCCCTTCTTACTAGACATCAAAGGTGACGAACTGTTGCTACATAGGACTTGGGCGATGGAGGGAGTCAGGTTCTTGAGGAGATGGTTGCACATGGAACCAGTGTAAGACTTTGCTTGGGTGGGTGACTTTAGAGATTATCTGCAAGATAATGTGGGTGAATAAGTTTTTTGGCTTCAAATTTTAGCTTTTTTGTGTTCGCCATAGGTTGATTGTGGAAATTTGGTAATTATGGTTGGATAGGATTGTAGGGGTTGATCCCAATTTTGATTAGCAACTTCTTTTTGACTAGTTGGATATAAGAGCTTTGTCTAAGCTCCAGACTGTATACAAAACATGTATTTCCTTTTGAGTATCACTAAAAATTACTTGCTTATGTATTAAAAAAACCCAATGCCAAGGTCTAAATATTAACAAACCAAAATGCCAAGATCTATGCAACATATATGATGTTGTTTAATGGCAATATTGGTCTAATCTAAATCTCAAAAATTCTGAAGCACTCTCTACAAGTTGTGATGGGCTTGATCATTACAATTTAACATTATTCACATGAATTATAAAAAGTTAAACAAATTAGATGGAAGATAAATTGTGTGTACTTCTATCACGATTCTATATGATTTATAATTTCATAACAATATACATATAACAAACATAAATAAATCTAATAAGAAAAATAAAAATATATATTTTCATGTAAAAAATGTACATATTAATATAATTTGTTTCCAAATTTAATTTTTTTTATATCATTTTCCAATTATCATACAATATTTAAAATTTATTAATGAGATTGCTTCGGTGCGTACAATATATCTGAAATCGGATATAATGCTGTGACTATGCAAACTATTATGGGTTTGTTGTGTAGTCTGATTGCTCATTGACTTCATCCCATGCTTTTCTATGTTTCTTGGTTATCGACTAGTGGTGACATTTGTGACATTGCCTAGTTATGTTTCTCACATCCGCGACAAAATCTTACTCTCAGAACAAAACTTACCAGTCAGAGCAAGACAATCTTGAGCTTACCACACAATAAGATTAAATAGCTACTACTATTCGCAACTTTACTAATAATTGAGCATTTCCCTTTACAGCTTAACATCTAACAACATAATAATTCAATCCGACAGCTTGTAATTCCGTACATTATATCTGACAGAAAATTTGCTTTGCTTTAGGCGATTCTTAATAGAATGCCATTTTATAAAATTGTAATACAAGACTAAAATATGTCCTCAGTAACTTTAAATCGTCTTTTCAGTACAGTGGAACAAATGGTTTCTTCATTCCTAAGTAAAGCTATTATTCCTCGTCATGGCACACTTCACTCTTTTCTAAGCATAGCTTTAACAGTTACTTCTTCATAGAGGAGTTTGTTAGCATTCTCTGCCTCCCTTACGAATAGGAGTTCCTTAGATTTGTTCTAGTTTCAGGCATCGTGTGATTGCTGGAAAATCTCCATGTCTGAGCGTAGGCACCAGCCATTCAAGAACAACAGAAACGCTAATTGGAGGAATGATCGGTTCTACACATCTGGCTTTCAATCTGCAGATCAAATCGAGAGATGGCTAAATGAGAAAGATGCAATTCCCACAAATCATCTCATTTCTTATCTCAGTTCAGATGAAGGCCGCCATGCTCTCACACAGATTGTAGACAATCGCGCTCTACCCTTCCACATTGTTCTCAAATTAGCTAAGCTGGTGAGCAGAGATGACATGAGGGTTAACTTACAGAAACACGATACAAATAGAATATATGGGGTGTTTGTAGGCTCTGCCTTTCTTGCGCAGATTCAAGCCCATGTTGCAAACATGGTACGGCCAAAGGCAAAGGATATATGGCCGTTCCTTCATCTTTACCATGAATTGCAGAGTCGAACTGAAGATGGGTGGAAGTTTGTTGCAGTTGAGGCTCTTAAAGAAGTAGTGGATGGGCTTCCTGAAGATGATGAGAAGCGTGAAATCTATGCAGAGTTTTTGAAGGTTGTGGAATATCGAGATAAATTGAAACAGCTTCAATTTCTTGCAAAGACGGAAGAGGCTTCCCAGGTGAGATCTGTGGTTACTTAAACCAAGCATCGAACAGAATTTTATATTAACGAGTTTCTTTTAATAGCAAATACGTAGATTTAGAGTAAAAGAAATGTAGACCAGATCTTAAATTTACTGTTTCAGGGCTTAAAAGCATAGATCGGAAGTGAAAACCAGAGCTAAAAGTCTAGTCTAGCATTAGATCGACATGTCGTGGTATTAGTCTAATTTAAATAAAATTATATATATTTTATAGGAAACGTCTCGTCAAATCATTTTAAACAAAAAATATATAAGAAAACAAATAAGGGTTTTCATACGTTGGTAAGTACGGACGGTTTAGAGTCCACGATATCCTAAACAAAGAAGTTCCTTTACAAAAAATTAATTAATAATTTAACGTATTGAATAGTTATTTTTCATTTGATAAATAATGATTTTATTTAGTTCAGAATTTATTTTATTTTATTTTAGATTTATTCAATAATGATTTTATTTTATTTGTATGTGTAAATTTTTTTTATTTAGTTAAGAGTTATTTAATTTATTAATATATTTTTTTTATAAGATTTGCTTTAGGATTTAGGTATCACTAAGTTTGAGAAAATTGTTTAAAGAAACAAAACAAACAAGTTTAATGGATCAAAAGATCATTATTTTCTATAAACCTAATTAGAGACCTATTCCAAGTAACCTAAACAAACTACCAACCATGTTCAAGGATTACAACAAAATGAACAATGGGGGTTGAGGCAGATTATGTAGGCCTCACAACCTCACCAAACATATATTTACATTATCACATGCTCAAATGCTTGAAGACTTAACAACATTTGCCAACTCCACAGAACCATCATTCTTTCCCACTACCTCCACTTCCAGATCCATATCCTCGCCATAACAATTGGAGACCACTAGAATAGGTTCCATAGGAAGGAATACCTTCAAGAACTTTGTGATTTCCTCAACAATACAATGGAGGCAAAGTTGGCATTGTTTTATGGCACGCAAATGGCCTAGAAAACAATCAAATTGCACATCCAACTGATGAAGGACATCTCCCAATTCATCATATAATAGGAAAGAACTTGTATTCATAGATACCATTGAAGAAAATTCTAGGGATTGAGTTGAGTCAAATATGTTCTAGTGCCCACGGGTATACCCAGATCAAGTAAAATATTTTCCATAATAGGGTGGATACATACCCCTAGGGACCTATACATCTCTTTTTCCAACACCCACATTCGTTTCATCCACAACGTGAGACCAAGGTTTTTCATTTCCTCACCCAAAATTGTCACATAAAACTAGCCACACTTCCTCACTAAAGACATATTTCTTCAATTTCTTGGGAGCCAAATCCACCATGACCCCCTTCCCCTTGGATTCAACCTCCTCTTCCTACCAACACCAACCCCACTAGCCATAGCCATGTTCCTATCCCACTACATTGTGTAACACAAATGATATAATGATGAGAGAACTAAAGCACCAACTTTCTTGATGAGCAGGATGCCACCTTATACCATAACAAAACCACAAAAATTGCACAAATTATTTCTTCTACTTAACTCCCCGCTGCCAAAACATCCCATTATCAAGAGATTTACTAAAGTTTATTTTAAATTTTATTATATACTTGAGAGTTATTTAATACTTTTAGTATAATGTTAGAAATACATGTAGTTCTTTGATTTTGATACTTTGAAATATTTGTTATTATGATCTTGTAATTTTTTAATTGTATTTTAAAAATATAATTGTATGTATATTGGAAGTAAAATGGTGAAATTCAAACTTAATTACTCTCAAAATTTGTCATATTAATTTTGCACATCATCCATAATTGTCTCCAAGTTTTGTAGATTCGTGGATCTAAGCTTCTACGCATATATATGATATGTATCACATGAGAACAAACCTATGTTACAATAGATTAATGCAATGTATGTGTTTTTATTATCTCTTGTTTTCATTGATTGATTAGGGCTAGCAATATTTTAAAATACATTGGGAAAATCAATGGATATTAAGGGCCAAGTTCTTCTAGGTCAACCCGTGTGATTTGGCTAGCTTTATGGTCATGGAAATGATTGAAGACAACACTTGTTACACATGAAAATATTCTAGGAAGTTGATGTAAACTTTATGTTCTTTTTAGTGCTCCAAATTGAAATATTTTTGGAATGATCTAGCTTTAATATGCAAATAATAATCCATTATAAATTAGTGCACATTGAATACCTTTAAATACCAATGCATAGCAATATATTACATAAAACATGCACTATGTCGACTCAAGGTAGGAATGAAATGGTTAGGAGTTAAAAGTGGATTTGAATTTTTAAAATTTGAGGGTAAACTTCATGTAATGTAGGACTGGTTTCACATGTCAGAAGATAGACCCAAGATAGAAATTTTTAAATGGAAATTCATGTATTAAAATAAGTGTAAGGGTAGAGTAATAAATGAAAAATCTCTCGATTTTATACTATAGCTTAGCCTCTATATAAACTAGTGAATACTAGATCGTCCACCCAAAAAAGCTATGTTCAATAGGGTCTTCATATCATGTCCCCCTCCAACACCCACCTCACACTATCCTCTAGCCATAAACCATGGGATCATCTTACTTGTGCATTGCATGTACTCCCTCTAGGCCACCAATGGAAATGCTCTCCAAATCCCACACCAATAGTAGGATTGATGCACCAATACTCCTCCCAACCCTATATATAACTATATGCAAATCCTTATATAAGTGCACTAACATACATGCCCCCATACAAACTCCACCTCAAAATCCAACATGTCTGCTACTGCATCCATGAATCCCATCATAAAAACCCTACTTATCTTTTTAGACAATTATATGCCACCAACAATTTCCATCAATATCATGGGCAAAAAATCTATCAAATCCTAACATGCATTTAGATATAAAAACAAATCTCATATAGGTATACCATCCCTCCATGTCAATTGACATTGGGATGCATGTGGCACCCTACCTCTCCAATAATATACTTTTTCTGTACAAATTAAAAATCCATAAAATACTCCTAAAACATTCTCCAACGTGGTCACCATCTCCCCTAAGGGGAGATGGAAGGTAGAAGTCTCTAGATGTCATCTCTCAACAAGAATTGTAAGCATGAATATCTCTATGTGGATATTGAGCATATGTTCCATTTACTATAATCCTACCACTTCCACATGCTCCACTTGGCATCATCAAATAAATGTCTTCACCAAAACTACTAATCGATGTCTCCCTCACACTACTATCATCAGTAAGGGCTCCAATAACTACACCACAAAATCACACAACCAGGGTCCCCTCCCCTAACTATGCATCATTTTTCATAAAGAAAATATGTCATCCACCCCTTGCATATATGTTATTTCTAGCATATATTCTACAACCGCCCACACATACACCACTTTTTCATATACAATACCTATCCTTACATATATGTCATTTCATTAGATATGCCATAACCTTATATGTATACACCAGACTACAAGTAAATATGCTACCCCATCCCATGTATACCCCATTAGATCATGTATACATGTTACAACTAATTATGTATATACCATTCTAGCATATATGTTATTATCCTTGGCATATATTTCACTATTTCATAGAAATACACTTTTTTATATTTTCATATATGCTATAGATTGAAAATCCACATATGAGTATATGCTTAACCTAGTTTTCCCATGTTAAGTGTGTAATAAATGTAAACTAAAGCTTTTTAAAGTGGTATTCACATGGTCCTATTCCTTCCACTCACCTATACTCTCAAACACTCTCACTATAATGCTCCTAGACTACAAAGTGATTTATTTCTCTTGCTACTTCTCTCATCAAGCTCAAAGCTCTCTTCACAAATAACTCTCTTCACTATTTGTGAAGGGTAAAAATTTAATTTATTTCACCCCAACCCCTCTAGATCTATAGATTGTTTTTGTATTTCACCCTTTTTTGAATAAGAATCTATGTTAAAAAAACCATGCATTCATAAAAATAGGTAGTAGTTATATTCTAAAGTTCAAAAGGGCAACATCCCAAAAAATATAAACCAACAAAATAAGAGGCCACTAGGTGACAAGAGTTATGTCAGTAGATGGAAGAAGGGGGTCGCAATCATTTGACTTACCCAATACATTAGTAGGGTCTAGGATGATATTAGGGACATGCATAACTTTAAGAAGCCCCCCTAGAGAAAGTCCTAGCAAATATTTCACTATTATGGGAGAAAGTATTATTTCAATAAGAAAATCTTGTTTTTTTGGAAAAAATATTAATTTTGTTGGCATTTTTTTTTCAAATCACTAGAAATTTGTAGAAAAACTTGGTGAATTATACTTGTATTCAAACAAATAAAATAATGAATTGTTGGTGAATTATTCTTGTATTCAAAAAGATAAAATAGTTTTGTTAGCGAATTAAACTTGTATTCAAACAAATAAAATAATTTCATTGGAAAATTAAAACTATATTCGAATAAATAAAATAAGTTTAGTGGCAATTATATATAAATATTCAAAACTATAAAATTAATTGTTTGGTGAATGTGCTCGTAAATTTTTGAAAAAACATAATGTGGTTGGTGAAAATTTCAAATGCTAAATGATAATGATTAAGTTACTTGGTGAATTTATAACTTTAAATAGGTTTACATATACATATCAGGTGATCACAAATCAATGGCATAAGTTATTTTTTGCGCCAAAATTTTGAAACACCCAATTTTATACATAAAGTCTCTGGAATAGAGACACATGTTCAATGTATTGTTAGAAATTGTTGATTAGCAATTTTTTGTAATAATATTATGTGTCAATATGGTGAATCAAATGCTTAAAGGTTGATTATTGATGTCTTCAATGGATATCTACTTCATCTATGGTGAATTAAATGTTGAAGGGTTGAGTATTGATGTCTTTGATCTATATATACTTCACAAACTTGATGTTCTTCGTATCCTTTATAATATATTTACTTTCTCTCTTTTCTATTCATTGTGACATGATGGATTATTCTTGGTGGGTCATGATACCCAAATTTTTTTGGGAGAAGAAAAACAATAATGCATAATTTAATAAATAAAATTTAGGTAGGGTATTCACTATTTCTTGTGTGCTTGTTGAGGAGGCTATTGGAATAATTCTAGGTAGTGAATGTATTAAAACAACCTGTGTGCTCTATGTTTTGAGGTAGCTTCTACTTTTTTGTCCAATTTTATGGTAATCTTGTAGGATAAATAGTTAGTGAAGATGTTAGAAATATCTTATTTTCAGCCTTTCAGTTTCTCTCTTTCTTCCTTGGAGTTGGCACTTGATCATTATAATTTAGAATTTGGGTTAGCCCCTGTTGATGGAATCTTTCCCAAATTTGAATTGGCTTCTTTAGTTTTAATTGGTGTCCTATTTTTATGAGGAATGGTTTTCTCTGTGATACAACATATGAATCTCTTCTCGGTCTGGGTTGTTGAAGGAAGGATTTTGGTGATGCTCTCTTCATCTCTACTTTTAATTTGTTTATTTCAATTCACCTCCTACTCAGACACCTAGTTGAGGTCCTCCATCATGATCCTCTACCACTAGTCTCTTCTGCTAATGCTAGATCGAGTGGAATTTATGAGATATAGATTTAGTGTTATTGTTCTTACATCATTTTTTATTTTGTAATCGTAATGTATGTTCTAAGGAGATTTATATATTGTTATACATGAAATTTTTGTATCTATTAAAAAAGAAGGCTTGGTTTAAAATACAACAATTGATTTTTGAAGAATAAAAAGCCCTTTAAAATATTTGTATGATTCTTTTTTTCATCTCTTTAACATATATATTAGTCTTAATTGTTCATCTTTGTACAAGGATTCAAAATTTCATTTCATAGTCCTTTGATCTCAAATTTGCACTCTCGATTCCTCTAGATTCCACTGTCGAAAATTCAAAAATAAAATCTACAAATGAGTTTTTGTGGCTTGATAACTTTGATGAAAACTTTGTGAAATTACGCTTTTGATCTAATTTCAGTCCTTATTCACCTGCAAATCTGCACATAGAGAGAGAGAAGGAAACATGTTTGTTTTTGGGTGAATAGGGTTTTCCTTGGTCAAACCCCAGTTTGGTAATTAAACCTTGATAATGAAATATAATGATAAATGACAAGGATTGATGAATAAACAAATCTGTCACAAATCACCAAACCATTAATGGATGCCCTTAGAGGACTAAAGTCTAATACATATATCTAAGGATCGGATCTTGCATGAATTGGCATGAATTGGCTTGAATGATTGTTTGATTTGATACTTGAATGCTTGAAACCTACATCACAATGTTATCTCCAAAACATAATATAAACACACACATGAATGTTTTCATGATTTCATGATCTTGATT
Organism: Sequoiadendron giganteum; assembly: GCA_007115665.2. Lineage (NCBI taxonomy): Eukaryota > Viridiplantae > Streptophyta > Pinopsida > Cupressales > Cupressaceae > Sequoiadendron > Sequoiadendron giganteum. The sequence goes on from CM021102.1 coordinate 227,606,179, forward strand.
TTCTATTGTAGATACTTGATAAATATTCTCTTCAATGCTCTTGACAATAATATTTGCTCTTAGGATTGATCTCTTGAAGTCTTAGGATTTGAATTGATAAAATAACTATGTATTTATAGGTTTTTATCTAATTTTTTGAAAATTAGAATCCACAAGATGAAATTTGAATCTTGAATTTGAATTATTAAAATGCTAGAAAACACATATTAAAAACTAGGTCTTGGTACTTAAGGAGGACCCATTCACCCTAGGGTGAATGGGTCTTGGGACTTAAATCCAAGACACACAATTTTCAAGATGTTTAAAATAATGTTAGCATTTGTTTAATATAAGTTTCCCTTTTAGAAAACAAGAATAATAAGGCTTAGGATTGCATAATTTAGGAAATTAGAAGCTTAATTAAGTCCAATTAATCAAGGGGATGCAAACATAGTATGAAAATGTAAAGGAGTACATTTTCCTACACTACATGTATCCCCCACTTTAATGAGAGTATGGGCCCTATGCTCAAACTCACACTAGGAAAATAAGCTAAGAGAGGTCTAATTGTACACTTGTAGGAAAGATGAATAGCAAAGATCAAGGAGGATGATCAATCCCCCAAGATCAAAGATCTCATGGAAAACCAACAAAAGAAAAAATAGACATGCAAATATACCAATGAGTGCAAGATACGTCATCACACAATACCAAAATTAATGTAATAAAATATGAACTAGAAATTTGTGTTACACCAAGTCCATTAAACACGCTCTCATGGCACCACAACAAGCAAGTTTTGTTATGCAGGTTGTGTTGGATGTTGTGGTTGTGTTGTTGATATATTGTTGTCATTGATATCAACACTATTAGTATTTTAATCTGCTTAAGGATGTATATGTCGAGGAGATTGAGAAAATTGTTAAAAATATAGTACAGGTAGCCAATGGAGTTGAGAAGGTCAGAATGTTGGAAAACTCTATGTTGAAGATCTGAAGGTGCGCTTCAAAGCATTTGTTTTAGAACCTTTCTACTATGTTGACCAAAAGTTTTAGAGCTACGCATGAAGTTTTGTGGAAGTTATGAAGATATGTGTGCCTACAGTTATTTAGTTTCTGTAGATGGTGTTCTTGGTCAAAGCGGATGAAATTATGGTAATCTCATGTGTTGCACATGTACCTATGACATTCATGGATGAGTCTAGATCGTACTCTACCCTTGTTGTACGTCTGTAGTGATTGAAGTGTTCGTGATCAGAGATTTTTCTGATAGGTGCCCAAGTGTTCATGTTCTTGGTTGACATTGTGGTGTTAGCGTGTTGCAGATCCATCAGGATTATTATTTTATTTTTTGGAATGTTTGGAGATGTTTGTTTGGGTCCTCACTATGTTTTGACTGACTTGTGTTGGTACGCATTAAAATTTATTCATGTATCAAGGCCGATAGTTGTAATTTATTCTTTACTTGTGTCCGACTGAATAGTGGATGCAAATCCGTGTAGCAGATATATATATACAAGATTTTTTTCCTCATTAATGAGAAGTGTTCAAGTGTACAAGTGATGTACAAGTGCAAATAAAGGTTAGATCATTCAAATAAGAGTGTGGAAGAGTTCGAAGAAGTTTTGTGTTCCTAACTGGAACTGTAATCAGGCTTTTGCAGAAGCTATTTTCTCAGTTCAAATTCATCAGATGGATTTAATTTGATTATTGTATGTAAGGCAGCAAGCCTTCCCTTTGAGCAGTGTGCTATAGGCAGTGTACCTGAATGCAAGTGCATTCTCTTTTTATTCTTCATTATACTTCTAACAGGGTATAATCTTATGGACTAACATCCACCGTGGTTTTTCCTCTAACAGGGTTTCCACATATAAAATGTTGGTGTTCATGTGTCTCTGATGTGTTGTTCTTATGCTTGCACTATTAATTATCAGATCTGTGATATAAGGATTGGTTAATGTTGTATAATTCTGATTTTGGTAACAACTGATTCACCCCCCCTCTTAGTTGTCTATCCTCGTTTATCTAATAGGTTGGCCATGAAAACATGCTCACAAGTGTAGTCTGATATACACTCAATGAGCCTAAACAAGTGAGAAACACACAAGGTCTAGTATAGTCTGACGTGCACTAGGTGTGTACCCGCAAAACAAGTGGTGATGGACAAGTCATGTCAGGTCTACAGGCTCCCATACATCAACCATACCAAAATTTATACTCCTTGATAACTTTGATAAGGTGTCACATATGACAGCCACAAGGCTAGAAATTTGTGTTATGCTAGACACTAATGAATAAAGACACCAAAAAGCGAGTTGTGTTATGCTTTGTGGCCAATTTTTTTGGTTTAAGATAGTCAAAGGGGTTTTTGTTAGTTCATGAAAGGTTTCACTTTAGGAAACATCACGCTCAATATCACCATCAGGAGAGGACCAGTTGAGAGATCAAAGATTCACACCTTAGGGAATGCAAGACATAAAATTACCACTAATAGGGATGCCATATGCCAAGAAAGGTCACACTCTTGAAGGACATCAATCCCAATGTCACCAACAAGAAGACACATCACATGAAATAAGAAGACCACACATTGAATAAGAGGTCACAACATCAAGCAAGCAACAAGTGGGAGGCATAATGCCTCCCACTTTAAGGAAATTGCTAAACACCTTATTATGAGAAATTACTTTATAGTAGAATACAATAAAATCTAATAGACAGAAGAAACATGAGAGCTTATTTGGAAAGCCCTATGCCAAGCATATGTTTCCAAATAAAGTTGCATCGTGAAAATGAGGTTTCCCCCCATATGTAGTCCTAAGATAACACATAAGAGATCCATGGATTTGGGGTCAGTGTATGTCTTTTCTACATTGATATAATTGAGCTTGAAATCATCATCATTCTCAAAATAACTCATGGAACAATGAGCACAAAGGAAGAATGACACGTAGAGAGAGTGAAAACAAAGGGAATCCTTTTGGGTCAACATGGAAGAGACCTTAATGTCTTGGTGCTTTGCATCATCCCTAAAAGGAAAATAAAAATAAAATGAAAAAGATAATGGTTATGACAGATGGAATAATGAAGATACATATAGAATAATTTCATAACATATTCGCTTCCTTTGCATCCTTGCATGAATGGAGTGACAAGGGTCATCCAAAGTAGGTTAACCAACATAAAGACATGCCAAGAAACATAGTATGGGGGATCACGTTATGCACATGCGATCACACAAAGAACATAGAAAAAACATAAATCTTATATGACACATGCGAGCTGACCTAAAGAAATCCATTTGCATCCCAATCTTGTTCATCATATATATAAAAGGAAAATGACTAGCCAAAGGGGCAAAAACATGTGTCGTACTAGGATAAGGCTATCTAACCCCTTTCCCCCTAAATGTAGGACAAGGATGAGTTGAGATAAGTGATGAGAATTTTCTCCTTGCAATATAGAGATGCTTTTTATTAAATTTAGTACATGTAATAGTGATTATGCTATAATCATATAACTATCACATGGAAAGGAGAAAAGTATGTGCATTCTAATCAAGTTGGATCCCTAGGGGGTTCAAATTTTCTCAATAACTCTTGTAAACCATGAAAATTATCGATGTGATGTCCAGATATTCTATGATATGCATAATATGGTTTATTTTTATCACTTTGTTTATTTGTTAATTGTTCAGGTTTATGAGGTAACTCAATTAATCCCCAATGTAAAAAGTGTATAGAAATCATGCTCAATCTTAGATAGTTTTAATAGATCATGTAGATGTTCAAGAGGATCATGGATCTTATGTTTCTTGGATTTGTAACACTTATTCTCTTTCTTCTTTGGCTAGAAAATTGGTTGATGTAAAGGTGAAGGATCTAAGGCAACCTTATCCCCTTCACAATTCCTCAATTGGTCTTTGGAAATAATTTTATAAAAGAAGACACCTTTCCTAGTAGGAGAGGTAGTGGGAGGGAGATAAGCAACATTCTCATGATGGTTCACAATTGGATCTTCTAACATCAAGTCCTTTCATTTACAAGGAGGGCATTGGCTAGGAAGACTAGGGTTATCAATGATTTTATCTTCTTCTACCGAATCATTCCCACAAATGAGAGGGAGATTGAGATATTAGTGAAGATGGGGAAAAGTGTTGTTAAGGAATGTGTCAATGATATGAGATAATGTACACACAATTTCTATTCCCAATTCATTATGAAGCATTTTTCTCATGTTGTCTATGATAGGAACCACAATACTAGCAATGTATTCAGCATTCACAAGGTTTTGAAGTTTTTCTAAGGCTTTAACCATTTTTTTGCAAGTTTTCTTAAGGAACATGAGCAACAACGATTTCAACATCAACAGGATTGGAGGTCATAAGACATGTTATTTCATGTATGGATTCCAACACGGGTTGACTATGTCAACACTATGAGTGAAAGAGTCAGAAAACCCAAGATCCACAGCAGATGTATCAACACGAGATGCCATGAGTCTCGAACTACGTCTCACCGAAGTATTAGCAATAGGAAACCAAGTTATAATACTCATACAAGTTCCACCAAACTAAAAGTGCACCCAAAATTGATAAAAGTACTAAAAGAATGTAGCAAACACTTAAAAATAGGAAGGACAATGCAAGAATATAAAAAGATATAGTAATTTAAAATATGACATGCAATATTTTTTTTATTTTTGAATGCAATAAGCTTAAAATGATGAGTTTTGAAAGAAAATTTTATGTTTGAACTAAGCACTTATTTTGACCAATTAACTTGAATGCAAACAATTTCATAAAACTATAATTCCATAAACTAGTACTGAGATATGAAAATAGCCAAAAATAGAACAAAGAAAGATAAATTACTACCCAAAAATTAAAAAAATGACTTGTATAATGACATATTCACCCTAGGGTGAATGGGTCCTTGCACAAGGGTTGAAAAAATTAATATATGGATTTTAGAGTTGATATTTAAGGTCTCTAATTTAGGTTTTAAACAGACACTTTCAACTATAGATTTCTAGAATTTTATGATGAAATGCAAGTGCAATTTGATGACAAATAAAAACCAAAATGAAAAATTTCTAGATGCAATTTTGTTTGAATTTTATAATGCAAATGAATGAAAAACACTAATATGTAGACTATAATGTGAGATGGATGCAAAATGTATGCCAATTTTTTGAATTTTTGAAGTTTTAAACAATGCAAAATGCAACTTTTAAAACATTAAATGAAATGCAAACTAACGCAATTTTGAAAACCCTAAATGAGATGCAATGCAAACTAATGCAAAATCCTAGATCTAGGGTTTGAAGGATCTCCAAATTAGAAATCTTATAGTGTAATATTGTCAGGTTCACAAAAATGAAACAAAGAAAAATAGGTGAGGTGAAGGGGGGGAATGAATGAAGGAATGATGGAATATAGATCTAATACACCTACTTTTATTTTAGTTTCATTAGGAAAAAGGAGATCTCTCCCAAGGATAGAATTGACTTTCAACCTTGAGGTGAGTCAACTCTATGGGGATGGGGGATCTCTAATTTTTCCTTATGGCAGAAAATGACTAAAATAGACTTTTGGGATATGAAAATAAAATTTCTAATGAACTCAATTATGTCATACAAAAATTGAAATGTTAAAATGAAGCACAAAAAATAGAAACTATATTTTTTTGGAAGATCTGAGAAGGGTAGATTGATGTGTACTTGACACCAAAAGTGGTTGTTGAGTGTCCTGCCAAGATAAATTTTCCCTAGGGAAAATGATCTATGTACATGGATTCAAATTTTGATTTTAAAGTCCTCTGATCTCGAATCTGCACTCCTGATTCCTTCAAATTCCACTATTGAAAATTCAGAAATATAATTTGTAAATAAGTTTTCATGGCTTGAAATTTTTTATGACAACTTTGACGACTTTGAAAAAAAGGAATTTTCATTTTGACTGAAAAGGGGGGTAAAAGTATAAAGTTGTGTCACACTTTTATAAAGGAAATAACCAACATTGATCTAATATTTAAACATCAATCACTAGAAAGTGGCATATATGTTTTGAATTTTGAAATGATGTAAACTAATAAAATGTGTATTTTTTAGTATATTTTATGTTTGTATTTTCTAAAACAAAGTAAAAAAAAATTGAATATAGGTTTTTATAAATTAACACTATAATTTAGTTGCTGATAAAATGCTGAAAAATGACGTTACATGAGACGTCAAGCTTTATAGTGAATTTTCTTTTTTTTCCTTAAATTTTTTTTTTTTGTATATTTATAACTGGAAACTTTAGGGCATGGATATTTTGTTTGCAATTTTAATAAATAGATATTTTTAAATAAATATTTAATTGTGCATGAATTAAAATACGACTATTTCTAGTCGACGCCAACTTTTATATTAAATATTTATCTAAAATAGAAAACAAATTATGCTATCTTAATCTTGATTCATTTATCTAGGGCATTATATTTTTTTTATTTTTTTAATAAGTTTTAATATTTTTCTTGGCATGATAATCAACCTAATATTTTTGTGCTGATAACCTACTTTTAGTAAAATATAAAAATAATAATTGAAATATTAAAATAAATATATATTTTAAAACTACACTTATGGACCTACAAAAGGGTATTTTTACATTTAAAAAAAATGTTATTTATATGAGTAGGAGTTGTTGAAACACTAAATTTTTCAAATAATGTCATTTTTTTAGTAAATTAGCCTAAAAGTGGTGCTACATATGCATTTAGCCAACAATTTTAGCTGGAAAAATTGTGGAAGTATTTAACTTATCTAGAATGAATCTTACTAGATCATATGCTTGACAAAAAATGATTTTTAGTTATAAATACTAAAATTCACTTATGCTGATAAGTTGGCCAAAAGTGTGGCACAACTTTGTACTTTTACCCAGGGGTTTACCTTGGTCAAACTCCAGTTTAGTAATTAAACCTTTATAATAAAAGATAATGACAAATGACAAGGATTGATGAATGCAAAAATATATGGCATAACTCACCAAACCCTTAATGGTCACCCTTAGAGGATTGAAGTCTAACACATCTCTCTAAGGATTGGATCTTGCATGAATTGGCTTGAATGATTGTTTGATTTGATGATTGAATGATTGCTTGAATGCTTGAAACCTACATCATAATGTTATCTCCAAAACATAATATAAACACCCATGAATCTTGACATGATGATATGATCTTGATTTGTTGTTGTAGATGCTTGATAAATCTACTGTTTAATGCTCTTGACAGTAACATTTTCTCTTAAGATTGATCTCTTTAAGTCTTAGGATTTGAATTGATAAAATAACTATGTATTTATAAGTGTATCTAATTTTTCAAAAATTAGATTCCACAAGCCGACATTTGAATCTTGAATTTGAATGATTAAAATACCACCAAAAAAATATTAAAATTTGGGTCTTGCCACTTAAGGAGGACCTATTCGCCGGGTCCTGGGACCTACATCTAGGACACACATTTTTCAAGGTGTTTAAAATAATGTTAGCATTTGTTTAATATCAATTTCCATTTTAGAAAATGAGAATAATAAGGCTTAGGAATGCATAATTTAGGCAATTAGAAACTTAACTAAGTCCAATTAATTAAGGGGTTGCAAACATGGTGTGAAAATGTAGAGTACATTTTCCTACACTAAAGATATAGAAGGGGAAAGATCAAGAGAGAGAGAGATACAAATGAAGATGAAGATGGATATGGAGAGGAGGGGGAGAGATAAATAGAGAGTATAGATGGATATAGATGTAAGAAAAAAATATATAGAGGAGAGAGAGGGAGAGATAGAATTATAGATATAGAGATAGGAAGTGATATATAGAGAGAGGTAAATAGAGAGATTTAGGGGCAGAGAGAGATGGAGAGATAGATATAGAGAAGAAAGGAAAAGATATATATATAGATAGATAGATAGATAGATAGATAGATAGATAGACATGACTAGGAATAGGGAGAGGGGGAGAGAGGGATAGAGATGGATGGATAGAGAGAGACATGTCTAGAGATCTAGAGGGGGAGAGAGGAAGTTATAGGTAGAGATAAATATAGAGGGGGAGAGAAAGAGGGAAATAAAGATAGAGAGATAGAGAGAGATGGAGGAAGAGATAAAGATAGAAAGATAGGGAGATAGAGAGGGAGAGATATAGATAGATATAAAGAAAGGGGGAGAGGGAGAGATAGAGAGAGAGATAGAGTGATAAAGAGATAGAGATATAGGAGATATAGAGAGAGGGGGAGGGAGATGAAGATATAGATATAGAGACAAAAAAGAGTAGAAATAAACAAAGAGACATAGAGAGGGAGAGATAGAGAGATGGGAAGAGAAATAGAGGAGATAAAGAGAGGGAGAGAGAAAGAGGGAGAGATAGCTCAAAGAGAAAGAGATAGAGAGATATATGGGAAGAGAAAGGGATAGAAAGGTAGAGATAGAGAGATAGATACCGTGATAGGGAGGGAGTGAGGAAGGGAGGATGAAGAGAGATAAATAAAGGGGGGAGATAAAAAGAGGGCGGGAGAGAAAGGGAGAGAGATAGGTAGAGGAGGGAGAGAGAGAAGAGGGGGAGAGAGGGAGAGAGATAGGTAGAGAGGGGGGAGAGAGACATCTAAATGTATGGAGAGGGGGAGGGAGAGGGGGAGATATAGATAGAGGGTGATACATAGAGATAAAGAGGGATAGAAAAAGAGATGGAGAGATAGGCCTAGAGAAAGATATGGGTAGAAAGAGATAGAGAGAGAAGAGACGGGGAGATAGATCAATAGATATAGAGGGAGAGAGTGAGTGATAAAGGGAGACATGAAGAGATAGAGAGGGATAGGGAGAGAGAGATAGAGAGATAGGGAGATAGATGTAGAGAGAGAGATAATGGGATATAGATAGAGAGGGGGAGGCAAAGATAGGGAGATAGAGATAGAGTAGACAAGATCAACTTCAATGCCTCATCAAGAGACAATGAATCCAAGGAGTTTGTTAAGTGATATAAAGGCCAAGAGAGAGAAAAAAGAGGCTAACTTTTTTATCAATTATTTTGCTAGAACAGTCAAAAGATGACACATCTCCATGAGGATCTCTCTCTCTCTCTCTCTCTCTCTATATATATATATATATATATATACTCTCCCTCAATGTTAATTTGTCTATCAACATTCACAACTACAATATCTAGCATGTCATTCACTTATTGATGAGCGCTTGCACCCATTCTAAAAATAAAATATGATCAACTTAGATAAAAAAATATAAAATTATATTATATTATTTAATTATGTTTCTATTTTATATCTAAATGTATATTATATCTATATATTTATTATTTAATTATGTTTATACTTTATATATTAAATATATATTGTAATTATATTAATTTTGTATGACTAATCCCCTCTCTAAATAATTCTTCTAAATTTGTATAAATTAATTTCAAATAATATCACATATATAAAAGGTTAAATTAAATAATATATAGTATATGATATAGAATAATAAACATAATTATAATTATATATAAAATAAATATATAATACATGATATTAAAATCATATCTTATTACACTCACTATTATAAAATACAATAAATATAAATATAATATTATTTTAAAAATAAATTTACATTATATAAAGTTTAATAGATAATAATAATTCAATAAAAATAAAAAAACTATTTAAAAAATAAGTTTAAATATGTACATTTTTCATGACAAATAATTCAGAATTATTCTCTCACCATTAAGTTTTATTTAATGTAAAGGAAATTATACTATGTTTAACCTTTGTCCATGTGACTAATTAATTATGGAGAATACGGGCAAACCCTATCAAGGGTGCAAGGATAAAAAATATTAAAAAAGATCGACATAAAAATGAACGGTTAAAGTTACTTTAATCATCTTGCATCTTTTTTTGCAGGATGCATTCTATAAAATTCCTTCAACATTTCCATTCTATAAAAATATTCTCCAAATTAAATGAAAACAAAAACTATTTAAAGAATTTTCTACCTCTTAATTAAATAAATTTTACAATTTAAAAATTAGCCCAACACAGGAGAACCAAATAAAGCAGCAATAATTCCTCCAATGCACAGAGATAATATTAATGAGTTTATTCTTTATTTGAGTTTTTGTTTAATAGTTCATGAACGGTTTCTAAAATAAAATATAAAAATCTGTAAAACTATGTAAAGTTTTAATACACAATTAAAAAATAAATAAAAACATCTTAAAGAACATGGATGATGCTCTAAAAAAACCAAATTTCTTATAGCTCATGGACAAATCTTCTTTTTAAGAACGCCTATCTACCTATTAAGTTTTAGTTATGATCTATGGTTTTATGTTCTTTACAAATTCTAGAAACTGAAGCAAAACGATTGTGGCCTGTGTTGTTATGGTATTTCTTGATTTGAATTTTATCATTGGTTGGAAATGGACAGGAATCAATTAGAACGTGTGCTATAATACCAAGCGAGGACGAAATAGCTTGCCCTCGTCCCAGAAAAGTACCGATAAATCGAGTATGCGAGAGTTATAATAGTGTGGCTGAATATCTGTCAACACATTTTCATTTGATCCGTGAAGATTGCTTTGCATCACTAAGGCGCTTTATTCAGGATTTCCGCAAGAATTTAATCCCAAGCAACATAATAAGGTATACAAAAGTAAAATTCTTGCAATTGCAGGTGGGGAATGAGGGTGTGGAGCATTGCATTTCATTTGAAATCTCTAAGAAGAAAGCGGTTAACTGGAGTTTATCACAACGACTGCTGTTTGGTTCACTGCTTTGCATTTCCTGTGATGGATTTCGTACCTATTTATGGGGAATCGTGAAGGAACGACAAGAGAGGGGAATTCTTGTTTTGAAGCTCATCCCAAGCAGCGAAGGGGGCCCTGTGGATTTACAGATTGACAGAACATATGACATGATTGAGTCCACGGCAGCTTATTTTGAAGCTTATCACCATGTTTTGAAATGCCTTCAAAGGCCGGAAATGGAAGAGCTTCCTTTCTCGGAGCATTTGTTGTCATTGCAACCCCATGTCTTGGAACCTTATTATGTGCAACGGAGGGAACATAAGGATGCCTATGATTTCCAGAGTGCATTTCCAAACATCAGTACATGCTTGGGAACAGGTACGGTTCGAATCTTGAGAGAAGTATGGCCTCAATGGGACTGTAGCCTCGATGAAAGCCAGATGGAAGCCGTGAAACAGGGCATCACAAAAAGGCTGGCTCTTATTCAAGGCCCTCCTGGTACTGGGAAAACCTACGTTGGCTTGAAGATTGCTACCATTCTGCTTTCCAATGTGAAGCGGGGTCCTATCCTGGTGATCTGTTATACAAACCATGCACTGGATCAATTCCTTGAATCCATTTACTCCCTTGAACCGAATATAATTCGACTTGGAAGTAGGTCTTCTAATAAAATTATGCAAAAGAGAAGCTTGAGAGAGCTCAAACGTGAAATTAGGATTCCCCAATCGCTTCACTCCAGGCACAAAGAACTTAGACACACTAAAAACAACTTGCACCAGAAGATTCAACGCTGTTCGGTCCTTATGAGCCAACAACATGTCTCCAAGAAATCGCCTAGGGACATGTCCTTAGACTTAGAGCAGTGCATTTGGTCCCTTGGTCCTAATGATGAAATATCTCTCAACCTACGAAAACTGTGGTCAGAAGAGATTACAGAACAAGCTGAGCAGAGGAGTAGCCAAAGGAAAGGGAAGCAAAAGGTTGTGGAAACCATGGCTCTAGCCACTTGCAATACATTTTCTTCACTTGCAGACCAGCCCGATGAGCCCTCCGAATCTGTTGAACATGATAGTGATAACTTCAGTATTGATGAAGAATCTAGAGATAATGCTACTGCTGAGGAGGGGTTAATGCCAACAGATAAATATGCTACTACTGAGGAGGCATTGCCAGCAGATGAAGACGCTACTGCTAGTGCTGTGGCGGTAATGCCAGCAGATGAATGTTCCACAGATGTTTTCTTGGATGAAATTTCATGTTCCAAGGATAGGTGGATTTTACCTGAAAATTCAAGAAAGAAGCTTCTTCGATACTGGTTGGACCAAATTCGAGAAAATGCTAAAGAGGAATTTCAACATTTAACGGAGGCTTATAAGAACGTATGTAGTGAGCTTCAACAGCTGGATGGTGAGATCTCTCTCCATGTTTTAAGAAAAGCCAATGTAATAGGTATGACAACCACTGCAGCTGCTAAAAGTTATGACATTCTTAAGGGCCTAAGAGCAGAAATAGTTATAATAGAAGAGGCTGCTGAGGTTTTAGAGGCAAGCATTTTGCCATGTATTGGGTCTTTCACCAAACATATCATTATGTTGGGAGATCACTTGCAATTACGTCCTTCTGTTGCTGAGTATGAATTGGCTACCAAGCACAAGCTGGAGATATCTCTCTTTGAGAGATTGATAAAGGGTGGGGTGGAGCATGTGGCTCTTCGATGTCAAAGAAGAATGAGGCCTTCAATTTCTGCATTGATATCAGACCTTTATCCCTCGTTGCAAGATCATAACAGCGTTAAATTTTTTGAGAATATTAAAGGTATTCAAAACAATGTCTTTTTCTTGGATCATAAAGCTATGGAGTCTGAGACAAGTGAGGCCAGCAGCAAGGTAAATGTGAAGGAAGCCTGGTTGATTGTGGAATTTTGCATTTATCTCCTCAGACAAGGCTATGAAAACAGCGACATAACAATTCTGACTATGTATAAAGGTCAGATGAACGAGATTCAGAAGAATCTCAAGCACCGAATTCATACTCGGGCTAAACTAGAGAGGATGGACTCTGAAACATTGAAGACTCCTCGAGTTTGTTCCGTGGATAATTATCAGGGAGAGGAATGCAAAATTATCATATTATCTCTTGTAAGGAGCAATAAAATGATTGGGGTGGGAGGATCGAAAGGAAATATTGGGTTTCTGAAAGTATCAAACAGGGTGTGTGTGGGGTTGTCAAGAGCCAAAATGGGGCTATACATCTTTGGAAACGCAGAGCTCTTAGCCTCTAAAAGCTCTCTATGGGAATCAGTTATTCAGAAACTGGGGAGTGCCAAATCCATTGGACCTGCTCTTTCACTGGCTTGTCAAAACCATCCACAAACAGAAACAAAAGTTTCACAAGTTGAAGATTTCAGGTTAGTGGAAGATGGAGGTTGTAGCAGGCCCTGTGAATATCAGTTAAGTGTGGCCATGCTTGCCCAAAGAGGTGTCACCCCTCAAATCACGATAGAATAACTTGCCCCAAGCCTTGCCCTAACAAATTTGAAAATGCATGCAGTCATCAGTGTACAGTGATTTGCCACTTCCCTGCAGATTGCCCTCCTTGCAGAGTGCCAGTACCCAAAGTTCTACCTAAATGTGGTCATCAATTAGTCCTCCATTGCTCTAGTCCTGTGGAGAATGCCCTCTGCATCCAGTCATGTGATGTTATATTTAATTGTGGTCATCTATGCCCCTCAGAATGTGGACGCCCCTGTCCACCGTGTAGGGAGGTAGTTATGAAGGATCTGCCTTGTGGCCATAAGGCAACTATGCCTTGCTGTGAAGAGCCTGCTACCTTCTCCTGTAAAGAGCTTTGCGGTAACGTTATAAGCCCCGGTTGTGAGCATATATGCAGAGGAACTTGTGAGGCATGTAAACAAGGCACTTCTCACATTCCCTGCAAGGAAAGATGCTCCAGGGATCTGCCCTGTGGCCATAAGGCAACTATGCCTTGCTGTGAAGACCCTGCTACCTTCTCCTGTAAAGAGCTTTGCGGTAACGTTATAAGCCCCGGTTGTGAGCATATATGCAGAGGAACTTGTGAGGCATGTAAACAAGGCACTTCTCACATTCCCTGCAAGGAAAGATGCTCCAGGGATCTGCCCTGTGGCCATAAGGCAACTATGCCTTGCTGTGAAGACCCTGCTACCTTCTTCTGTAAAGAGCCTTGTGGTAAAGTTGTAAGCCCTGGTTGTGAGCATATATGCAGAGGGACTTGTGGGGCATGTAAACAAGGCACTTCTCACATTCCCTGCAAGGAAAGATGCTCCAGGGATCTGCCCTGTGGCCATAAGGTAACTATGCCTTGCTGTGAAGACCCTGCTACCTTCTTCTGTAAACAGCCTTGTGGTAAGTTTCTAAGCCCCGTTTGTGAGCATATATGCCAAGGGACTTGTGGGGCATGTAAGCAAGGCACTTCTCACATTCCCTGTAAGGAAATATGCTCCAGGGATCTGCCCTGTGGTCACCAATGCATGGCTAGTTGTTCAGAAATATGTCCACCGTGCATGCATCCTTGTGAGAAACGGTGCTTGCACAGTCGTTGTAGACGTCCATGTGGAGCATTATGCATTCCCTGCAAGGAAAAATGCGAACGGAATTGCCAGCACTATACTTGTGATCATCTATGCTATGAAACCTGTCCAAGACCTCCATGTGACGAGCCATGCCAGGAAATTCTAAGCTGTGGGCACCTATGTATAGGCTTTTGTGGGGAACCTTGCCCCAAGCTTTGCAGGGTTTGCCATCCTAACCATGTCGATGTCATTTCCCAGATGACTTTGGAGCAATCTAAATCTTCAGATAGATTCGTCAAGCTTATAGACTGTGGGCATGGATTTGAAGCAAGCGGACTTGATGCGTGGATGGATACGGAGGACAGAGTCCTTGAAGCTGAGCCTAGCGCAGTTGCTGTTAAGCTAAAACAATGGTTGGTTATAATTCTGTAGTTTCCGTTTCTCTATTCAAAACTTCTGTTTTACTTTTCATTTGTTTTGGTCTGCAATTTGTGTAGATACTTACAGAAAATTAACATGCATGTTGTTTACGTAATGGTCTGCACTTTGCAGTCCTGAATGTGGAACGCCTATCAGAAGATCATTGCGATACTCAAACATTGTGAAGGCGAGACTGCAGCAGATTGAAGAAGTCAAGAAGATAGTTCTACAAACTGACAAACTGAAGGAAGGAAACAAAATGTTGAAGGACAAATCTTATTACAGAGCAACTGAACTTTTCACGAAAGCATTCGAGCACAATCCAGGGTTGCTTGAAGCTTGTCTGGGTGCGGCTAGAGCTTATTGTGGATTAAGGAAATATAAGATGGCCACAAATCAGCTTTCCTGCATTTTAGAACGCAGTTCCTATAAAGCTGCGATCCAAGAGAAGCTTCCAAAAATAATCACAAAATATGCTTTCACCAATTCCAATGACAGCAATGAGCTAAGTGTTAAAGCTGAAAATGAACTAGCAATTGAGTCACTGTTGCAGTGGGTGTCAGTTTGCTGTTCCTGGCAACGTGACTATAAAACAGGGTTGGCGATTTGCGAAATTATTCTGGAGAAAAATCCTGGTCATTTAAAAACTGAAGAAATGAAAAGAAATCTGGAGAGCGGAGAAGTAGTGAAGGAAGAGATGATGGATGTTATGACAAGGGAGTTGGGAGGAAGAGGGCAGTGGTATAAATGCCTAAACGGTCATTTATATGTCGTGGGGGAATGCGGTGGGTCAATGCAAAACTCAAAATGCCCGGATTGCAAAGCTGTGGTGGGAGGAATGTCTGAGGGAAATAGTCATGCTGACGTGGGTGGCAGTTCTCGTCCTGCCTGGAGCATTGACACCGGTCTTGCCGGTCTTCACCTTCTTTAGTACTAGTTGAAGTTAGGTCTTCAAACCAGCTATACAACTAAAACGCAGTTTGCAATGGGTTTATTAGTAGTGGTATTTTCTAAAGTTGTAAGTTAATTGAGGGTTTTGAATAGACAATTATGGATTCCCTGACCATTACAAACTTTAGGTTTTGTTTTTAGACGTAGAATTTATGAATTGCATGACTGGATGAATACATAGACAGATTTCTGTATACGCTTATAATTCAGAGGCCTTTGATTTAATTATCTGGTATTGGTTTTGTTAGGCAAGTTTTGTTAGTGTGCCGGATTTTTTAAGTTGCCTTGGATTTACATCTATATTCCTGTAAAATATTGCTGTTTATGTTTATATTTTCTTGTTTCTTGTTTTAGTATTTTATAATTGTGCTCTCGTTGATTTTACAGGATAAGTGGATTGATGGGTAAAGAAAATATTTTTCTGGCTTTCAATTGCTGCTAGTTTTAAAATTGTTTAAAATGTTTATTTTAAACATCATTTAATTGTCAATGAAGCTTTGTTTTATTAGTGAAGTTGAATGATTTTTAATGCGTTCATTAGAATTCTTTCTATGAATAGGTAAAATTAAAATTTGATATATTCTAATTAATAATTGTTTTTAAAAAGCTTATTTAAAATGATAGTTTTTTTAGTATTATTTATATTGAGAAGCTTAGTAATTGTAAACAATATTTTATTCGTGGGAATATCATTGTGATATCTTCATTCCTTTCTAAGAATTTTCAACAATTTGTCTTCTTCACATGGATGTGACTTCCCCTTAAATCCTTTAACAATCTTGAGTATAGAGAAGAGTGTCAAAAATGCTATGGATTGCTCTAAAACTAAACCTTGGGCTAAGGGTATGTTGGAAGGCTTTTTGCAAGCTTTATAAATTATTTTTTCCAATGTAAAACACAACATTTGCTTGGGAACATCCTTACGCTAAGGAATTAACACTATTAGGATACTTATCACGTAAAAGAGAATAAATATTTAGGGGCTACAAGTTACCATGGGTTTTGAGATGGCTAAATTTGAATGTATAGGATTTATCAATAAAAAAGGTATTGACTATTTAGTTGTAGCTTTATAGTGTGTATCGATAATATAAGCTTTTACAAATGCTTTCAAGAATGTATTATGGAGTGATTATTGTGCATACACACAAAGATATTTAGTTTATTATTTCTTGCAATATATAATTATCCTTTAATGATTCAATTTCTCTTTACCAGGATGGTGTCTCAAGAGCTCCTAAACATTTATGCTATTTTACATGGTAAATATCGCAATAGTCTTCATTTATTATAGCAAGGATGTTCCTAGGTAGATGCTATTCGACATACATTGGAACAACTAATAGTAGAAGTTGATGTGAAAGTATTCCAAGATTCCCTATAGCTCAAGATTTAATTTTAGATCAAACATAGCAGTTGTGACACTCTTTTGTAAACTTAAGAATGTTGAAGGATCTAAGGGAAAGCTACATTTGATTGAGGAGGATAAATTATTGGAAACTCTCAAAAAGCAATGGAAATATCAAGATTATGTTCCCACCAATAAGAGATTGTTTGTAGTAATCAAATTCTTAAGAAATAATGAAGATGAGCACTAAAGGAAGGCTCTATCATATTATGCAATAAAATTACCATCTACCCTCACTAAAGCATTCTTAATATTCATGATCATCATACTAACACAAGTCAAGAGCATTGGCCAAAACATAGTAAGGATAACACCTAGAGTAATCATCACACCAATAACCCATCTCTAAACAATTTTACAATATCT
This sequence comes from Sequoiadendron giganteum, assembly GCA_007115665.2. Taxonomy (NCBI): domain Eukaryota; kingdom Viridiplantae; phylum Streptophyta; class Pinopsida; order Cupressales; family Cupressaceae; genus Sequoiadendron; species Sequoiadendron giganteum. The sequence goes on from CM021102.1 coordinate 227,623,644, forward strand.
TTGGGAATATATACCCTCACACCAATACAATACAACAATAGATACAAAGACATATTTTATCTCATGGAGTAATAGAAGAATATTTTGATCTTTAATGCTTGCTACTCACATAAAGGTGTAGAAATATAACTCATGGTCAACATAAAATCTAGATCAAGATAGTGGATTTTCCACCTCAAACGTGGGGTCAAAATCATGAAGACAAAACTAATTCCAATGGAAAAAAATATTGGGTTTGGATTCTCTCCGTTAATAATTCTTCATATGTAATGACACAAGACTTCACCAATAGTTTAATCCCCACCAATAGTATAATTTGTTGGTGATTTTACCCATTTTCATGAATCCTAAGGTTTTTACTCAATTCCTAAGATTGGGAAATGTCAACTTAAGACAATGATTCGAAGCATATGATTAGGAAATGGATAGTCTAGGACCAATTATTAAGATTAGGTAGCTCCCCTTTACTTCAATCTTTGTTAAACCAAGGAGGGTGTTCTTAGAGATCACTAAACATGGTAAAGAGAAATACTAAACAATAATTAGGTCATCAACAACTATAACCAATGTATAATGAAGGCCTAAGATTCTTTAATGAGTTCATAGCATATTGGTTGTTACAACTAAACCTACAAGACCTTAATTAGATAGATGAAAAAATATTGCACATGCAACAATTATAATTTTTTATACTCCTTTACATGAATACCCTTATGATTTGCATACACATGTGCAAGTTGGTAACCATATTAGCATGATTCCTTGAATGTCAATCTTTCTTGATTTCAAAAAAAAATCTAGCCATTTAGACCCCTTTTTGGTCATCCATCTTTTTGCACTTACCCTTTGATTCTATTGGGCCGAAGTAGAGAAGGATGTTGGGAGTATAAAGGAGGCGATTAGGTCGACTAAGGATCATAAGAATCTAGAAAAGGTGGTTTCCAACTTTCAAGGAAACCATGACAAAATATTTTTTAATTTGTAGGATATCATTGATTACAACAAGGAGACAATCAAGAACATGATGATGGCCATTCAAGTTTTTCAACAAGAGTTAAAGAATAGTCATGCTAAGCATGAAAGAGAAGAAGCTTATGTCACTTTCCCCTTCAAGCTCCAACAAGAAAAGAAAATCCAAAGAAAATGCCCAACTTGCCACTAGTGAATTTTGTTAAAAATAGTCCCAATGATTTGTCCTTCAAGAAAAATTTGGAGTTCTTAACCAAGGAACTTGGTAGGCCATCAAAGGCCCCCACCTCCTAGGCAACTAGTAATTGGTCTTCTCAGTTGGTTGGTATTGGGTTGGTCCCCTCTATCTACCTATTCATTGCTGATCCTTTTGCTTTGTGCTTTGTGCTTGTTTTTAATTTTTTTGATGTCTCACTCCTTGTGAGACTCCTCTCTTTTGCCTCTATGGCTAGTTTGTAATGGGTTCAATCCCTTCTCACTTTATATAATCAAAACAAATCCCCCTTTTGAAACCAAAAATCAATGACTAGGTTATCTTGCATACCAAGACCTAGTCTTTCAAGCCTTGGGGAGATCTATATCTTTTAGTAAAAGAACAAATACCATTTGTATCTCTTGCAACTAGTTCATGTCATTGGACTAGCCAACATAAATACTTCTTATTTTAAAACTATAATTGATACTTTCAAAATTAAGAAATGTAAACTATTATATAGCATGATCCAATTTTAGATTCTATTAATAGACTAATGTATAGCAAGTAATGAGTACTTAACCCCCTATAATAGAGAGGGTTTTATTAATTATTTTACATGAATCCATGAAAATGGACTTGTATACGTTATTTACATTACAATACAATGAGTGGCAATAGATGGTCCCCAACTACCATTAAGGTGGATATACACCCCTTTATAGACCAAGATTCATGTTTCCTAAATATGTTCACTTATTTAGAATAACTAGATATATTTTTTGTGAAATATTAATCTTTTATTTAATAAGGTGGCCTAACACACACACACACACAAAGGATAACTAATTCCTCTTTGTGGCCTAATGAAAGAAAAAATAAAGTGTGTGTGTGTATAAAACTCAACTTTCTATCCCATAAACATATCCCCTAACCATATATATGTGTACATATGCATGCATATGTGTGTACACAGGTGACCCCACAATAGTGTGGCCCACTTTTTGGCCAAAGTGGGACATTAAATCAACTGTTTTTCCAAATTTTCACTTTCTCACACCTATAACAACTAAACTGTTAAGAATTTGAAGATTTTATGAACTAGTGATTTTTGAGATTTTATTTGTAGATTATAAATATATGCATTTTAAATTAAGAAATAATTTGTGATTTTTTCTATGTAACTTTTAATAACTTATTTTGTATAGCTAACAATATTTTTAAAAAGTGGTGTTACTTCAATAAAGGTTAACTTTTTTGTAGAAAGGATAAAATTATAAATTTTTAAACATAGATTCGTAACACCAATATCTAGTGTACATATATCTTTTCGTAATTTTTTTGCATATTTGTTATTAATTTTTTAAGTGAGATTAATTATAATTTAAACATATGTTATCAATAACATAACTTTTTTTATGTATACAAATTAAATTTTTTTATTGAAATAAGAACATCAATGCCTAGTACAAATAGATTTTTCAATTTTTTTTTATTGTCTATTCTACTATTTTTCCATGTGTATGCAATAGAGACCTTAAAGACTTCTTAAAAACCTATCTTCACTAGAAAATAGAAAATAAATATAACAATAAAGTTAAATATATTAAATTATACTCATTTGAAATATTATTTTGAGTGTTATAATCTTACAAAATATTTTATCTAGTTGATTCCATTTGAAGGTCCAACCAAAGGTTTGAAATTGAAAATTCTAAGGAAAATATGAGGTCTAAGATGGAAAGGTCATTTCTAAGACCTTTGTTTGAAGGCCATTCAAATGAATGTACCTTTATTGGAAGGTATCCAATGACCTTAAAACAAAGGTACATATGTCCTTTTCGTGATAAAAAATAAATAAAAGGAAATACTTTCAAATGAATATACCTTCATTTGAATAAATACTTTCAAATGAATATACCTTCATTTGAATAAATACTTTCAAATGAAGGTACCTTCATTTGAATAAATACTTTCAAATGAAGGTACCTTCATTCAAATAAATACTTTCAAATGAAGGTATTATGAACTTGTTTACCTCATCCAACTTGAAAACACTAATCTACCAAGTTTGGGAGTCACTATTGTGGTTTTACCCACACCAACCTTCTCATCTTTTAGACCTAATTCACAACCCCTTACCATAAATAGAAGGGATTTAGACATATATGGTAAGGTGTTTATATATATGATAAGTGGACGAGAAATAGGTCTAAGGGATAAGAGGTCAAGTTCATATGTACATATGTATACATATATGAGAAGGGTTTGGAAATTAAGGCTAATGGATAAGAAGTTGGGTATATATTGCATATATATATATATATAACAACGGGTTGGGGATTAGCTTTAAGGGATATAGTTTTATATAAATGTACATATTTATGTATGTATACATATCTATATACATGTTCATGTGTATGCATATGCATATACATACATAGGTAAGTGCAAAAAGATGGGGGGGCCAAAAAGGGGTCTTAAGTGGCCACTTTTTCAAAAATCAGGAAATACCGAGGTCTTAGATGAGAAATTGGGGATAGTTACACTCAAAATTTTAAGATGCAACAAAAAAATGGTCATAGTGTTTTGAGTCTACTTTCTAAACTAACATTTTTTTTAAAAATGGTAGAGATTAAGGGGTTCAAAAAAGGGAGCCACAAAAATTGGTGTTGTTTTTGTCAAAAAATATAACATAGCATCTTTTGCGGCTCCTTCAAAAGGTTAACTTTTTTTTGGTATTTTTAAAATCGCTTCGATGATAAATTAGCTAACAACAAGTAGTTTATGCCTGATTTTTATGATATTTTTTTAATGAATATTTGATTTTTTACTAATTTTCAAAGTGGACACATCCTGAAATATAGAATTTTGGCCGTGCTACCCCTATAATTTTTGAAAATTAATCGAAAATCATTTTTTTGAATATGTGTAGAATGGAGTCTAGTTTATAAAAATGTAATTTATTTGAAATTTTAATGAACGGTTAAAAATAAAGTAAAAAATACTAAACAATGGTTTTTGACAAAAAAATGAAAACACGAACAAAAGAAATTAAAGATGAAACCCTTAACATTGTCAAAATATGAAAAAAAATACACTGTTAAATAGCTAAGAGAGAGCCTAAAATTACCCAAGTTTTTGATTTACTTGACCTTTAAAAACGTGCAAACTTGATGGTTAGCATAAACAAGATTATGTGAAATCTTGTAGAATATGTGAGAACATGTCTTTAGATGTTGGGAAGGCACTCTAAGCATTTGGGTTGGAAATCCAGAGAAAATCCAAGCCTAAGGCTTAGGAATTTTGAAATCAAGACATAACGTGAGCGTTTTATAACACACTCACATTACGTTTTGCATTGAAATTTGTTCCTTGTCAATGAATTTCAAAAAATGTGCCAAAATGCATTACCAAAACGTGCCAAAAAGTATTTCCAAAACGGGAGCACATTATAACACGCTCGCATTTTGTGAATGCATTGAAAAAATGCAAGCGTGTTATAACACGCTCATATTTTGGTCTGCATTGAATTTTTTTCTACTCTTTTTTTCTCTTTTTTTTTTTCAGGGAAACTATATTACATAAAATAAACATTTAAGTTATATTTTATGTATATAGTTTCAGGATGTTTTCCATTTACATATGGACATTTACTTTCTTATACTTTAAGTTATATTTCATATATATAGTTTCAAGATGTTTGAGAGTAGTTTCGGATCTCTAGGGGTTATAATGTAAATTCTAGTTTTTGGAAGATCTTAAAAAAATTTAGACAGTCAAATTTCAATAATCAACATGTCAAATTTCAGTAATTAAGAGGTCAAATTTCAATAATTAGCAAGTTGTATCATATTTCTCTCTCTCTCATTATGTATCCATTATGCTCTAGACCTCTCTCTTACTCTTTACATCTCTCTTTCCCTCTCAACTTCTCTCTATCTCGCCATTCTCTCTCTCTCACACACTTTTTCCCTCTATACTTCTCTCCCTCTCCCTCTCTCCCTCTTTCTATATGTCTCTCTTTGTCTCTCTCCCAACCTCTTTCCCTCTCTACTCTCTATATAGATCTATCTCTCACTATCTCTTTGTCCCTCCCTCTGTACCTCTCTCCCTCCCCTCTCTCTCTATCTCTCTCTACTTATCTTTATATCACCTATCCCTCTCTACCTCTCCCTCCCCCCACCTCCCTCTCTTTCTCTCTCATTCTCTCATTCCCTCTCCACTCTTTATTTCACCACTCTCTATTTCACCACTCTTTATCCATCTCACTCTCCCTACCTCCACCTATCCCTCCTTCCCTCTCTACTTCTCTCTCTCTCTCACCTATCTCTCCATCCCTCCCTACCTATCCCTCCCTCTCTTCTTCCCTCTAAACTTCTCTATATCTACCCTCTCCCTCTCTCTACCTACCTCTCCCTCCATTACTCCCTACTCTCTCCACTCTATCTCACCATTATCTCTCTCACACACCTCTATCTCCCTACCTACCCTCCCTTCCCCCTTTTTCTCTCTCATCCTCTCCTCTTTATCTAACCATTCTCTCTCTCTACATATCTTTATCTCACCTCTCCCTCGCTCCCCTCTCTCTCCCACCTCACCTCCTTCACACTCTATCTCTCTCTACTTCTCTTTATCTTTCCTATCCCTCTCTACCTCTTCCTCCCTCCCACCTCCCTCTCTCTAATTATCTCATTCTCTCTCTCTCTCTCTCTCTCTCCCCTCTTTATCTTACCTATCTCTCTCTCTCTCTCTCACACACAAACACAATCACCTATATCTCCTCCCTACCTCTCCCTTCCTCCCTCCCTCCCCTATCTACTTCTCTCTATCTCCCCTCTGTTCATCTCCTTTCCTCTCTACTTATCTTTATATTCCCTCTCCCTATCTCTCCCTACCTCTCCCTCCATTACTATCTCTCTCTATATATCTCACCTATGTCTCCCTCCCTACCTCTTTCCCTCTCTACTATATCTCTCCTTTCTCTCCCTCTACCTACCTCTCTCTCTCTCTCTCTCCCTCTCTTCCCCATCTTTCTCTGTCACTCGCTCCTCTCTATCTCACCTCCCTATATCTCTACCTCTCCTTCCATTTCTACTTGTCTTTATATCCCCTTTCCCTCTTTCTACATACCTCTCCCTCCATCACTCTCTGTGTGTCTCTCTATCTCACATGCTTCCCTCTCTACCTCTTTCCCTATCTCTTTATCTCTCCCTCTCCCTCTCCCTCTCTCCCCCTCTTTCTTTCTCTCTCTCTCTCTCACCATTCTCTCCCTCCCTCCCTCCCTCCATCTCACTCTCTCCTTCTCTCTATCTCATCATTCACTCTCTCTCTCCCACCTCCCCCCTAGTGTTCAGGGTTAAGGGTACATAGCTAAGTGTATAAGGTATAGAGATTAGGTTAGGATATTGAGCATAGGGTTGATGGTATTAGGTTTAGGGTTTAGGGTACAAGGTTTAATGTAGGGTTTAGGGTTTAAGTATAGGGTTGGGGGATAAGGTTTGAGGGTTGAGAGTATACGGTTAATTATATAGGGTATAAGGATTAGGGTTTCATATATTGGGTATAGGGTTTAGGGTTTAGGGTGTAGGGTTTAGGGTATAAGGTATAGGGTTAAGGGTTGATAGTGTAGGGTTGAGGGATAATTTTTAGGGTTTAGGATATAAGGTTGAGGGTATAGGGTATAGGTATGAGGGTGTAGGGTTTAGGGTTTAAGGTATAGGTTTGAGGGCTGAGGGACAACGTTCAAGGTTGAGGGTATAGGATTAAGTATGTAGAGTATAGGGATTAGGGTTTAGGATATTTAGTATAGGGTTGAGTGTATTAGGTTTAGGGTTGAGGGTTTAGTGTACAAGGTTGAATGTAGGGTTGAGGGTATAAGGTTAAGTGTATAGGGTATAGGGATTAGGGTTTAGGGTTGAAGTATAGGGTTGATGGATAATGTTCAAGGTTTTGGGTATAATGTTGGGTATATAGGGTATAGGGATGAGGGTTGAGGGTGTAGGGTTTAGGGTTTAAGGTATAGGGTTGAGAGTTGAGGGTATAAGGTTAAGTGTATTGGGTTAAGGATTAGAGTTTAGAATATTGGGTATAGGGTTGAGAATATTGGGTATAGGGTTGATGGTATTGGGCTTAGGGTTTAGATTACAAGAAGATTGAATGTAGGGTTTAGGTTTTATGTTTAGGGATGAGGGATAATGTTTAGAGTTTAGGTTTTAAGGTTGAGGGTATAGGGTTAAGTATATAGGGTATAAGATTGAGGGTATACGATATAGGGATGAGGTTTGAGGGTTAAGGGATAGTGTTAAGGGTTGAGGGTATAGGGTTAAGTGTATAGGGTATAGGGATTAGTGTTTAGGATATTTTCTATAGGGTTGAGGGTATTGGGTTTAGGGTACAAGGTTGAATGTAGGGTTGAGAGTTTAAATATAGGGTTGAGGGTTGAGGGTATAAGCTTAAGTGTATAGGGTATAGGGATTAGGGTTTAGGATATTGGGTATAGGATTTAGGGTATAGGGTTTAGGGTATAAGGTATAGGGTTAAGGTTTAAGAGGGTAGGGTTTAGGGTTTAAGTATAGGGTTGAGGGGTAATGTTCAGGGTTTAGGGTATAAGATTGAGGGTATAGGGTATAGGGATGAGGGTTGAGGGCATAGCGTTTAGGGCTTAAGGTATAGGTCTGAGGGTTGAGGGATAGTGTTCAAGGATGAGGGTATAGGGTTAAGTATATAGGGTATAGGGATTAGGGTTTAGGATATTGGGTATAGGGTTGAGGGTTGAGGGTTTAGGGTACAAGGTTGAATGTAGGTTTTAGGGTTTAAGTATAGGGTTGAGGGTTGAGGTTTGAGGTTATTAGGTTAAGTGTATAGGGTATAAGGATTAGGGTTTATGATACTGGGTATAGGGTTTAGGGTATAAGGTATATGGTTAAGGGTTGAGAGTGTAGGGTTTAGGATTTAATTATAGGGTCGATGGATAATGTTCAAGGTATAGGGTATAAGATTGAGGGTATAGGGTATAGGGATGAGGGTTGAGGGTGTAGGGTTTAAGGTATAGGTTTGAGGGTTGAGGGATAGTGTTTAGGGTTGAGGGTATACGGTATAGGGATTAGGGTTGAGGATATTGGGTATAGGGTTGATGGTAAGAGTATAAACCTATGTCACACTTTATAAAGGAATCAACCAATGGCAAAGTTTTTTTGAACTTCAACCACATAAAAGTGGTTTTTATGTTTCAAATTTCAAAATGATGTAAACTAATGAAATGTAGAAATATTGATGAAGTTTACTCCTATAATTTTTTAGATTTTTTAAAAATTGCTTTGATTTTTTTTTAATTAATTTAAGAGTATATTTTGGAATGCTAAAAATTTCAAGAAAAACTGATGTTCACTTGACGTCAAGAAACAAGTAGAAAATACTTCATTTTCCCCTAATTTTTTCTCCAAATAGGTAACAATATCTAGTGCATGATTTTTTTTGAAATTTTGATGTATATTTTTCTCATAATAACATTTTAAAGTCAAACTTGTTAGAATTTGATAGATTTTACTTGACGTCAACTATTGTCTATATTTTTAATATTTTTTTTAAAAAAAAATTATACCTTTTTGAAGAGGATTCTCTCTAGTGCACCATATATTTTTCAATTTTTTTAATATGTTTTACTATTTAAAAAAAATAAATTAATCAACCTCTTTTTTAACTTTAACAACCTACTTGCATTATTTTAAAAATAAAATATATTAAACTAATCAAAATATTAGAACAAATTACATATTTGGATTCACCACTCTGAGCTCTGCAAAATGGTATTTTTCTTTAAAAAAAAATATCTGATTGAAGAAATACTTAGTTGAAGTTGAAAGTTTCATTTTTTTTGAAAAAAATTGAGTTGTCTACTAACTAGGATGACACATATATAGTTTCGGTAGAAAGGGTTTTAGTAGAAAGGGTTTCAACCGAAACTCATTCTACCAAAAACCCACACATAAAATAAGCCACATTTCGATGCGACAAAGGAAAAAAAAATCAAATATTATGATTTTAGGCGAAAGGGTTTCAACCGAAACTCATTCTACCAAAAACCCACACATAAAATAAGCCACATTTCGATGCGACAAAGGAAAAAAAAATCAAATATTATGATTTTAGGCGAAAGGGTTTCACTTGAAAAACTCTATGTGCCACGTATAGGCCACATGGTTTTGAGTGAAATTGGTTCAAATGAAACTATTTAGGTAAAAATAGCTTTGCTCAGAACTATTTATTTGGCCGAAAGTGTGACATATCTTTGTGCTTTTACCCTTGAGGGTATTGAGTTTAGGTTTATGGGTTTAGGGTATAAGGTTAAATGTAGGTTTTAGGGTTTAAGTATAAGGTTGAGGGTTGAGGGTATTAGGTTAAGTGTATAGGGTATATGGATTAGGGTTTAGGATATTGGGTATAGGGTTTAGGGTGTAGGGTTTAGGGTATAAGGTAAATGATTAAGGGTTAAGAGCATAGGGTTTAGGGTTTAAGTATAGGGTTTGGGAGATTGAGAGAGAGGTTGAGAGAGAGAGAGATAAAAGTCATAGAGAGAGAAGTAGAGAGAAAAGGAGGAAGGGAGAGAGATTGAGAGAGAGAAGGAAGGAGGGAGAGAGGGATAGGTTAGATATAGAGTAGAGAGGGAGGATGGGTGGGGGGAAGGAAGAGAGAGAAAGGGGGAGATAGAGAATATTAGAGAGGGAAAGAGGGAGGGAGGGAGAGATGTGAGATAGAGAGGAGAGGGAGGGAGGAAGGGAGAGAGAGAATAGTGCTCGATAGAGAGTAGAGAGGGAAGGAGATAGTGTGAGAGAAATATGAGAGAGATGAGGAAGTTGGGGAGATTGAGAGAGAGGGAAGGAGGGAGCGAGAGGTAGATATGGAGAGAGGGATATAGAGAGAAGTAGAGAGAGAGAGAGAGAGTAGAGAGGAAAGGAGAGGGCGAGATAAATATGGAGAGAGATAGAGGAGGAAGGTTGGGAGATTGAGAGAGAAGGAGCGACTGAGAGAGAGAGGGAAGGAGAGAGAGAGAGAGAGTGTGATGGAGGGAGAGAGGGAGAGGGGAGATAAAGATAATTAGAGAGGAAAGGAGAGGTAGAGAGATAGAATGAGGGAGGGAGAGAGAGAAGTGAGATGGAGAGGTGTAGGGAGTGATGGATGGAGAGGTAGGTAGAGAGGGAAGGAGAGGGAGAGGTATGGATGGAGAGAATAGGAGGTGAGAGAGAGGTGAGATAAAGAGAAATGTAGAGAGTGGTAGGAAATGATGTATGGAGAGGTAGGTAGAGAGGGAGAGAGAGGGAGGGAGAGAGGGAGAGAGATGTAGGGAGGGAGAGAGAGGTGAGATAGAGAGAAATATAGAGAGAGTGATGGAAGGTAGGTAGAGAGAGGGAAAGAGGAGATAAAGATAATTAGAGAGGAGAGATAGAGAGAAGTAGAGAGGGAGTGAGGGAGGGAGGGAGAGAAAGTTGATATAGAGAGGTGTAGAGAGAGAGAGTGGTAGGGTGTGATGGATGGAGAGGTAGGTAGAGAGAGGGATTGGTAGATATAGGGTAGATAGGGAAGAAGAGAGAGATAAGTATGGAGGAAGAGAGAGGTGAGATAGAGAGAAATGGAGAGAGTGGTAGGGAGTGATGGAGGGATAGGTAGGTAGAGAGAGGAAGAGGGGAGAGAGAGAGAGAGAGGTGTAGAGAGAGTTGTAGGGAGTGATGGATGGAGGTAGGTAGAGAGGGATTGTGGAGATAGGGAGTAGAGAGGGAAGGAGAGGGATAGGTATGGATGGAGAGTGGGAGGTGAGAGAGAGGGGAGATAGAGAGAAATATAGAGAGAGTGGTAGGAAATGATGTATGGAGAGGGGAGATATAGATAATTAGAGAGGGAAGGAGAGGTAGAGAGAGTGGAGAGATGAAGAGAAGTAGAGAGGGAATGAGGGAGATAGGGAGAGAAAGGTGAGATAGAGAGGTGTAGAGAGAGAGAGAGTGGTAGGGTGTGATGGATGGAGAGGTAGGTATTTAGAGAGAGGGATTGGGAGATAGAGAGTAGATAGGGAAGAAGAGAGGGAGAGAAGTATGGAGGTAGAGAGAGGGAGGTGAGATAGAGAGAAATAGAGAGTGGTAGGGAGAGAGAGAGGGATGGATAGGTAGAGATGTAGTTCTTGAGCTCAAGGGAGAGAGAGTCAAAGAAAGGGATGAAGATAGTGAGAGAGAGGTTTAAAGTGTAAGGGATAAACAATGAGTGAGATAGAGAGAGAAATAATACAACTTGTTGATTATTGAAATTTGACATGTTGATTATTAAAATCTGACCAAGTTTGAATTTTTTTAAGATCTTCCATAAACTATAATTTGAATTATAACTCCTAAAGATCCAAAACCACTCTCAAACATCCTGAAACTATATACATTAAAAATATAACTTAAAGTATAAGAAAGTAAATGTCCATATGTAAATGTCAAATTATACTTTCATGTATATACTTTCCCTAAAAAAATAAGAAAAAAGAGAAAAAAAGAGAATATTGTTTTTGTTTAATGTAGACCAAATGCGAGCACATTATAACATGCTCATGTTTTGTCAATGTGTTTACATAACATGAGCATGTTATAACACACTCACATTTTTTCTATGCATTTACAAAATGTGAGTACGTTATAACACGCTCGTGTTTTGCCAATGCTTTTTTGAATTAAAAAATACGCATTTTCTAAAATTCAAACCATAATGTGCTTGCGTTTGGCTTGGTAATGAAAAAGCCTAGGCTCAGTCACTACCAACCCATAACACAAGAACATTTTACTATAACACGCTCACATTTTCACTATTTTAGGTTGAAAAAAATGAGTTGGCCACTTTTTGGCCCCCCATCTTTTTGCATTTACCCATATACATGTATGCATGCATAGATAGGTACATAGGGTAAACTTACAATAGTGAGGACCCAAAAATTGGGACATTATATTTTAAAATTTGGATGGAGGTGACATTAGATTTTTACATATAATTTTATGCACTAGATATTAGTGTTATGAATTTATGTTAACAATTATAATTTTATCCTTTCTACAAAAGAAGTAACGTTTTATGGAAGTAACACCACTAATTAAAAATAGTGTTAAATATAAATTAAAAAGTTATTAAAAGTTACATTCACAAATTATTTCTTAATTTTTTAAAAATATATATTTATGATCTGCATGTGAAATTTCAAAAATTACTTATTCACATCATCTTCAAATTATCAATGCTTTAGTTGTTATAGGTGTCAAAAAGTGAAAAACTGGTTTAAAATGTTGATTTTCATGTCCTACTTTGGCCAAAAGTGGGGCACACTATTTGGGATCATCCCACACCATATACATACATACATATATACAACAAGGGATGAGGGACTAGGTCTAAGGGATAAAAATATGGTTATATATTATATATTTATATACATTTATCTATGTAAATAATAAGACTGATTAGGGATTAGATTTAAGGGATAAAAAGTATATATATAAGATATTTTTCAAGGAGTTAAGGTTAGATCTAAACGATATAAAATTTGATTATATATGGTTAGGGGTTGAGTATAAGGGATAGAAAGTTGGGTTGTATATGTGTGTATGTTTATGGGTATATAGATATGTATGCATATATGTGTTGATATGTTATGCATATTTATATAAAAAAATAGATATATGTATATACATTTAGACATACAATAAAATATATAATATTATATAATACACATATATAATGTGCAACCTGATTTTCTCTCTTAGAACCAAATCCCAAACTATTACTCAAGTTTTCATTCTTCATTTGTTTATATTTATATATTGATCGATGAGTATATACATAGAATGCATATTTGTATATATATGTGTATAGGAGTGAATACACACCCCTTGTGAAAATTCCCCTTTTGCATACCCTCACCTTAGAAAATCAAATCCGAAGGCGAAATTCCACATCACCCATCCGAAGTGCATCCACTTGGCATGTGTTTTGTGTGTCAGTGGGGGAATTTTTGTTAGGGACGTGAGCACGACACACAGATGTATGTGTGGTGCATTGTCGTCCCTAACAGATGCCTGCCCCTATAGTCTGTAGGGACGTTACTGTCCTCATTAGGGATGAATTGTAATGCCTCTATGCGACCAACCAACCCAAAAACATCTCCTTTTGGTATTCAAATGCATCCATTTCACTATCACTTCATCCTCTTAGTAATTATACAATCTCTTAAGCAATTTCACTCTATTTTCTTCACACTTTGGTATCTCTTGAGCATTCTACTAGCATTTCACTACTCCATTGAGAATTGCAACAACTGGTTACTCCATCAACTTCATCCTTGCACGTGTTGCTCTACCATAGAAGTTGCAAGCTTGGAGTCTTGCGATACCTCCCTTCATCACCATTGCGACTGTGGCGAATTTTCCTAGTTCGTTACCTTGCATTCTCCCTTCATTAGCCTTGAGTGCCTTTGGGTTGAGGTGGTATTGCATCAATTTACTTCCACATTGTGATTTGATAGAGTAGCTTTGTATCTTTTTTAGTGTTCAATGCATTCCTTTCCATTTCCTTTATCATACTTTCTACTTCATTTCTTTTCTGGTTGTTCATGGAGGTGGAAACACTAAAGCGGGGGTTTGAGTGAGGAAAACCCCTATACAACCCCAACAATTTTCCCTTCTTGCTTGTGTGTCTAGATGAATGTGTGCATGGATATTTTTGGAAAACTAGAGCTTTAGTGAGTTGATATTCATCACCCTCACTTTCATCTACATCATCTTCCATTTATATAGTTACTTCTCATATTTCGTCATTCTGTTTATTTCATTAAAGTTAGTTAGCTAGGCTATTAGTAGGCTTCTGGTGCTTTTCTTACTATATTTTATGTTTTCTAGTTGTACAGATGCTAACGCGCTAGAGAGATGACTGTGTGTCGTGTTGTCATCCCAAACCCTCATTATTGTCCTCAGATAGAGAGATGTTTGAGGTACAGTTTAGACTCCAAAAATCGGCTCGTCTAGCCCCAATTATATTTTTGGATCTATAGAGTGACAAAAAACTTGAGAGTGCTCTTCATTCTTGATCCTCATCCCAAGACACTCATTAGCTTGAGGTAAGTTAAGGCAGGCCTCCACTCTCGGCTCTTCGTGACCATTGGTCCCCCTCTGTTACAATATGTACATGTGAGTATATACATGCATGCATATACATAGTGTAGACACTTAAAATTGTCCTAAATGGTATTACATGCTCAAATTTGATCACTAACATCATTTCATCTTCTTTTTGCCTATTTGATTAAATGCATCATTTTCATCTATTAATCTAATGGATCTAATTAGGTTAATTCACCCCCTTTCACCTTCACCTCTCATCTTGTTTAATTGAGTAATACAATTTATTTTATTTAAACCCTTTCCTTTTATATCCTCTCATTTAATTAAATAATCTAAATAATTTAAATAAATGTCATTTTGGATCCCTTTTCATTAAATAAGTTAAATATGTAATGGATATCCTATTATTCCTCATCTTGCATATTAAAATTTAGTTTTAATTACTAAATTTTCTAATTCCCCTCCCATCCACTTGCATGGGGAATATCCCAAAGGAATATTCTCCTATTTGACTCCAAAAAGGGAATGATTTCTTTCAAACAAACTTTGTAACAAACTTTCAAAGTTGTTACAAAGTGTGTTTGTTTGAATCATTCTTATCCCTTGATCTTTTCTAGATCCATGTGATCTTTGATTCTCATCCATTGATGAGAATCCTTGATCCATGTTTCACCCTTGATTAAGTATTGATCATTGATTAATCAAATCGATTTGAGCCCTTGATTCTTCATTTGCTCTCTTATAAATACATCACCATTTGGAGAGAAATGGATCCACCTTTTCAAAGCAAAGTTATGTTGTTGAAACTCATACTCACTTGCATCCATATTTAGCATTTGTTAGTATTTTAGATTAATCTTCAACCAAATTAGCTTAAGAATCGATTAATGGCTTCTATTTTAGCTTAGTTTGCATCCATTTTAATATAAGTTTGCATCAATGACTTGCATATATATATATATATATTTAATTTAGCGTAGTTTACTTCCATCTCCATCAAAAAATTTAGCATTTAGCATTAATTTTCATCATGTTAAACTAGTTTTGCATCCATGTTTCATTCATATTTCATTAGTTTCATCAGTTTTCATCAATAAAATTGATTGGGACAACTCATATTATCCAAGGGATTTGGAAAGGGTTTCCATTCCACATCAATGCAACACTACTCCTCTAGTGGGATAAAGTTTCAAGTCTTAGAATAGGTTTCCTTTATGTTTTCGTGTGTATTTCATGATTAGTTTAATGGGTTCCTAGTCTTTGAAGTCTCAAATTATATCTCATTGGGATCATGGCTTGGGGGATTCAATATCATTTAAATTCATTTAGATCTAGAATATTTATTTCATACTATGACTATGCTCACATTTTTGTACTAGAAGCCCTCCGAAAATGTGATTTACTAGAACATAGAAAAAATCTAAAAAAATTGAAAATTTTGATTTTCAATTTTTTTTAGTTCTAGTTATTGTAAACGTGTTTTGACACTTAAGGGATGGTATAACCCCTCATATGTTTCTTTACTTCATTTTTTAGGAACACTAAATTTCCATTGGGTTTTAAAACTTACAATCTCAAGACAACTAGCTTTCAATTGGGCTTAAATTCACTTTCAAAGTTTGTTAAAATTGGACCCATACATCCTCATTTTGCAATATCAGTTAAAATTGGAAAAAAATAAACATTTCCATTGGTAATTGAAATGAAGTCATTTTTATATATTGGGTTAAAATGAATGAGTGACTTCTTTGCTTGAATACACTTGTAGTGCGTATCCACTCCCCTTACGCTTTGTGTGATCTTGGGTGAAGATAAACACTCAAATGTACTTTCATTGCTTGTGTACACTTGTTCATATCCACTCCCCTTGTATTTCATGTAATCTTGGGTGAAGAGAAATACTCAAGTGTACTTTCATGCTTTGAGTCACCCTTAAGAGAGGACTTCCTATGGGATACATCCCGCAATGGAGAACTTGTAGTCAAGTTATTGCAAGCACATTTATCAGAGGGCTATATTAAAGGAAGAAAAATCATGAGAAAGCAGCTTCAATCTGGGCTTATAACTTCTATACCTACTCCCACACCTTAAGTGGAATAGGAAGAGTTAAAGAGCCTTAAGTGGTCAGTGAAATGAATGTAGGTTCATTGTTCATGGTTTGTTATCATTAAGAACCTTGTTGTAGTAGCTAACCAATTCTAATTTTGAAACATTCTTTAAAGTGGTGCATTGGAACTTAGATTCCAAAAAGTTACTTACCAAGTCTGACTTGTGGCTCAAGGCATAAAGGCTTAAAGATAATGGAATATTTTTCTTTTGTTCCTCCAAAATGTTGCATGTAAAATCATCCCTTCAGGGCATGAGATATGCCCACTAAGAAGATACATATCCACTTGAGTTAGGAATATTATATTCCTTATGAGTCAGTTTGACACATTGCTTGGTTCTAAAACATCTTAAACACACATCAACATGATTCATAAAATTTCAAACCCTTTGGATTAAGTATGGATACCTTTTTAAAATTCCTAAATTTGTTGCTTGTACCTAAGGATTTTATCTTTAGAGGCTTCTAAATATTTGGACTTATATCTAAATCCAAACTTTCCAAAGTTAACATACGTAACTATGGCCTTAGCTTATTAATTTTCACATAATGGACTTTGTGGAATGAATGTTTCTTAGACATAGAAATTTTGGTTTGAAAACATTAATTAAGACTTACTTGATGTGGTAATGAAGCAATCTCACTAAAGAAAAGATTATTTTTAAATGAACAACCCACACATTAGTCTTATGGATGACACAAATTGAGACAAGAAAGGTATTGTTAAACATTGAGTCCAAGTTCTATTTACCCAAAATCATTGGGTTCTTAAGGTTTTATCACTTTAGAGGTAAAACATGTTTGTCACCATCTTGTTCTTTTAAAACAAAGGTCCCTTTTAGGTTAAAACATTTCATCAATCTTCACACATTTTACATCTCACTTCACAAAAAAACTTTAGAAAATTTTGGACACATCAACACTTTGGACTTAGGCATTTATCAAACCAATCACCTAACTTAGCTACTTTTTGTGTGTGAAATTGATCCTTTTCCATACAATTAGTTGAGTTAGTTCACATTTGTGGACTAGTTTATCTTAAAGGTCACAAGTCTACCTTAAAGAGTTACAAGTTCATTAACACCTTTTATCCATGCCATCAAAACAATCAAACCTATAGTCAAAAGTGTTGTCCAAAAGTTTAGAAAGTTCATCCCCCATATCATTCACCCTTTTCATCATCCACTCACATCATTGGTCCTAAACACCTTAGAGGTTCACTTTTGTAACAAGGTCAAAACAAAAGAAAAACATGGAATATAAACTAGATTCATACATCATGAGTTATCTAAATCAACCAAACTATCAAATCCTTACAATACCAATTGATTATCAAAACTCACATTATATAATTTACACATGAGATCATTATATCCTATATAACCTCAACACTACAATAAATGTGAGTATGTCCAATCTAAAAATTAGAACACCTTTCCCTATGGTAGATTTAAATCAAAGTCAAAACCTACAAATCTATCAACCAAACAATAAATACATGAGTCTTCAACAAAACAACATTATCCCATCAACTAAATATATGCCAAATGTGAATACACCAAATATAAGCTTACCAAACATGAACATATCAAATCCACACTTGGTGAACTATGGGATAGATACATTTGCGAATCACACCAATGTTGTTCATAATCCAAACAATATAAATTGACAACTCAATGTATTGATTTAAACCAAGGTAACACCATGTAAAATCAAGGTTACCTAAATCAAAGCAATGTGTTTCCCAACAACAAAAATATCCAATTCCAACCTATGATGTAAAATCTAAACATCATCCTAAATCAAAACATTGCACAAAATCAATTTGTGCATGATCCCATACAAATACCACACGTGTATATTCCAAATATGCTTACCAACAACCAAATAAACTCTATCAAGGGTGCCAAAACCAAAATCAAGATCAAATTTTGCGACATCAAATTGATTCACTTACCAAGATTAATTGTGCCAAGAGACATCTCCACCCCAAAATTGACACACTCCCCCATTGGTTAAACCATGTCATCAAAAAATTGAGTTGTGTCCAAAACCACATCAAGAACAAAATCTTCAATATCAAGAAGTTGGATATCAAAATCAACAACCTCAAAAACAAGACCAATCACCACATCTCCAAGATCAATCACAACTAGATCAATATCAACAAGCACAAATCTCACAAGATGAAAAATGTGAATACAATCCTTTGGGGGAGCCAATTGAATCAACATTAAATAAGCAACTTAATGTAAAACTCATCACTCTTCCAAAAATAAGTGCTTACCACTCTATCAAAAACCTCTCTTGCAATAAGAGTAGAGATTATTGTGAGTATCATAGAGAAAATATTCATGAAACATCAAGTTGTATTCAATTCAAAGATCTCATTTAAGACCTTCTTTATCAATGAAAAATAATTGTTGAGCACAATGAACAATATTTGACCACTAATGATAGCAATGGAAATCTCTCCACCACAATTGTTGAAAACAATCATCAAGATCTATCCATCAATGAGAAAATTGAAGATGTTTCTACCACATCTAATGATCAAATTAACATACATCAAGAATCACTTTTTAATCATGATCAAAACCATAAATAATATCCAACAATGATCCATTTCAAGAAGCATTAACATCATTTGATCTTATGATTGAAAACATTGACAATATCCCCACCACCATTTTTGAGGATAAAATTCGAGATCTATTCACCAATGATCATGTCAAAAACATCTCTACATCACCTAATGGGTTAAAAGACATATCTCAAGAATTTATTCCAAAGAATGATCAACATCTTTCACCAAATTCTAGTAATGGTGCTTTCCAAGACATTGACATCCTTTGACCTCATGGGTGTAGATATTGAAGTAATTCTCAACTCAACACTTGATCCAAATCCACTCAAAGATCAAGATGATATTGAGCCACTTCCCATGCCTAATGAAGATATCCAAGAACCCTTTGTAATAAATTCATCCTTTGAAATTAACCCATGTCAAGAGCTTGATCCAAAGCACGTCAAAATAAATTCCAAAATTAATCATGATCAAGAATCTGTATCTCCAAGATACTACCATGATCTAATGGGTATTCTACAATCCATACAAGATGTCACAAATAATGATCATATCCATATATCACATACTCCTCCATCTACCCATGAGATGCTTACTCCTAATGGACATGTAGATGATCTTCATCCAAACCAAGAGTCTCATACTCTTCATATCATTACCAAGGAACAAGATTCTCCTACTCTTAATATCTTTACACATGTGATGAGTCTAGATTTTAGCCTAGTTAGGGTAGTAGAATCTCTTGTTATTTGCTAAAGTTACCACAGACTTTGATATTATATGCGAACACTTCTATATAGTTTCTCTCAGTCATAGGACACTTGGGACTAATTTCACTTATGCTGGTTTTAATGGTATTTACCTATTATGTGGACCATCTATATTTATCTTGCATGTGATTGATGAATGTTCTTTAAGGTGGTTATGATTATGCAATTATTATGTGTACTGACATCATTCTGCAGACATGATTGAAATGCTAAGTTAAGAAATATAGCCACCAACTGGTTAGGTTGAGGATTCATGTGAAGGTCAACTCAGGACGATGATAGAAGATTCCCGTGTCAGTCGCATGTAACTGCCTTGTACCAATCTTTAATGACATTGAGCATTGCAGGTGTTACTTTAGTGGTCGAGTCCACATTTGGGCATGCATGTCCGAATGGATTCCCCTACATGCGTAACCGCTCTTTCCACTTTCTTCTTATTTTTCCTAAATGGAATCCTCTCAGTTAGTGGGGGTTGATGGCCTTGTTTAGTTGATAAATAAGGCTCTAATCCTCCTTCCTCGAGCTAGCGAGTTAGTGAGTCGATCGCCAAGTTCTTGTACAAGCTGATAATCAACCATACTTTTGTAATTACATTTTCTGATGAATGAAATAAGATTCTGAGTTGAGTATTTGAGTTTAAATTAGTTTAGAGGATACTCATCCAAGGGGGCCCACTTGGTGAGTAATCCATTCCTTTAGTTTAGTTATATTAGAGTTAGTTTATGTTCAATACTTAGTTAAGATTCTGGCATTGACTATTCCTGCAACCACTAGAATTCCATTATGTGACTGTTCCTGTAGCCAAAGTGGCCAGAGTAGTTTCTGTTGAGAAACTATGTCTCAACTTCCTGCCTGAAGCCCCACCTTTACATACTTGGTGTAAAAAATGTTCTTTTCTGCTTTTACCGCCATACTGCAGTAGTCTCCCTTTCTGTTCTGGCGGTACTGCGGTGAAGGGTTTAGCATTTACCGCCTTACTACATGTGGTCTCCTTCCTCACCGTGGTGGCCATGGTATCGGTCTCTACGGCTAATTCTGGCTCTGATGGTGGTAGTCCTAACGGTTATCACCATACCGCAGGCAGTGGGTCCACTCACCGTGATAGCATGGTGAGACCGCCTGCGGTTGGGTCTGGCGGTTACCGCCCTACCTCGGCCAATCAACAGAATGACTGTGGTGGCTGCGGTATGACCGCCAACGGTCTAGCTGATGGTTACCGCCCTACCGCGGGGTGGCTTGTTGGCCCCCATGGTAGCACGGTAAGACCATCAGCAGTCCCACTGACCGGTCACCGCTACATCGCGGTCATGTCCGATGACTACAGCGGTAGTGCGGTGGTGTCTTCGATGGTGAGGCGGGTGAGCTCGGTGGGGTTGTCAGTGAGCTCAGATGAGCTCACCACTATACCGTAGGATGACTCAGGTAGTGCAGTGGTAGTGTGGGTATGGTTGGTGTGAGCTTGGACGAGCTCACCACCATACCGCGAGCTAGTTGATCAAGCTCGGTAGTAGAGCGGTAAGAGCTCAGATGACCTCGGTTGACTTACCGCCATACCGCGAGCTGGTCGGATGGGCTCAGCGGTTGTATGGTAAAGACTTGGAGAGCTCGGTCGAGCTCGGGGCTAGTCTTGACCGAGTTGGACTCAGTGTCAGAATTGGTTAGTGAATGGAATGCAAACACGTGACTCGGTGTCTGAACGCTGATTGGACAAAAACCAAAAGAGTAATTGCAGCAGGTGCAGGTCAACAAAGGATGGCGAAATAGAACCCGATTTGGGTGATGGCATTAATGCCTAGGTGGCTCAATGAAGGAAGGTCAGTATGGGCAGATCTTTGGTACGATTGGATCAGAGATGATTGTACTCATTAGTCGGCACTTGGTTGATAGAATTGAATGCAATGGGTGACTTAAGGAAGTCGATGACATACTGCATTAAGAGAGTGAGTTCAAACTGTATGCTCAAAAAAACATTGTAATAGTGAGAGAGAATTTAATTAGTGTTGCTGTGAGCTGATTAGAGAAGACTGTATTTTTGTATGTAACTACTTTGTTACTATAATACAAATTGTCTGGACTTTGTGTGGTGGGTTTTTTACCTGAAAAAGGTTTTTCCATGTATATCTTGTGTCAATCTATGAATGCTCAATTGTGTGTTCTCTATTTTACATGGTGTATTCATCTCAAGTAGTTTTAGAATGCTATTGAAACCGGTATATGCTCTTCTCCTTTGTTGTATTAGTGTAAAGGGAATGTATTCCGCACTATTGGGTCTCTAGATCCATGCATTTTTTCCCCTTCAAGTGGTATCAGAGCTTGGCCAGTTGTGTTATCCTTGTAGGAAAGATTAGTTTTTTGTGCTAATACTGTTTCAGTGGGAGACTTGCATTGTTAGAACTTGTTTCTGTTTGAGATGGCAAGTACATCTGGTAGAGTAGAAATTGAAATTTAATGGCAGTAACTTTGAGTTATGGAAACTCAAGATAGAAGACTTGCTTGTCAATACAAACCTTTGGATTGCAGTGTCTGGAACTAAGTCACAAAGTACAATGCAAGAAGCTTGGGATCTTGCTGATAGAAAAACAAGAGGTTTGATAAGATCGAGTCTAGCTGATTCTATTCTCCTAAACGTCCATGAGGAGCAGTCTGTAGATTCATTATGGAAAAACCTTGGTGATATTTATTAGGGAAAGTCTTTGGTAAATAAGTTATTCCTGAGGAAGAAGTTGTACTCCTTGAAGATGGAAGAAGGTGCATTTTTTGCAGACCATCTAAACTTGTTTAACATGAGTGTTACTCAGCTGGCTTCTTTAGGTGTAAAGATAGAGGAGGAGGATCATTGCATGCTCATGTTGTGTTCATTACCTGGCAGTTGGGACCATCTTGTGATAGCCATTGGAAGCACTACTGCTTCTTTCAAGATGGAAGATATTGTTGCCTCATTGCTATCTGAAGAGATGCGAAGGAAGTCTTCAGAGATGGCCAAGGAGGCTTTTGCTATTCGAGGTAGACCAAAGGAGAAAGGCAAGAAGAACGACAAGAAGTCGAAATCCAAATATGCAGGGAGATCAAAGTCTCTTGGTAAAAAGTTCAAGGTGAAATGTTGGAACTGTGGGCAACCTGGACATATTCGGAAGGACTGCAAGGAGAAGAAGAAGAAAAATGCTTATGACAATGAATCTTCTCAAAGTGATGTAGATGCCTTCATTGCAGCAGCCTTGACAACTTAGGCATCAGATGATGTCTGGCTGGTTGACTCAGGTGTTTCTTTTCACATGACATCCAATAGAGAATGGTTCTCTAAATACGAGAAGTATGATGCTGGAAAAGTATACTTGGCAAGTGATTCAATGTTGGAGATAGTTGGTAGAGGAAGATTTAGAATTCAATTTCCTGACAAGAGAGTCAAAGGTATTGGTGGCGTACTTCACATACCAGGACTGGCTTGAAATCTTCTTTCTATTAGTAAGTTAAATGATGCTTGTGTAGAAGTTTCTTTTTCAAGTAAGGGATGTAAAATGGCTAGAGGTGCAATGGTGCTAGCTAAGGGTGTTCGTACTGGCACTTTGTACAAGCTGGATGCACGACCTGTTCTTTGCAACAGTGCCTCTGTAAAGTCAAACATTGTTGCACCTGTAGAGAAAGATGAAAACTCTTCTCTAGCTGCAAATGCTATGGAGGTAAAACTCCCAGCTGAGAACACTATGCTATGGAATCATATACTTGGTCACATTGGTGAGAAAGGTTTAAAAACCCTGAAGAATAAAAATCTTGTAGAAGGGCTTGATGATTATAACCTTGAGTTTGATTTTTGTGAACATTGTATCTATGGAAAACAACACCGTGTTTCTTTTTATTCTAGTCCTCACAAATCTTCGGGTATATTGGATTATGTTCATTCTGATGTGTTTGGTCTAGTTAATGTTCCTTCGTTATCGAAGTCTAGATATTATATTTCTTTTATTGATGACTGTTCGAGAAGGACATTTGTATACTTTATTAAAAGTAAATTAGAAGTGTTCAGTCGGTTTAAAGAATTTAAATCTTTGGTTGAGAATCAGACTGGAAGGAAAATCAAATGTTTGAGGACAAACAATGGTGGTGAATTTTGTTTTATAGATTTTGAAAGGTATTGCACTGATCATGGAATTAAAAGGCACAAGACAACACCTTACACTCCATAGAAAAATGGAGTTGCTGAAAGATTAAACAAGACACTGATGGAAAAGGCAAGGAGTATGCTGAGTGGTGCTGGTCTGGAATAGAAGTTCTAGGCTGAGGCTGTGGCTACAACATGTTATCTATTAAATAGATCTCTTTGTTTAGCTCTTGTTGACAAGACACCTTTGGAAGCATGGTCTGATAAGAAGCCCTGTCTGAGACATGTTCGTGTGTTTGGCTGTGAGGTATATGTTTATGTGCCAAATGAAAAGAGATCTAAACTGGATAACAAGACTTTCAAATGTATTCTCATCGGCTATGGAGTTGGTGTGAAAGGATACATGCTTTGGAACCCTATTACTGAGAAGGTTTTGTACAACAGGAGCATGATATTTCGTGAGCTAAAACCTTCAGTAAGTGATCAGCAGTTTGGGACAAATCAGAGTGATAAGAAAAAGGATGCAGTTGACACTCTCCAAACTCCAGAAAGGGAAGCATTGCATGGTGTACTTGAGACTGAGGAGAGCTCAAGCAACTCTAGAAGTTCTAATGATGAAGAACAACCTCAACCTGTAAGAAGATCTAGACGAGAAAAAAAACAACCTGATAGGTATGCTTTCTTTATGTTAGATTCAAACTGTGCCTATGCTTTAATTACATGCACTAATGAACCTAGGACTATTAAAAAAGCAATCAACATGGCTGATTCAAATTCTTGGCTGGAAGCCATGAATGAAGAAATGGATTCTTTGAAAAAGAATGATACTTGGAACTTGGTTCCACTGCCAAAAGGGCGAAAGACCATTGGATGTAAATGGATATTCAAAAGGAAGACAGGTTTTGATGGCAGTGTTGAGAAGTATAAGGCTAGATTGGTTGCAAAGGGTTTTTCTCAAATTGAGGGAATTGATTATGGAGATATTTTTCCCCTGTAGCAAAGCTGACATCCATCAGATTTCTGTTATCATTAGCTATTGTGTTTGATTTTGAAATTTAGCAGATGGATGTGAAGACAACATTTCTCCATGGTGAGCTGGAAGAAGAAATCTACATGTCCCAGCCTGAGCATTTTGTTGAAAGAGGTAAACAAAATCTGGTTTGCAAATTAAATAAATCTCTCTATGGTTTAAAACAATATCCTAGAATGTGGTACAAAAAATTTGACACGTTTGTGTTGTCAATTAGATTTGTGAGATCAAAATTTGATCATTGCATTTATTATAAATCTGAGAATGATCGTGTGCTTGTTATTACCCTGTATGTGGATGATATGTTATTCATTGGAAACAACAAGACTATGATTTTTGATCTTAAATATCAGTTGTCTGCAAAGTTCAAAATGAAAGATCTTGGTGCAGCTAGGTACATTCTTGGAATGGAGATTACTAGGGACAAAACAAACAAAAAGCTTTGGGTCACTCAGAGTAAGTATGTGAAAACAGTTTTGGAGAGGTTTAGCATGAATGACTGCAAACAGCTTGTTGTTCCAATCATGCATGGAACAAAGCTGTCTATTGAAGACTGTCCTAAATCTACTACTGAGATGGAGGACATGACCAATGTGTCTTATGCAAGTGTTTTTGGCAGTTTAATGTATGCCATGGTCTGTATAAGACCAGACATTGCCAAAGCAGTGGGAGTTTTAAGCCGATTTATGGTAAATCCGAGAAGATCACATTGGGATGTTGTGAAGAGAGTATTCAGGTATTTGAAGGGGACTTCAAATTTTACACTGTATTACCATGGAAATTTGGTTGCATCACAGAGGACTCTCAACATTCGTGGGTATGTTGATTCAGATTGGGCAGGGGACATTGATAGCAGGTGATCCACCAGTGGATACACTTTCATGCTTAATGGTGGAGAAATCAGTTGGATGAGCAAGCGACAAGCTGTAGTTTCTTTATCCATGATAGAGGCAGAATACATGGCTACAACTCACGCTTGTAAAGAGGTTGTTTGGTTAAACCATTTGTGTTCAGACATTGGATTTAATGCTGGGCAGATTTCAATTTGCTGTGACAGTCAGAGTGCCATTTGTTGGCAAAGAATCCGACATTTCATGCCAGGACCAAGCACATTGATGTGCAATATCATTTTGTAATGGATATGGTCGAAGATGGCAAGGTTAGTCTGGAAAAGGTGGACACCTTGAAGAATGTTGCAGATGCTTTGACAAAGCCGGTTAGCAAAGACAAGTTCAGATGGTGCGCAAAATTGATGGGCCTCAGGGCCTATGACAGACAATAATTTTTCAAGTCATGGGGAAGCTTGAAGTGTTTGCCAAGTGGGAGCTTCTTGAGAAACTATGTCTCAACTTCCAGCCTGAAGCCCCACCTTTACATACTTGGCATAAAAAATGTTTTTTTCTGCTTTTACCGCCATACCGCAGCGGTCTCCCTTTTTGTTTTGGCGGTACTACGGTGAAGGGTTTAGCATTTACCGCTTTACTGCACGCGGTCTCCTTCCTCACCACGGTGGCCACGATATCGGTCTTTGTGGCTAATTCTGGCTTTGGCGGTGGCAGTCCTGACGGTTACCGCCATACCGCAGGTGGTGGGTCCACTCACCGTGGTAGCGCAGTGAGACCACCTGCGGCTGGGTCTGGCGGTTACCGCCCTACCGCGGCCACTCAACAGATTGACCACGGTGGCCACGGTATGACTACCAATGGTTTGGCTGGCAGTTACCGCCCTGTTGCGGGGTGGCCTGTTGGCCCTCGCGGTAGCGCGGTAAGACCGTCAACGGTCCCACTGATCGGTCACCGCCACACCGCGGTCATGTTCGATGACTGCAATGGTAGCACGATGGTGTCTTTGGTGGCGAGGCAGGAAAGCTCGGTGGGGTTGTCGGTGAGCTCGGATGAGCTCACCGCTATACCGCAGGATGACTCGGGTAGTGCAGCGGTAGCGCGGGTATGGTCGGCATGAGCTCGGATGAGCTCACTGCCATACCACGAGCTAGTCAATCGAGCTCGGTGGTAGAGAAATAAGAGCTCAGATGAGCTCGGTTGACTTACCAGCATACCGTGAGCTGGTTGGATGGGCTCGGCGGTAGCACAGTAAAGACTTGGAGAGCTCAGTCGAGCTCAAGGCCAGTCTTGACCAAGTTGGATTCGGTATCAGAAGTGGTTAGCGAATGGAATGTAGACACGTGGATCAGTGTCCGAACGGTGATTGGATAGAAACCAAAAGAGTAATTACAGCAGGTGCAGGTCAACCCAGGGTGGTGAAATAGAACCCGATTTGGGTGATGGCATTAATGCCTGGGTGGCTCGATGAAGGAAGAACGGTATGGGTAGATCTTCGGTGTGATTGGATCATAGATGATTGTACCTGTTAGTCGGCACTTGGTTGACAAAATTGAATGCAACAGGTGACTTAAGGAAGTCGATGACATACTACATGAGGAGAGTGAGTTCAAATTGTATGTTAAAAAGAACATTGTAATAGTCAGAGAGAATTTAATTAGTGCTAATGTGAGCTGATCAGAGAAGACTGCATTTTTGTATGTAAGTGCTTTGTTATTGTAATACAAATTGTCTAGACTTTTTGTGGTGGGTTTTTTACCTGAAAAAGGTTTTCCCACGTATATCTTGTGTCAATCTGTGAATGCTCAATTGTGTGTTCTCTATTTTACATGGTGTATTCATCTCAAATAATTTTAGAATGCTATTGAAACCAGTTTATTCTCTTCTCCTTTGTTGTATTAGTGTTAAGGGAATGTATTCCACACTATTTGGGTCTCTAGATCCATGCATTGTTTTTCCCTTCGGTTTCCTGTTGGATGCTCAATTTTCCTTTCTTGTTATGCATAATCAATTTAGATTTGATTGAGTGATGTTCAACATTTTTTTTTTCCTATCATGGAATTTCCTTTCAGTGTTAAGTCTTTCTTAAGTTATAGAATTAAGATGGCTACTTAGAAGTTCCTAGTGCACATACTGTGCTGACCCATTTCAAGTTCACGTCCCTAGATTGACAATTTAAATGTACCTTTATGATGGTTAATATAGTTATTCAGGTTAGATGTCCAATCTCTGAATCATGGTTGTAAGGTCTTAGTTATTAAAATCATTTTAGGAGGCCGACACTTTTGGCGCCATTTTCGGGGATGGTGTCAAACTAGGGAGTCCTTTGGAGTCATTGATAGTTTTTTGGCTATAATATTTTTGGAATTTTCTCTTAGTGTTAGAAGTTATGATCCACTATTTTCCCCACCCATTCTTTGTGTGAGTTGGTTGATACTGAGTTGATACCACATACATAGAAGAAGAAGATATGCTTATGGGAGATTCCTTCCTAATAATCTTGAGCCATTTTAGCTAGTAGAGCTTCCAAATCTAACCAGAGATGATGAAGAAGAAGAGCCACAACCCTTTGTTGATATATTCCCTGACTTGACCAATTCTTAATAGGAATGGATGATATATTCCCTTGAAGATCAAAATCCTATTGAAGAACCCTTTATTCTAGAATTTCATCAAGCAGGCATGGTTGATGCAAATGGAGATAGGCCTAATAGGTAGAACCAACCAACTTTCCCTTTTCCCATTGCTGAACAAAATGAAGTAGATAACCTCAAAAACATCCCTGCTTTAGTCCTTCCTAAATTCTATGGGCTTGTCATAGAAGATCCTGATACCTTCTTGTTTGAGTTTGATATACTCTGTAGAAGCTATGACTATACCACTGATGCCCATAGACTTAAGCTATTTCCTACTACTTTGAAAGAAGTTGCATTGAGATGATTTATGAGCCTCGACAGAAACACTATGAAAAATTGGGAAGATATGAAGACAAAATTTCTTGAGAAATACAAGGAATATTGTAGGGGTAGTGACATGAGAGGGGGTGACATATTCAGAATGCAGCAAAAGGAAGATGAGAGCTTGGAAGATTTCATTTCAAGGTTTCTATTT
This sequence comes from Sequoiadendron giganteum, assembly GCA_007115665.2. NCBI lineage: Eukaryota > Viridiplantae > Streptophyta > Pinopsida > Cupressales > Cupressaceae > Sequoiadendron > Sequoiadendron giganteum. The sequence continues at coordinate 227,652,488 of CM021102.1, forward strand.
TTTCTGTAGAAATCTCCACATCATACACTTAATGAAGACTCACAAAATTTTCTTTTCTTGAGAGGAATTAATGAAATTTGCACTGATGTCTTGGACCTGATGGTAGGAGGACATATCACTCAAGTCCGTTGGGATGATATCAAGAAGATATGTCAGAACTATCTTAGGGAAGCTTCAAAGAAAGGAAGAGCCTACCAATCCTCTATGGGTAAGTCATCCAATAGTGGAATCTCAAGGATGGAGATTACTAATTTGTTGGAAAATTTAAAGCAAGATATAATCAATAATCTAGCTACCCAGCTGGATACACTTCAGGCTAAGAAGAAACATGAGGAGGCAGAGGCAATACTGATAGAATATTTCCCTCATTGTAGATAGAAGAAGAGGGACTACAAATGCAAGGTGATAGCTAACATTGATAGTAAACAAATCCCACATGAGTTCAAACCAATCCAGACTAAGGAAGAACAAGTCTACTTTGTTGCACAAAAAAGGCCATGGGCTTCAATACAAGGTATGCCAGCAGATCCATTATCTTTTGTTGGACCATATTTTAATTCTTATTCATTTGGTAACTAGTGGCAACCACCCTGTCCATCCAACTATGGAGGATACCCACCCCAGTCTTGGAATAAACCACCCAATGCTTGGTCCAAAATTCCTCACCTCAGTGGCAACAATCTTAGGAGAATTGACAACACTTTCAGGGACCTTGGCAACAACCTCTAGGAAACTGGAAGCAAACATCTCAATGGAGAGGTGGCCAACAATGGCCAAACCAAACCACCATCTATATGCAACCATCTTCTCAAACCCAACAACCTGCTATAATGCCCCCTCCTGCTAATCCAAGTGCAAATGTACATAAACCTACCCAGTTACTAGCCCAACCCACACCCAACCCTAATAATAAACCACAACAACAACCTGTATATTCTACTGATCCAAATCAATTTCCTGCATATGCTATGAGTTTAAGTGGCATACGTCTATGTTCAGGAACAACTTTGCTCGATCCTTCCACCCCCATTATCACTAAGATCCATGTGGAAGAGCAAGAAGAATCTTTGACTGATCTCATTCAACCTTGTGCAACTAAAACTCCTAAACCAATGCCAGCAAAGCAGGCGACACAAGAACTACCATTCCCTCAGAGATTAGAAGCTACCAAGTAAAAAGAAGACAAGGAGGAAACTAGTTTTGATATCCTAGATCAACTAAAGCATATATGTGTCCAGATACCCCTGTTCCAGGCCATAAAAGGTGTCCCTATCTATGGAAAAGAAATCAAGGAAGCATGCCTCAAGAAATCGTGAAGGAAAAAGAAGGATGCCACTACAATCCATGTAGTAGGGAAGCTTACTGACATCATGCTTGGAAAATTAATTATTCCATAGTATAGTGATCCAAGTAGCCCTGTAGTTGAAGTTGTCATAAATGGGATGAACATAAAGAATGCTCTGATTGAATTAGGTGCAAGAATAAATGTGATGACTAAAGATATCTTCCAACAACTAAATATTGCAAACATGAGATCCACTCCTATAGTCCTGCAACTTGCTGATAGTTCCACTGTTAAGCTTGATGGCATAGTAGAAGACCTTGTGGTGATCCTAGACTCTTGGGAGTATCCACGTGACTTCATTTCTTTCCCCTAAAGCCACATTGGGAGGGTATCCACTCATCCTTGGTCGGCCATGGTTAGCAACTATAGATGCTTATATTGGATATTGCTCAGGTGACATGAATTTTTCGGATGGCACAAACACTAAAAAACTTGTTTTGTATCCTCCTGCTTAACCATCCCACAAAGAAGAAAATTTTGTATGGCCACATATTGGTGAGGAAGCTGAAGACGCCAACTCTATGGCACAACTCATGATGCTCGGAAGAAGTCCTTTCCTGCAGCTTCAAAATGAAGATGAGGTGTTATCTAGTATCATTTAGAACCATTGTCAGATAGAGAAAGCATCATCCACTCATGTGTCTGATTCCGTAGACAGCGAACAAACACTTATGTCGGTTCTACATGATCTTCTTGCAGCCACTGTCTCTGCAGATAGACTTCCTACAGCCACTCTTCTGGTCGACAAAATTCCTACATCAACATTTATGTTTCACACAATTCTATCGCCTGAACTTAAAATACCTTGTATTAATGGAGCATCTATGATAGAACTAGTCACACAAGTACAGGTGTCTGAGGGACGATATCTAAACAGCAATAGTAAATTGAATGAGGGACAACAGTTTACATTGACACAATTGCTGAAAGCCCATCAAAAAGAATTTGCCTGGGATTATCATGACATGAAGGGATTAGATCCAAAACTTTTCACTCATAGAATATATATCAAAGATGAGTGTACACCTATCAGGAAGCCATAACGAAGAATCAACTCTATATTGAGAGAAATTGTCAAAACAGAACTACAAAAGCTACTAGGCATAGGTTTTATGTACCCTATTTCAGATAACCAATGTGTGTCTTTGTTGGTGATTATGCCCAAAAAAGGAGGGAAATAGCGAGTTTGTGTTGACTATAGGGAAGTCAATGTTGCCACTAAGAAAGATCATTTTCCCCTGCCTTTTGTAGACCAAGTCCTAGACTCTCTTGCAGGAAAACAATAATTATTTTTTCTTGATGGATTCAGTGGATACAATTAGATTCAAATTGCACCAGAAGAACCAAGAGAAGACTACATTTACATGTCCTTGGGGGACATATGCCTATTATGTACTTCCCTTTGGGTTATGCAATATACCTTCCACTTTTCAGAGAGCAGTCATCATTATATTCTCAGATATCTCTCTTGACTGCATGGAGATCTATATGGACTATTTTACTACCTATGGTGCAACCTTTGATGAAGCATTGGAAAATTTTAAGAAGGTTCTATAGATATGTGAATACCAAAACTTGTCATGAAACAGTGAAAAGTGCTTCATGATGATGCAGGAAGGTGTAGTTCTTGGCCACTACATTTACCATCTTGGAATTCAAGTTGATCCTGCAAAAATTGAGGTAATAAAAAATATGTCTATACTTGCAAAACAAAAGGATGTTAGGAGTTTCTTAGGACATGCAGGCTACTATAGAGGTTTCATCAAGGATTTTAGCAAAATAGCAGCCCCACCGTATAGTCTTCTGACTAAATATGTTGAGTTCCAACGGACAAAAAGCTGTGATACAACATTTTCTGATTTAAAGACAACTCTAACTCACGCTCCTATACTTAAGGGACAAAATTGGGAAATCCCTTTCCACATCCATACTGATGCCTCAGATTATGCAATAGGAGCAGTCCTAGGACAAAAAATAGAAGCTATTGAAAATGCCATTTATTTTATTAGTAAAAACTTGTAGGGAGCTGAATTCAATTACATAGTCACAAAGAATGAAATGTTGGGAGTAATCTATGCCTTGAATAAATTCAGGCACTATATAATAGGTTATCAAATTTTTGTACACACTGATCATGCAGCCATTAGATACCTCATGAACAAACCCCTACTCTCAGTAAGATTAGCCAGATGGTTGTTATTAATGCAAGAATTTGACATAACTATTGTAGACAAACTAGAGAAGGCAAACATGGTTGCAGATTTTATTTCAAGGTTTATTACATCAGAAGATAGTTAAGACATAGATGAATCCTTTCTTTATGAATGTCTATTCTCCATTAGTGTGTAGACACCCTGGTATGTTGGCATAGCCAATTACCTTGTGACAGGGAGAGTTCCTCCTCACTTCTCCCCAAAAGAGAGAAGAGTGCTGATTGAAAAATCATTCCCTTTTTCATGGATAGCTGGATGCCTGTTTTATATTAGACCAGATCACATTATGAGATGGCGTGTAAGGGAAGATGAGACCTATGGCATTTTGCATGCATTCCATGATGAACCCTATGGAGGCCACTTTGCAGCTAAAAGGACAACTATGAAAATCCTGAAAATAGAATACTATTGGCCTACATTATACAAAGATGCAGGAAAGTATACAAGGAGATGTGATAGATTGCAAAGAATGGGCAGGCCAACAATGTTAGATGAGATGCCACTCTGTCCACAAGTGGTAGTCACTCCATTTGACAAGCGGGGTTTGGATTTTGTGGGACCCATTGATCCTCCATCCAATGGTAAGTCCTATATTCTAGTGTGCATTGATTATGTAACAAAGTGGGTAGAAGTCAAAGCCATGAAGCATGCAAGAGACAACAAGGTTGTAGAATTTATTTATGAAGAAATTTACACAAGATATGGGGTACCAAGAGAAATAGTAATTGATCAAGGCACTCAGTTTACATCAGCCCTTGTTACAACATTAGTTAATGAATATAATATCAGGCACATGAAATCCACTCCTTATCACCCTCAAGAAAATGGACAAGTTGAGGTGACAAACAGAGAGATTGAGGCCATCCTCACCAAAACAATGCATATTCACAAAAATGATTGGGCAAATAGATTATCAGAAGTAGTTTTGGCTTATAGGACCACCTGGAAGACAACTACAGGCTTCACCCCATTTGAGTTTCTATATGGGAAAACAACCATGAAGCCTATCAAATTTGAGCACAAGACTCTCATAACTGCTATGGATTTGGTGATGGACATTTCAAAAGCACAAAAAGAACAAATTATGCAGCTAAATGAATTGGACGAGATGAGGAAATCTGCATTGCACCATATTGAAATTGTGCAAAGTCAAAGAGTCAAATGACATGACAAATTTATCAAAGAATTTAAATTTTAGCCAGGTGACTGGGCATTACTTTATGATTCATGGTCCAAGGATAATGCAGGTAAATTGCAGACAAGGTGGCTAGGGCCATATGAAGTTGTTGAGGTATTTCCCAATGGAGTTGTGCAACTCATGACCATTGACCCTATGAAATTCAAATTACTGGTGAATGGGCACCGTCTCAAACTATATCAAAGGCCAGCTTCAAAAGAAGGGTTCCTGCAGTAGTTTATCCAACATACACCGCCTGAGCATAGTTCCTATAGCCAAGGAGTTCCTACATCTGAAGGCAGTTGACCTAGTGTCCCTCCTTTTGACTAAATGAGGTACGTACTTGTCATAATAAAGATTTCTACTTTTGTAGAAATTCATTTCTTCACCCATCCGCCCATTTGCCCATCTGTACCACCTTTCTATCTCTTCCATCACTTCCTTTCACCTTGCACCATTCCACCTCACCATTATTAATTGCTTAGTTATTGCTCGACAAAGCAAGCAATACTTTCTCCTTGATCATTGTAATGAATTCTCTCCAATCATGTTTGTACACACTCAAGTACGTGCACATTAATTGCATTCTTAATTATCCTTTAGAGCATTTTATTTAATCACTGTATGATAATATGGGAGTTCACATAATTTCCTTTAATTCCCCGTCAAATCACTCTTGCCATCTCGCATGTGTGGACACATGTCCAAATTTAGGTTGGGGGGAGGGGTAAGAAAGATGCAAAAATATTGCCACATGCCGATACATGATTGTTTGCGTCATCAAATCTTACTGAGATGATTCAAAATTTAAAATGAGAGATGACTCGCATGTGTGGACACATGTCCAAATTTAGGTTGGGGGGAGGGGTAAGAAAGATGCAAAAATATTGCCACATGCTGATACATGATTGTTTGCGTCATCAAATCTTACTCAGATGATTCAAAATTTAAAATGAGAGATGACTCGCATGTGTGATGTGGCACTAAACTGTTGCTGCCATTTCCTCTCATTATGATTTCCTTTTATTACCATTTCTTGCTATTATTAACTCTATCATAATTTCAAAATGCAAGTGGTAATTTCTAAAAACAAAGTGAAGGAAATTCAGTCGACAATTCAACCAACAAGCAAACAGGAAAGAATTTGAGAATCATAGAGGTAATTTTGTAGAGTGACAAGCTGATTTTAGACAATGGGAGGAGGACTCATTTGGAATGAGCCCTCATCTCATGATGCTTTGTTACAAGATGCAATGTGCTTAACCGGATTTCATAATTGTGGTTAGTTAGATTATTTTTTGAAGTTGGATGGTTTTCACGAGGGTATTGCATTAGAGTTTGCTCAGACATTTCAGATGAGAAGACCATGTTGAAAGGACTGGAGGTCATAGCGACTGAAGAAAAAATTACAGAAGTTTCAGGGTTGCCAGCTGACGGCGAACCTTACCTTGTTTCTAAGGATGCCAGAACAGCCAGGGCTATATTCACAATACATGGTGACCCTCCACTCATAATTGAAAAGTAGGGTGCTAAGAGACTCTCTCTACCTAAGCCATGGAAGTAGGCAACCGTACACATCACTAGATATATCACCTGCAAAGGTCAACTGTCAAATCTACATTCAATGCACTTCAAATTGCCGAGTGATCTGAGGCACGGGAGAAAGATGAATGTGCCCAATTTCCTATACAACCTCCTCTCCATTATGGCAACAAAAACTAAAAAAGGTAGGAAAAAATATGTATCCCACCATTGTCTAATTAAATTGTTGTTTATAAGATCTCTGCTTGATAGAACACCTAGAATGGCCTATGATGATTTTGTGAACACTGACTAGTATAGACCCAAACTATCTTAGCCTAGGGTTTCACCTCAGCCACAAAGGTCTAGTATAAAATTGAGCACAACTGAAGGCACCCCTAGTGCTTTGACCTCTGGTGCTGGTGTGGATTCCCCCATTGAAGAAAAGACTATAAATGTTAGTTCCTTTTGATAGTGAGAATGAAAAAGAAAATTCTTCATCAGATTTTGATGATGATGATGTTCCCCTGAAAAATTGTAATAAAAATAAGAGCACAAAAGAGGGAGGCAAAAGCAAGGAAAATAAAAACACAACCTGCGCAAAAAGAGGTGCCAAGCCCTAAGAAAAGGAAGGTTAGCACTGTTCATCCTATAGCCAAAGAGAAACAAAATATCCCTCTCAAGAAATTGAAGCCGACCGATCCTAAGCTTGGTGGGACATCGTGTGGAAGCACAAACACTCCAATGGAGCAGGAGAATGTATAAGAAGAAGATGTGTTTAAAAAGGTAGCAAAAATGACCATGACAGATCTTGCTACCATTGCAAAAAAAGTTAAGACTCAAGAACATGAATAAAGTCAGGTGTTCCTGCAGCAAGACCAAGAGTGGGAGTTCTTGCAACAAAGTTAGGACATAGATCAAGAGTTACTATAGCCACCACCAGAAGAAGAACAAGAGGCCCTGCAATAGAACGAGGAAAGATGAATCATACCTCAACTGCCTATACCGGTGGGACATATTGAATCTATACATATAGTTCTCTATGGGAAGCAACCATCTATGAAAAATCTTGGTAGGAATCCATAATCCTCCCGATCTTTCAATACATACAACTATTTTGAATTTATGGAAAGAAATACAAAGAAGAGAGGAGGAATAGGAGGAGGAGAAGAAACGGTTGAAAAAGGAAATCCAAGTGAGGGATGAGATAATCAAAGAAAAGAATGAGGAATTTGTCTTTTTGAAGGAAAGGGTAAGCGAAATTGCAACTCTGGTGCCACAAATCTTGGAATGCAAAACCTCTCCAAGGGTTTATGCTTTACACTTGAAGGAGAAATACCTTTCCTTTAGAATGTCAAGAATCATCTTAGATTTGAACCCCTCCATTGAAACTCCTGCTGAATTTTTCAATGCCTACAAAATTGGTTCCTCTGAAATGAAAAATTTGTTATGTGAATTTTATTTACACAAATTTTTTGTCCCAAAAGACCGAGATTGGAACCCACTGCCTTATGTTGGAGACATAAAATTGAGAGCATTTATGTCCTGGGTACAAAATGAAATCAGTTGGGGTGAACAATACAATTCTTACAAGAAGAAGGAATCCAGTATTCCCCTAGCCATCAAGGCTGAATAAAAAAACCCCAAAGATACTAATACAGATTGAAATAGACATCTCTTTAGGCTGACCTATGGTAATAGAATTATGCCTTAGATTGAAGTTGTTTACAATGAGTATGAAGTAAAAACTATAGCAAAAGAAGATACTATGAGGGGATATCTATCCCAGAGATGGAACCTATTGATTGATGAGCTAAAACAGGCCGAGCCATATTTTGTCCACAACTATGCTTCTACACTAAAGAGAATTGAAAGATACATCTAGCTTGGGAGAACCAAGGGGCGCGAATGGCTTCCCCTAACTTTTCAGTTGCTTACCCTCCTATAACATGTGCCTAATTTTAGATTCTACAAGTATGACATTGCAGAGGAACAACAACGATGGAGGAGAATTGATAAGTTGGGAGGATTTTACTTGAATCTTGATTCACCCATGATAGACACCAATATTGGACAGCTATCAGTCACAGACTTCAAGACCTTAACAAAGCAGAAGCATAACGCTTCCCCTGCTTGAGGACCAACAAAATGTTAAGTTGGGGGGAGTGATGACTCTAGATTTTGGCCTAGTTAGGGGGTAGAATCTCTTTTGTTATTTGCTAAAGTTACCACAAACTTTGATATTACATGCTGACACTTCTATATAGTTTCTCTCAGTCAAAACACACTTGGGACTAATTTCATTTATGTTGGTTTTAATGATATTTACCTATTATGTGGACCATCTATATTTATCTTGCATGTGATTGATGAATTTTCTTTAAGGTGGTTATGATTATGGAATTATTATGTGTACTGACATCATTCTACATACATGATTGAAATGCTAAGTTAGGAAATGCAGCCACCAGCCGGTTAGGTTGAGGAGTCGCGTGAAGTTCAACTGAGGATGACGACGGAAGATTCCTGTGTCATCCGCATGTAACCACCTTGTACCAATCTTTAATGACATTGAGCATTGCGGGCATTACTACAGTGGTCGAGTCCATATTTGGGCATGCATATCCAAACTGATTCCCTTGCATTCGTAACCGCTCTTTTTGCTTTCTTCTCATTTTCCCTAAATGGCATCCTCTTAGTTAGTGGGATTTGATGGCCCTGTTTAGTTGACAAACAAGGCTCTAATCCTCCTTCCTTGAGCTAGAGAGTTAGTGAGTCGATCACCAAGTTCTTGTACAAGCTGATAATAAACCATACTTTTGTAATTACATTTTATAATGAATGAAATAAGATTCTGAGTTGAGTATCTGAGTTTGCATTAGTTTAGAGGATGCTCATCCAAGGGGCCCCACTTGGTGAGTAATCCATTCCTTTAGTTTAGTTATATTAGTGTTAGTTTCTTTTCAGTACTTAGTTAAGATTCTAGCATTGAATATTCTTGTAGCCACTAGAATTCCATTATGTGACTGTTCCTCCAGCCAAAGCAGGCAGAGTAGTTTCCTGTTGGACGTTCAATTTTTCCTTCATGTTATGCATAATCAATCTAGATTTGATTGGGTGATGTTTAACATTTTCTTTGTTCCCTTTCATGCAATTTCATTTTAGTGTTAAGTCTTTCTTAAGTTATAAAATGAAGATGACTACTTTGAAGTTCCTAGTGCACATACTGTGTTGACCCATTTCAAGTTCACGTCCCTGGGTTGACAATTTAGATGTACCTTCATGATGGTTAAGATAGTTATTTAGGTCAGATGTTCAATCTCTGAATCATGGCTGTAAGGGCTTAGTTATTAAAATCATTGTAGGAGGCTGACAACATAATCAAGGCATAGTACAATCCATAGACATATCAAAAATTGATCATGAAGAAGTCCTCTACATGGATGGTGAATCAGACACATCCTTTGAAGAGAAAGTAGAAATGGATCATTGGAAAGACCCCTATATGAATTATAAAGCATCAACACCTTTTGAAGAAGCACCAAAATCAGATACATCCTCCATACAAATTGAAGAAAGTGAGTATGAGGATATCAAACATTATCGAAAATCAACAAAGCTAAACAATATTGCATAACAAGGAAATGGTTTGTTAGCAGCAGAATCAAAGCATGCCAGTAATACTCCCATAATACTACGGGTAACTTTATCTAGCACAAACACCAACATGGGGAGCATGAAGAGTCACTATGATGAAATAACTACCAACACTCCAACCATTCATATCAAGAATCATCATCCATGCATCTTTCCACCCACTAATTGGGACCAACCACAAGAAAGAGGTCTATATCAAAGAAAATAGAAAATTATTGAAGAAAAAGAATCGGCAAAGAAAAATGGACAAGAAAATTTCAAATAGATGCCAAAGAAAAATAAAGATATTCATCCCTATCATACCCCATCAGTCAAAGAAACTATGGGGAAAATTCAAAAAGGGAAACATACCCATCAAAACTGTTCATCAATGCAAAATAAATATTCAAGAGAGACCTACAAGGTATATCAAGAAGTTGGTCCAAATCGAATATCCATATCAATCCATCATTGCTCATCATCCCAAGTTTGGAGAATCAAAGATTCCAAACTATCGACCAATCCATTTAAATCTTGTATCCCTCAACACATTCCACCATCCACTTTGACATCCATTGTATCCAACTCTTGTATTAACTGTGTATTGGAAACAACACTTTATCATAAGGACTCTAAGGGCACTCTATCACAATGTGCAGATCTAGGTAAGATTAACTCCAATATCGATAAAGAAGACAAAATAATCTAGGGGTTACATTAAAGTGCCTGTATCTTAGAAAAACAACTCATTCAAGTAGGTTATCATTGGAACATCATGATAGCAGTAAAATCTATATCAACACCAACAACGTCTACATCAGCACCACTAGGTGGTTCAACATGAGTATAAACTTTCAAAATATTAAAAAACTAAAAAAATCAAGAAAATAGTCAAGAGAAAAATCATCCTCTAGTGAAAACCACTTTGATGGTGCTTTGGACAAGTACCATGATGAAAACTTGGAAAACATGCATCATGAGTAGAATCAAGCATCTATGTGCACCATTTCAGGTGGAAGCATCTCATCCCATCCATAATAAATATCATATTCCATCCATCTTATCCATAATAGATCCAAGAACCCTTCATTATCCAATCCATTTTCATCTGATCTAACTTATCTTGATCTTGGAAAAGGTTTGGTATGTACTTCACACTTTCTTATGGTAAACATCTTGACATGGGTCATTATCATTGATCTTATCCTAATTAACATTATCTAGGCCATGAGGCATTGTTAAAAGAGGCATACTCTATCCAAAAAATTTATCATATCAAAAGATAATCCTTGGCATCCTTCACATACCCATCCATCAATCCATTCATTTATCCATGCATCCACCCATATCATTCCATACATTGCTAGACATTGAGGGTAAATACTTACATCTTGCTTTGGGAATAAATATTGAGCTATATCCTATAACTTGTGTGGTGATATAAACATTTTCAAAACACAAAATCAAATTGGTTAAATCATTTGTAAGAAAAGATATAAATCACTAGCCCATGACACATTTTGACGAGAATATGTTCCTTATCAAGCTTTATCTTTTATCAAACATCAATCCAAATAATCAATATCATTTGCATCTAGCTTACACTTCAAACGTCACATCAATTCATTCCAATAGATTTTGTTCCAATCCTAGCTTCAAAATATTGATATATCTTATCCATTCAATCCATAATCATCTCAAGATATATCATTTCCTAATCTTTGTGTTGTTCAACACTATCTATGCATTGTTGAGAATCCTCAACAATGTTATCACTATCGGTAATCTATCGATTAGATCAATCAATCCTTTCTTGGATTTAAACAAAATCACAAATAGATCATTGATATCATCACACATATCCATATCCAAAACATCAAAATCTTGTATAGCCAAAATCCAAAAACATTCAAAAAATTTTAAAGTCAAAATTCAAATCATCCAAAACACATCAAAAAATCAAAAATATTACCTTGTCGAACTACATTGTCTCTGAGCCTCAGTGTAGGCAAGGCCATCACGGATGTGCCCACTAGACAGTTTAGGTTAGGAGTTTGTCATAATAAACTGAAAATCCATCAAGTGTTCATATCTCATCAATAAGCTAGTCGATGTCAGTCAAACTATGTGGTATCTATGTGTATAACAGATGCAAGTATCATCTTTGATAAGTCCCCAAGGCCCCTAGGATAGTCTTTTATGTTAGATTATAGGTCAAAACTCGAAAAACACAAAAACATTTAAAAACTTAGAAAAGCCAAAAACATTTGAAAACTTGAAAAATCAAAACATTGGGAAAACTTCGAAAAACCCTAAAACAACCTCACATAACCCAAAAACCTAAACATTCAAAATGACTAAAAACAACCTCAAAAAGTTACAAAATACCAAAAACATTAAACTATTTCAAAAAATCTAAAATCACCCATCCCATTTCACTTTCACCATCAATAAACTTACATCCATAATAAATTGATCATCACACTCACCCTTTGGTAACACAAACAAAAAACAGGTACAACAATTAGCAAAAGTAGAACCTTCAAACGCAAAAAAAAAAAAACTCTTGATCATTATCAAACATGTCAATCAAACCTTATATCAATGGCCTTTCAAACAACCTATCAACTTGCCACCATCCACTAACATGTACTAGGATGCATCCTTCCTACAATGGGCATTATCATTGAAAATCACTTTGGATATTTATCCTCAAAACACACCCTTTGGAAAGAGATATAGATAACATTGACTATTTGTTCATTTTGATCTTGTCTTATGATTTATCTAGTTGACCCATTTTGAGGACCTCTCGATGATGTCTAAATGATTTAGAGAGAAATGAATGGGGCATCGATCATTACCTTTCATTTGATGTGCTTGTGGGGTATCCTTGTAAAATAATCTTGGCACATACTTGCTTAGTTATGTGTAGGGAGGTCGTTTAGAGTAGATTGTTGACTATTGTGTATACTTTGGTCCAATATATTTTAAACTTATAAAATACATGAACCAACGAGGTTTTCATATGTCAAGGTGTGAAAAAGGATTATCCTATCTATTTGTAGAGTCAAAGTCCATTGCACTAGATATACTGTTATCATGGTTATCAATACCATGATGCATCCTGTCCATGTGTTATATAAAAAATAAGGAATGACGGAGAGTCCCAATCCCATAAATGAGAAAATCATCTCTCTCATCACCATATCTAATAAAGTCTCAATGACTCATAGGTTTGTTGGACTTCTGAATCAATCTCAAAATCAGTGGTTAAACCATCTCATTCTTCTAATTTTATCTCATTATTATTCTTCTATCTTTACTAACATTTCTACCCAGTGTTGAATATGTGTGATATATCAAAATATATATGAGGCTACCCATATTTGATGACTATCTATACATCATCAAATTTTTCTACATCAAACATCTGAGCTTTCTAGTCCTCTTTGAGTTGAACCTATGTTCAATCTTTGTCGAGAGATCATCCAAAAATTATAAACTTCCACCCAATCTCTTGAGGGGGTAGGGAACCAACTTAAATCCTTTCACTGCAGCAATAGTGGGGCATCTGAAAAATCAAGAATTTTTAAATTTTTGATCTAAGCAACAACATTAATCTGAAAATTGTTAGTCTTTGAGCCAATGTAACATGTACCTCGCTTCAAAGAGGGGCAAAATATAGACACTTAAAATTGTCTTGAATGGAATTACACACTTGAATTTGATCACTAACATCGTTTCGTCCTGAATTTCATCTTATTTTTGCCTATTTGATTAAATAAGCCTAGTTATTTAATTAAATGCATCATTTTCATCTATTAATCTAATTGATCTAATTAGGTTAATTCACCCCCTTTCACCTTCACCTCTCATCCTATTTAATTGGATAATATAAATTATTTAATTAAAACCCTTTCCTTTTATCTCCTCTCATTTGATTAAATAATCTAAATCATTTAATTAAATATCATTTTGGAACCCTTTTTGATTAAATAAGTTAATTATTTAATGGATATCATATTATTCCTCATATTTTACATTAAAACTTAATTTTAATTACTAAATTTGTTAATTTCCCATCCCATCCACTTGCATAGGGAATAGTCCAAAGGAATATTGGGTGGGTGCAAAAAATTGGGGGGCCAAAAGGTGGCCAATTTTTGTATTTTTTTTATAAAGGACATAACGTGAGCGCATTATAATGTGCTCGCATTATGGCTTGGTGTGACCAAGACTAAGGCTCAGTCACACCAAGGCTATAACGTGCTTCTTTTATAACACGAGCACATTATAGCCTATTATAAGAAAAAAAAAGAAAATCCAATTTATTTCCATTTTCAATGTCATTTTTTCTCGCCCACGGCCAGCAAAACCTATCATTGTGCATTCATATTTTGGAAGCATCAAAACTTGCAATTTCTTCACTGAATCCTTATAATTTCATCTCGAGGATTCTGCCACATCAACAGGGAAATTGAAACACTAAGTATTGTTTGTTTTTTTGTTTTTTTGTTGTGAAATAGGTAAATTTAGATTGTTTTTTATGTTCATTTATTTAATTTATAGGAGTTGATAATCAACCTATAAATCCTCCTGAAAATCCTTCTCCTCCTTGTGAAAAATCACATGAACAAAATACTGATCAACCACAACAAAAAATCCTCCAACAATTCCTCAATATCCTCCTGGTACTCAACAAAATTTAATGTGGGAAATAGAAAACAACAAAAAATAGATTGAGGAGCTAATCGCAAGGTTGAACGAAGCACACTTGCAAATTCACTTCAGGCCATGTTAACAAATGTAGATGCAATTAGCAAGAAATTAAGTGGTTGGGTGAATATGAGGTAAAAGTGTAGGAATTTTTATGTAGATAAATTATCATATAGAGAAGTAAAAGATGAAAAAATTACAAAATATGATTTGTGCTCACTATTCACTAACCCACACACAAATCAAACTCTTGACCTTAATAGAAAGAGGTTTCCTATCCATTGGTGCAACCACCAATGGATTAGGAACAAATTTTGGGATAGGTGGTGGATGGTTTTTGACCATCCACCATGCAACAATAACAAGGTCCCCCAATATTTTTTGAGAAAACTCTATTGTGAGTTCATCCTCAACAAAATCCCCAACTATTTTGATATGAGGAACTTTCAAGGGAGAGGTGGAGGGTCAACAAAGGATAGACCTGGTGCATGTAGCGATCCTCAACGACAAGGGAGATGAGCACTTGCTAGGCTGGCCTATGAGCACATAATTATCCCTTCCATTGTGAAGGAGAGTGTTGAGGTGGACACTTTGCAGAGTATTATCTCTTTGACCTAGAGTGTCATCTAGTGTGCCAGTCCTACAGTACAACACCATCTAGGGGAGAGTTTGAGGGGTAGGCTTCCACCCCATTATTTTCACATTTGTGGGTCAACTTGTACATATGAACCCATAGACAATCATGAGGTTGGTGCGTAGGATATGTCTGTAGTTGTAGAGTTGGCGATGGCAGATGAAATTTTGAATGAGGATTTCATCGTCGATACTCAAGTAAATGTTAGCATGTTCATTAAATTGAATTTATTGAATTTCATTTTAAAAATGCAATATTAACTAATTTAGTTTAATGATTGTAATAAAGTTTCAGGGTCACAGTGTTGATACTGGATACACCAGACCTCCACTTGTTTATTACTCCACTGCATATACCATTGAGGTATGTAACTAGTAAACAATTATAAATATTACATGTGAATATAATTTTTATATAAATGGTATTCTAATATCTTATTTTGGATGTTGAATAGGTTAATATTGGAGATTTTACTGAAACACCTCCTAGTGCTAGTGGAGTACAAACCTTCACACAGGTAATAGAATGAAGAGTTTACCTAATTAATTGCACTTAATAGATTTGCACATTTTATATTCATATATTTGATTACATTGCATTGAACATATTTCAAACCCAAGCATTACTTCACATTGCATAACTAATAACTAGATGTTGGTAGATGACAAAATTTTAATTACAATATAGTTTTTTGGAAATTCAACATAAGTAGTGATGCAATTACTTCACATAGCATAAGTAATAACTAGGAGCAACTACCAATTATATTTTCTTGTCATGGAATTCCATGAGACCACTTTTTTATTGAGGCATTTTTTCAAATAGTTCACTTCTTTATCTATGCTATGGATGCTTGGAAAAATTCTATGAAAGAATAATAGTAAGCAATAGCATAAGCAAGGCAATGATTTGTTTGAAAATATCCTCAAAGAAATGTAGTCTCATGGTGATGTCCATCACCATGAGACCCAATTTCTTTGAGGCATTTTTTCAAACAGCTCACCGCCTTTTCTATGCTACCACATTTTCCATACATTTCTACCAAAGAATTTTATCAAACAATTCACTTCCTTGTTGCTATGGCTAAAAGCCTAAAACAGGTGCTTTACAACAAACTATGAATTCTTAGAAAAAATCTATCAAAGCATAATAGTAAGCAATAGCATAGACAAGGTAGTGAGTAGTTTGAAAAAATGACTCAAAGAAATGTGGTCTCCTAGTGATGGAATAGCATTCCATCACCATGAGACCACATTTCTTCGAGGTATTTTTTCAAACAACTCATTGCCTTAAAAATAGAAACTAAGCCTTTAACCAAAATTCTCCTCCAAATCCTTTTCAAGATCATCCTCATCCTCAAATTACCAATCCATGGAGGCTTCCACCTCTTATTCCACTTACTCATATCCCCATCCATCCCTCTTGATGTCATGATCGCCCTCCATATCATAACCAAGACCATACTATACCATCCAAACCCATCCTAACATAATACCATAGAGAAGGAAATGAATTGTTTGAAAAAATGCCTCAAAGAAATGTGGTCTCATCATGATGGAATTCCATGACACAAAAATGTGTCATTGCATTCCATCACCATCAGACCACATTTCTTTGAGGCATTTTTTCAAATAGTTCACTGACTTCTCTACGCTACCACATTTTTTGTACATGTCTACCAAAGCATTTTATCAAATGGTTCACCGCCTTTCTGCTATGGATAAAAGCCTAAAACAAGTGCTTTCAAACAAGATATGGATAGGGAAAATATTAAGCATGATAGTAAGAAATATATAGTTGAATAAGTACTCAATTTTTTTTTTATTATCTCATACATTACAAGCCATGATTTGCATCACTATTGTAGTTTTCATGATTGAATAATTTTTTGTTTTATTTTCAAATGTTGCAAGAAGAAACACCTCCACATGTTCATACAAAAATGGAGCTTCGTATTTCTTCTACTATAGACTCCTCAATTCCTCTAACGAGGTATGATGAAAACTACTAAATTTCAAATTGCATTAGTTGTTATAGCTGTTAGTGAAAAATCAAATGATTATTGATTCGTAGTTTAATTTCTCTTTGGATGGTTTCTATGGGACTTCAACATACCACTACATGGGCATGCAAATATTTCCATTGAGGAGAGTGACCATCTAGCGGTGGTAAGTGATTATTTTGTTAAATATATCATTTTTATAATGTAATTTCTATATATTAATTTCTTTACTTGTTATTGTAACAGTTGAAGCTTGATAAAGAACTTAACCTTAGGGGGAGCACTAGGAGCACCCCTCAATCTCAAAATAAATGTGACAAATTTATCCCCATCTAACCGATCAACAAAGGGTAAGAGTTTGTTTTGAGGTCCCGGAGGGCAATGAATTTTGATTCCAGGGTCCTTTGTTGTATGCCTATATGACATTTTTGGACATATTTTGTATTGCATATGTAGTATAGGAAAATGCATACCCTTGCATTTTCACACTTTTTTGGGCCCACCTTTCTTTATTTATCCTTATCTATGTCTTAATTGGTCCTATTTTTTATCCACAAGCCTAATAAACAATATATTTTTCTCGCTAATCTCGACAAGAATCAATGGCTAAGTGATAATTTAATGATTATGTCTGAGTGTCCCTAATTTTTGGGTTGAGAATAAGATGCCACCTAAGGCATCTTTGTCCCCCTTGAGGTCTTGGGACCTTGATTTCAGAGGTTACTTTAAATGGGTCCCTTTTTGGAGTTTCTGCCCCAACTTTCAGGACTTGGGACTAAGATACCACCTAGGGCATCTTAGTCCATCTTGAGCTTTTTTTGGGATTTAATTTCAAATTCTGGCAGGATTTATCCTCCTTTAATTAATGAATTCATATGTCATCTTGTTGTGGTATAATTTCAAGATATTAAGCATGAATAAGTATAAATACAAGGTTCATTAATTCATTTTCATTCTAGCAACTTGAGCATTCATTCCTAAGGAAAGTTTATGAGATCAAGAGAAATTCATCAAGCATTTGGAGCCATCATCAAGATTCAAGCATCATATCAAGGATATTGTTGCATCATGTGTGTTTTTGAGCTAACATTTGTGATGTAGGGTTTTGATTTAAGCAAGCAATTCAAGTAAAGATCTATCAAGCATTCAAGCATTTCAAGATCTATATCCAAGTTAGCCATTTCACACAAGTTTGTAGACTTCATAGCAAGGGTTTGGTGAGTTGTAACATTGCATTTTTTTCATCCATCATTTCCCTCCATTCTATTTCAGTTCAAGGTTTAATTACCAACAAGAGGTTTGACCAAGGAAAACCCCCATTTACTAATAATCAACAAGTTTTTCGCTTCTTGTGTGTTTGTGATTGCAGATTTAGGTTGAGGAATTGAAGACCATTTAAAGTGCAAAGTTGTAAAGTTGCAAAGTTGTATTACAAAGTTGTCATCTTCATGGAAAGCTCACCTATAGGCCAAATCCAAAAGTTTCAGAACCTGAGATCAGAGAAGGAAGTGCAAAATTTGGACCTTAGGACCACATTCAGAGATTTCATAAATTCCAGTTGAGACTAAGTTGCCACCTACGGAATATTAGTCCTCTCAAGGGTATTTTGTAGAGAATCTTTTAGATTCAGTTCCGACATCTGAAGATTCCATAGTTGCCCCAAAAAATAACAACGAGACTAAGTCAATAGTAAGGGCATCTTAGTCCTCCATAACAATTTTTGACAATATTCTTGCATTTCCAGAATCCTCATTACATTTGTAGAACTTCTAGGTACACATACCCTAACTTGTTGTTGCATAATTTCATCATTTGCATCATTCATTTAGCTTGTATTGTTAGATTGTGTAAGTTTAATGTTAAATTGTCTTTTCCAAGCTTTTTCTTGGTGGTGAACCCTTCAAAGCCCAAAATAACCCTTCCTAGGTCTTCATTGTTGAGAATTGACTCACCTTTGAGGTTGATAGTCAATCCAATTAGGATTCATAGGACCTTATTGAATGGCCATAGGAGAAAGGTGGTAGTATCAACCATTTTCCTTACGGTTCATTTTGGTGAACCTGATATTTTAGAGAATTCATTTTCTGATTTGGAGTCCATGAATGTCCTTGATCTAGGTTGCATTCATTCTTAGATTGCATTTTGCATTAGTGAAATTGCATCTAGGGTTTCTCATATTTGCATTAGTGAAAGTGCATATATGTTGTATTTTTTCTTTCTTGCATCATCTTATCTCATTGAAAAGCTGAAAAGTTCATTGTTAATCATCTTAATTGCATTTACAAATATTGTTATTGCATTCAACTTTGCATTCAATTGATTGTCACTAGTTACTTTTTCTTGCATTCATTTACATACTTTTATGTTTCCAAACACTAAGTCCCTGAATAGGTAACCTGTGAACACTATAGATAATCTAGAATTTGTTGTTTTTCTAACAAAAACCTCTGCTAGGACTAAAATTCCCTTCTTGGCCTCTTACTCCCTCTCAAGGTTTATGGATCATAATCCTCTCTCTGTTGTTTATTGTCTGTTCTAGTCCCTAGAACCTCAAAATCACACCAGTAGGACCAAGACACCCTTACTGGCATCTTAGTCCCTGTTGACTTTGACTTTCCAAATTTTTAGGGGTTGCAAGTGCTTTTCTGTGCTTATGTTGGTTGCCTTCCGTTTTCTATTTCAATTTGCAGAATTGTTGTTATTCCAATATCTTTCATTTCAAGTGTAATTGCAAGCATAGGATATTGTGTTCATTGCACTTTCTTTGGTTTACCCCTTGCAACTTAGTGCCCTATTGCTAATACTGTGGTTAGACAAAGTGTGAGACTCATGGCATCCTACGATAAAACAGTCATTGTGGATCTTGGGTTATCAAGCTCTCTTACTCTTAGTGTTGGTATTAGTTCACTAGGTATAGACCATACCTTTGATACCTAATATTCTATTCCTACCTTACTCACAGGTGTTATGCCAAGTGTTCAAAAAATGGTCGATCATATCCCTTAAGAAAAGATAATTAAAATGCATGAAGATAACCCATTTGCAAGATATCGTGAGTAATAACAATATTTCAAACACTATTATACCTACCATAGATAGTATTCACTGCATGATGGAAAGTGATGAAGGACTGGAAGTTGTGTATAACATAGCTCATATCTTTGGAGAACATCTTCCTTCCACAACTAATGGTGCTCAAGCTTCAAACAATTTGCAAAGCCATGGAGGAAATCAAATTCCTCTCTCTTCAACCATAACCTCAATTCCCACCTACAACAATCCTCAAGTAACCACAAAGATTCAACCAACTAGCAATATCCTTCCTACCTCAAAAATTTCCACTAGTTCTCCTTATACTTATGTGGCATATAATCTTATATCTCCTCCTGTAAGCAATCCATTCACTCATCCTTCCAACACATACACATGACCACCATAGTCACCTCTATCTCAAACCACAAGCAATGATCCTATCATTAACCACCTTTTACAAAGCCTCTCATCCATTTAATGTCAAGTTCCACCATAAATCAAAATCAAAATGGTTCACCTTCATACTATGCCAAAAGTAACCCACTATCTTTGGAGATATTGAGAACTCCAGTGCCACAAGGTATAGAGATCCCTAGATTTGAGAAATATGGAGGAAAGGGAGATCTTGCTAATCATGTTAATTCCTTTACTGCTTTGTGTTATGACTTTATCCTTGAGGAAAAACTTTTGGTTAATCTTTTTCCCCAATCCTTAAAAAACATTGTCTTGGACTGGTTTTTTGCATTACCGAATAACTCAATTCATTCTTTCAATGAACTTGTTGAAGCCTTTATTAACCATTTTCAAATGCATATGGTTCCTAAAATGAAATTAGCTGATTTGATGAGATGTAAGCAAAATGAGGGAGGAAAGGTCACTGAATTTATTTCATGTTACTAATCGCTTTATTCCCAAATTATTGTGAAGATTCTCGATTCTCACCTTCAAAATATGTTCATAGAAAATTTGCAAAGTAAGATAAGATACATGCTTAACATGATGAAATTCCCTTCCTTCATTCACTTATGCACTGCCCTTCAAGACTATCAAAATTTCATAGGTATTTGTGAACCTAAATCCATCTCTACCCATCCTGAAAAGTTAGAATCTTCAAACCAAAACACCTACCAGCCTTTCAGAAGACAAAACAAAAGTTTCCTTCAACTAAATTCCACATCGCAACCTACCCAAAAATTCGATACCTAAGTAGCTACTATAAAGAAGAGTAATACTTATATCTTTGGTGATACACAAAGAAAATTTACTCCCTTATCCGACACACTTCAAAACATCTTAAATCAACTATTAAAAAAAAATATGCTCACCTTACAGGTCCCGTTTGACCTCTCGACCCTAGCTGTCCATTACCTCCGAGATTTAGACATAATGCCTATTCTACTTATCACCAAAAAAAAGGTCATGATACCGAACATTGCAAGCATCTTAAACATATTGTACAAGACCTCATTGATTCCGATCATATCCAAATTAGAGGTGTGAATGACAAAGGAAATAAATCTATAGCTCCTCCTAACCAAAACTTGCAAATCTTAACTAATCCCATGCCTAACCACAATATTTCATTTGTTAAAGCTAGTGAAACTAAGCCTGATGTAATGAATGTTGACATGGATGATGATAACTTAACAATAACGAACAAAATCCTATGGATCTTAATGACCAAAGCTATCAATACAATTATAGGAGTAATTGACATAGAGCCTTGTAAACAACAAAAAAAAATGCTGATTAATATTACTTTCTCTTCGGAAGAAACAATTAAAAATACACCTTATGGTCCTCTTTACATAGCCAACATAATCAATAACATGCCCACTCCAGGGATTTTAATTGATCTCGTCTGTGGAGAGAATGTGATCACAAAAGAACTATTATATGTGCATGAAATCACTTAAGATAGATATGATAAACCAAAAGCATGGATTTAAACACATGATGGTTTTGCTTGTGCTACGATTGGATTGATAACACTCCCTTTACAAGTAGGACCAAATAAATCAAATGTATCATTTTCTATCATCTCTAATTCAGATCAATTTTGTGTGAAGTTAGGCTGCAAATGGCTTCACTCCATGAATGCGGTCCCATCCGTTGTTCATAAGTACTAGAAGTTTCCAGTTGGAAATGAAATATTCACTATGAACCATAGTGGCTTTAGTCCCCCATCTTCTCATGGAAATTTTTCCTTAGACTATTTTTGGCTTGAGCCCATGGAACCTATAAGACCCCGTGAGGACCTCCTTTTCCTATCCTACCAAAAGTTCAAAGCAAAATGCATAGCCAAATTATCCCTTGAGAATTTTCCTCTACCCATGCTTGAACCTTCATCACTTGAAGAAAATAATATTGAGCCTAAATTCCTTACACCAAACCAAAACCCATCCATGAAAAATCCTTTACCTATTTCCTACAAGAGACCAATATAAAAACAAACAAGTCTTAATCCACCTCCTAAGCAAATTTACAAAGCCAAAGAGAAATTGGTTGAACAATCTTCCATGGTTTCTTTTGTTCTTCCCTCACAAGATGAAAAGGAACCTATGGTTGACCAACCCACTCCTACACAAATGCAACTTGAAAACCGTAATAAAAGAAACTGAAATGCTAGAGAGCGTAGGTATAGATATCGTGCTATTGCTCGAAAGATGAACACACAAAATAACATTGAAAATAAAAATACGAACGTGACAGAAGCAATAAATGATGAGCCTCCTCCATTACTAGAACACATAGATCCTTCTATGGATATTATCATTCATCCTCATATTATGGTTAACTTGGATGACGATGAACAAACAACTAAAATTGACGAGCAAGTGCATAATGAGTTGAATTTTTTATTTGCCTCTTCCATGAGCTTAAATGACAACAACCATGATGATCATCCTAAACTGAGTGATGCACCATGTGTTGAGCCTGGTGATTCTCCTAGTACAAAACTTGATGTTGTCCCTCTCATTAGTGATTCACATTCTGCATATATTGAACAAGACTAGGATGTAGATGACCTATTGGATGGTTGACTCACATGTGCTTTATTAGTCTTTTTACTTTCATTTTTTCTTTCTTTTTGTGTGATTGCATGTGTGTAATGTGATCCTCCATGATGTTATGTTTTATTTTCTCTCTCTCTTTGTGCATTCCTCCATTTGTACCTTCACTCTTCCATATGCCATAAGCTTTAGCCTTTTCATTGATCTTTGCTTTTCATTTTCATTTTTCTTGTGTTTTCCTTTTGGGGATGATGCAAGGCGTTGATACATTCATGTCTCTTCCATGTTGACCAAATTTTTTTTCCTTATCTTTTTTATTTGTCTTGTGTTTTCATTTTGGGGATGACGCAAGGCGTCGAGACACCCTATGTCTCTTCCATGTTGACCTAAAAGGCTTTTCTTTGTTTTCACTCTCTTTGTGTCATTCTTCTAGTTCTATGTTTATTTGGGGAATGATGATAGTTTCGAGCTCTCTAATATCATTGTAGTAAAGATAGATACTGACCTTGAATCCATAGATCCCTTATGTGTTTCTAGGGGGCAACCCTCTTTTCCTTTTTCATTTTCATTTTTGTCTACTTTAAAGTAATTTCTCACAGCATGGTGTTTAGCAATTTCTTTAAAGTGGGGGAAAACATTGGCATTATCTTTGGCATGATTTCATTTGCATTTTTTTCATGTTCCTTGATGTGATTTTCTTACTTCATGCGATGTGTTTTTCTCTTTGCAGTGACATTGGGAGTAATGTCCTTCAAGAGCTTGATCTATCTTAGCATATTACATGTTCTTCTTAGTGGTGATATGACCCACTACATTCCCTAATTTGTGAATCTTTTATCCTTTGATTGGTCCTCTCTCAGAGACATTAGGAACAATATCCCTTAATATTAAGACCTTGCACGAACTAAGAAAAATTACTTTGAACATCCCTCTTTCTTATTGCGTTGCATTTTTGTAGCTTATTAAAGTCATAGAGGTATGGCTTTGATATGGTTTCTTGTGGCTCACCTAGAGAAAAACTAGCTTCACTAGCTCTTATGAGCATGCATTTTCTTTTTGTCCTTATTAAAGTCATGGGGGTATGGCTTTGATATGGACCTCTTGGGGATCACCTAGTGAACAACTAGCTTCACTAGCCCTCATGAGAATGAAATTTTGTTTGCATAGTGGACAGTGTGTTAAATTTGTAAACCTTTTTTGACAAACAACATAGACCTAGTCCATAGTGGGTTGGAGTGCTAGTTGAAGCTTGATCTATTGCATTTTTCTTTTTCCGTTTTCTTGATGGTGTATGTTTGTGATCTAGTTTTGGCTTCATATATCAGCCACATGCGTGTTCCTTTGTGCCTATTTTGGTTTTCCATAGGATCTTGATCTTGGTGGCTTGGCCACCCTCTTGGTCATTGTCATCCTATCTTACTAGCATTTTAACATTTTAACCCCTCTTGATTACGTGGTTGGCTACTTTAGCACAAGTTTAAAGCAAGTTCATCCTCTCACTAAAGTGGGGGATAAATGTAGTGTAGGAAAATGCATACCCTTGCATTTTCACACTTGTTTGGGCCTGCCTTGCTTTATTTATCCTTATTTATGTCTTAATTGGTCCTATTTTGCATCCAAAAGCCTAATAAACTATATCTTTTTTTGGCTAACCTCAACAAACATCAATGGATAAATGATAATTTAATGATTTTGTTTAAGTGTCCCTGATTTTTAGGTTGATACTAAGATGCCACCTACAAAATCTTTGTCCTCTTGATGTCTTGGGACCCTAATTTCAAAGGCACGTTAAATGGGCCCCTTTTTGGAGTCCGTGCCCCAAGTTTCAAGACTTGGGACTAAGACGCCACCTAGGGCATCCTAGTCTCCCTTAAGTTGTTTTTCGAATTTAATTTCAAATTATGGTGGGATTTAGCCTCCTTTAATTAATGAATTCATATGTCGGCTTGTGGTGTAATTTTAGGATATTAAGCATGAATAAGTATAAATACAAGGTTCATTCATTCATTTGCATCCTAGCAACTTGATCATTCATTCCTAAGGCAATTTTATGAGATCAAGAGTAATTCATCAAGTATTTGGAGCCATAATCAAGATTCAAGCATCATATCAAGGATATTTTTGCATCATGTGTGTTTTTGAGCTAACATTTGTGATGTAGGGTTTTGATTCAAGCAAGCAATTCAATTCAAGATCTATCAAGAATTCAAGCATTTCAAGATCTATATCCAAGTTAACCATTTAACACAAGTTTGCAGACTTCATGGCAAGGGATTGGTGAGTTGTAACATTGCATGTTGTTCATTCATCATTTCCCTCCTTTATATTTCATTTCTAGGTTTAATTACCAACAAGGGGTTTGACCAAGGAAAACCCCCATTTACTAACAATCAACAAGTTTTTACCCTCTTGTGTGTTTGTGATTACAGATTTAGGTTGTATACTTGAAGATCATTTGAAGTGCAAAGTTGTAAAGTTGCAAAGTTGCATTACAAATTTTTCATTTTCACAAAAACTCACCTATAGGCCAGATTCTGAAGTCCCAGAACCTTAGATCGGAGAAGAAGGAAGTGCAGACTTTGGAAATTAGCACCACATTTAGAGATTTCAGAAATTCCAGATGGGACTAAGTTGGAAGCTAGGGTGTCTTAGTCCTCTTGAGGGTATTTTTTAGAGATTTTTTTAGATTCAGTTCCGACATCCGAAGATTGCGCATTTCCCTGAAAAACAACATCAGGACTAAGTCAATAGTAAGGGCGTCTTAGTCCTCCATAGCACTTTTTGACAATATTTTTGCATTTCTAGAATCCTCATTACATTTCGAGAACTTCCAAGTACACATACCCTAACTTGTTGTTGCATAATTTCATCATTTGCATCATTCATTTAGCTTACATTGTTAGGTTTTGTAATTTGAATGTTAAATTATCTTTTTCAATCTTTTTCTTGGTGGTGAACCCTTCAAAGCCCAAAAGAACCCTTCCTAGGTCTTCCTTTTTGAGAATTGACTCACCCTTGAGGTTGATAGTCAATCCAATTAGGATTCCTAGGACCTTATTGAATGGGCATAGGAGAAAGGTGGTAGTATGAACCATTTTCCTTATGGCTCGACATATATTTGACATTGTATGCCTATATGGAATTCTTGTAAGCACATATGGCTATTTTGTATATATTTTATACTTATATTGACATATATTGATGTATACCTACATGGCTATTTGGTCAATACAAATATTTTTTATTGATGGTGTCCATATTTGTATTATAAATCCATGCTTCAATAGATATGAGTTACATGTATTCAAGTGTATAGTTTACAACTTACATGCATACTTTGTGACTTATAGGTATTCCAATGTATACTTTGTGACTTACATGTTTTCATGCATATACCTTGTATTTATGCATATACTTTGTATTAATACGTATACTATGTATTTATGTGTATACTTCAAGGCTTACGTGTATTTGAGTACTTGTGCTTCACTTATTCATGAGTATACTTATTAACTGGTTAGTCCTAGCATTGCTCATTGCTGTCCTTCATGGTGTGTATTGAATATTTATTGATTGATGCTAAAAAACTATATTATTTGTTGCTAAACAACTTCAATATTTCCACAAATGTTTCACCAATTATTTATCTTTTACTTATGTGATAATTCAATATGGAATCCAAGGAAGAATTTAAAAGGGATAAAGCGAGGAGGAGAGGGAAGATAGATATTTATAGTGTAACCTATTGTACCTTCTCTATACAAACCTTTAATGGCTCTTGTATGCTTTTCTATTCTATTTTATACTTTTCATATCCCATTTTCATAGGTGGATCATTACTTATCTCAATTTTTTCCCTTCTCCTATTATAGGTCCTCACCTTCACTTGTGGTATTCTAAAATAAGCTCTAGTTTGTGGTGGGAACCTACTAAGATTCATTAGTTTTCCCCTTAGTTGTCTTGGCTGATTTTATTATTTGTAGTAGGACATTTTAGGTAGATTCCTCTTCAATAAGAACTAGAGTTAATTGTTTGTTTTGTTTTCTTTGAAATACTCATTGGAGTGGGGTCATGATTCTTTTAAATTAAATATATGGTTGATTAGATGCATAGGTTGTGAATTATTCTAGCACCAAATCTACCTATGTAATTAGCTACTTGGTTTGGAAACTTGGAGGTTTTGATTTTTACTCATTTTTCATCACCAAAATGATATTATTGTTAGTTCACTTACTTGGATTTGAGGTTTTTTTGGAGTGAAGGAAGAGGTAGGATTGAAATGATCCTTCTTATATATGTCATCCAATTTATCACCCCAGGAGAAGTGACTTGGTTTTTCCACCATGTGTCTAATTTCTTGCCCATATTTTCACCATTACTTATTCTATATTCACTCCAACGTCGCTTGTTCAAAGAATGCATTTCTAATTATAGGTGATATGCAACAAATTTCTTCTACAACTTTTGATATGATTGTGAAGGAGTAATAATAGGGGTTGTCATATTTCAATTGACCTATGATTATGCTTAGCTATAAATATTTCATTTTTTTTTAGAATTTTGAAAAATTTCTTCTTTACAACAACCATATTGTTGTAAGGGCAAGCAAGATAATTAAAAAATGTCTTTCCCTTGCTAGACTTGAGGATGATCACACAATATTTTTAGATTCATGTAGCCTTCTCATTTGTGATTAGATACATAATAGGAATAAGAAAGTTACCTAACTATTAAAGTTTAATAATAACCAATTCAATGTAAGTATGAGATCCACATAGTAATTGGATCGTAAGCCCTTCGAGAACAATTTTTTTTAGGCTTTCCTCAACTATTTTGACACCTAGATGTTTTACCTCTTTCATGCAATCATATTCTTTTGGTGTGGAAAACTCAGACTTTTCAACTACCATATGAATCTTTCTCTTTTCCTTTATTTTGCATTCCATCATAAGGGATCAAGCCAGTTGAATGTAGTTCAGAGTGATTCATCTTGTTTGGGTGTGAAAGAGGACCATGCCTATCATAAACTTACCCATCCAAATGTGTTGGAATGGTTGATTTGGTCGTACGATTTGCAGAATGAAAGTTGCACCACTTTGCAACTTTACATTGCTTGCATTTGACAACTTTTTCCTCAACTAAACATTCATCATTATGGGAAAACACCTCTAAGAAATTAATAACCGAGATAGGTTAATATAGAGGGTCCCAACATGATCCTATAGCCTCAACCAAAGAATTTTTATGTGTCACAATTTCTGAGTAATAGCCTGTAAAAGATTGCAACCATTTTTCTATTTGGACTATTTAAGGGATCAAGCCAGTTGAACGTAGCTCAAAGTGATTCAAAATGGTTTTGTGTAAAAGAGGACCATTCCTAGCGTAAAAATACCCATATGGACGCGTTGGAATAGTTAGTTTGGTCATACAAGTTGTAGAATGAAAGTTGCGTCACTTTGTAACTTTACACTGCTTGCATTTAAAAACTCTTTCCTCAACTGAAAAGTCATCACCATGAGAAAATTCCTCTCAGATAGAAAAAACAAAGAGAGATTATTGTAGAGGGTCCCAACATGATCCCATATCCGGATACAAAGAGTTTTTAAGCGGCACGATTTTTGAGTAATAGCCCGTCAAAGATTGCAGTCAGTTTACACTTTGGACTCTTAAGGGACCAAGCCAGTTGAACGTAGCTCAGAGTGATTCAAAATGTTTGGGTGTGAAAGAGGACCATGCCTAGCATAAGAATACCCATCTAGATGTGTTTGAATAGTCCATTTGGTCGTATGAGTTACAGAATATAAGTTGCACCACTTTGCAACTTTACACTACTTGCATTTGACAAGTTTTTCCTCAACTGAAAATTTGTCACTACGAAAAAATTCCTCTGAGATAGAAAAAACCAAGAGAATTTATTGTAGAGGGTCCCAACGCGATCTCGTAGCCTCATATAGAGATTTTGTAAGCATCACGATTTTTGATTAATATCATGTCAAATATTTCAACCATTTTGCACTTTGGATTCTTAATGGATCAAGTTGGTAGAACATAGCTTAGAGTGATTCATACCCATCCAGATGTGTTGGAATATCCCATTTGGTTGTATGAGTTTCAGAATGAAATTTGCACTACTTTGCAACTTTACACTATTTGCATCTGATAACTTTTTCCTACACTGAAAAGTCATCACCACCGGAAAATACCTCTGAGATAGAAAAAACTGAGAGAGGTTATTGTAGAGGGGTCTAATGTGATCTCTTTTCCTTAAAATGAGAGTTTTTAAGCATCACAATTTTTGAGTAATAACCCATCAAAGATTGTAGTCAGTTTGAACTTTGGCCTCTTAAGGGATTGAGTTGGTTGAATGTAGCTCAAAGAGATTTGACATGTTTGGGTGTAAAAGAGAACCATGCCTGGCATAAATAGACCCATTTAGATGTGTTGGAATAGTCTATTTGGTCGTACGAGTTGCAAAATGAAAGTTGTGCCACTTTGCAACTTTACACTGTTTACATTTGATAATTTTTTCCTCAACTGAAAAGTCGTGACCACGAGAAAACACCTTCAAGATAGAAAAAACTGAAAGAGTTTATTGTAGAGGGGCCCAACATGATCTCATGGCCTTAGGTGAAGAGTTTGTAAGAATCAATTATTTTTAGTAATATCCTATCAAAGATTGCAATAATTTTATACTTTTGATTCTTAAAGGATCGAGTCGATTGAACGTAGCTCGAAGTGATTCAGGGTGTTTTGGTGCGAAAGAGGACTATGCCTAGTGTAAACGTACCCATATGGATGTGTTGGAATAGTCTGTTCTATTGTATGAGTTGCAGAACAAAAGTTGCACCACTTTTCAACTTTTCACTGCTTGCATTTGATAACCTTTTCCTCAACTGAAAAGTCATCACCATGGAAAAACACCTCTAAAATATAAAAAACCGAGAGAGGTTATTGTAGAGGGTACCGACATGATCTCATAGCCTTAGATGAAGAGTTTGTAAGAATCACAATTTTTGAGTAATAGTCTGTCAAAGATTGCAACCATTTTGGACTTTGGACCCTTAAGGGATCAAGTCGGTTGAACGTAGGTAAAATTAATTTGGCGTGTTTGAGTGTGAAAGAGGACCATGCCTAGAATGAAAGTACCCATCCAGATGTGTTGGAGCAGTCCGTTTTGTTGTATGAGTTGTAGAACGAAAGTTGCACCACTTTGCAACTTTACACTGCTTGCATTTGACAATTTTTTCCTCAACTAAAAAGTCATCACCATGGGAAAACACCTTTGAGATAGAAAAACCAATAAGGTTATTGTAGAGGGTCCCAATGCAATCCTTTAGCCTCAAACAATGAGTTTTTAAGAGTCACGGTTTTTGAGTTATAGCCCATCAAAAATTGCAGCTATTTTGCACTTTAGACTTTTATGGGATCGAGCCAGTTGAACGTAGCTCAGAGTGATTTGACATGTTTGGGCACGAAAGAGAATTATGCCTAGCATAAACGTACCCATCTGGATGTGTTGGAATAGTTTGTTTCATCGTACGAGTTGTAGAACAAAAGTTGCACCACTTTGCAACTTTACACTGCTTGCACTTGACAAATGTTTTCTCAACTGAAAAGGTGTCACCACTGGAAAACGCCTCCGAGATAGAAAAAACTGAGAGAGTTTATTGTAGAGGGGCCCAATGCAATCCTATAGCCTCAGAAAGAGAGTTTGTAAGCATCATGGTTTTCAAGTTATATCCCATCAAAGGTTGCAACCATTTTGCACTTTGGACTCTTAAGGGATCGAGCCGGTTGAACGTAGCTTGGAGTGATTCAACGTGAAGGGATACATACTCATAACCTACAAGGTGCCTAAGGATACTTGATATCAGATGTGAATACACATAAACCTTGAAAAAATACCTTTGAACTTGAATATCAGAGAGCAACATCTTCTTTGAAGTCAACAACAACCACTGACATGCCTTTGAACTTTAATATCCTTGGATTCTGGTTCTAAT
Organism: Sequoiadendron giganteum; assembly: GCA_007115665.2. Lineage (NCBI taxonomy): Eukaryota > Viridiplantae > Streptophyta > Pinopsida > Cupressales > Cupressaceae > Sequoiadendron > Sequoiadendron giganteum. Next base: position 227,683,785 of record CM021102.1, read on the forward strand.
ATAAGAATTGTATGTATTGCCTCCAAATTATAAAAATGATACCTCTTGAATATTTATAGTGGTAAGACTTATACAACCACTAATATTTTCATTGTTTTGGTGATTTAGAAAAAATTCTCTTTACAAATCACATACCACTTTGCACAAGCATAACAATGAAAAAAGAACTAAAATGAATGCTTATGGAACTAAGGAATACCCTCTTGAATCCTTATGGAATATCTTTCCTCTTGTAATTTCACTCCCTTTAACTAAGGTCTACAACCTTTTGTGCAATCTACCATTAATGACCGTCTTCAAACACCTTCATGTATGCCCTTATAACTCTTTTTCTTAAAATCTCATGTCTGTCATGAGATTAATGCCCCTTTTATGACTGTGATCATGCATAACTTGTACAAAGTAATTAAAGTCAAAGGTACTAATAATACTTATGAGGATGAACAATACAATATAGTTTAGCTCTATGGATCACTCAAGGGTCCATTTAGTGAGGAGAATTCAAAGGTAATATTACGTATAAATGTATGGTTAGAAGGATTTCTCCTAGTCAATTAACATGTCACCATAGCTTCACAAGCTTTCCTCAAATCTGTAGAAGTTGAGCAAATACAACTTCATAGGAGCCTAGTGACCTCTGCAAGCGAAGAGTACTTGTTACAAGGAGAAGCAAAGAGAAGCAACAAGGAGAATGCTCAAAGATATGGAGCTCTGTATTCACCAAAATGTAAAAATGAATAATGATACAAAAGAAAATATTTCAACCACATATAGGTCAAAAAACCCTAAAAAAGGAAAACCCTAGGCTTGCACAATAATAATTAATTATTATGCACCTAATGTTAGCTTAAGTGTAAAAGAGATAAAAGGGACTTTAATTAATTAAACAAATATTGTTTAATTAATCAAGTAAATAACCAATTACTCTAACACCACCCCTTAAGCTAGACTTAGGGAGAAGCTAAAACCTGGAAGAAGCTACTGAAAGCAAAAGCAATGGGTCCTGGAAACTAGGCCTGATTAGGTATCCAAATACAAGGAAATATTTATGAAATAGAGAAAAGGAGAAAACCCAGTGGGAAAAAAATCCTCTACAAAAAGAGATGCAAAAAAGAAAGTACAAATGGAATGTATCAAGAGACTCTCTCAAGAACATATGCAGATATACAATCAGATACCCCCCCATGAGAGAGAGTGGAGACTCCAAAGCCCCCTCAGAATGAAAGCGCCCCTGTGCCAATGATCAAGCTAATGTGTCTCCTCGAAGGAATAAATAGATCCAACGGTCGAGGAAGAGGAAATCCCTGGATGTGAGGTGAAAATGGAAGTCCTGGATGATGCTCACTGAAGAACTGAACTGTAGCATGAGTGTCTGAATAACAAAACGGTGAATCAAACAACTCAAGATGATCCTAAAATGGAACCTCCAGTGAAGAAGGGATAATCGGTGTGCTAAATTTGTCATCAGTGAGGAAAGGAATATCCTCTGATATGGCCTCAACAACTGCACTTGATGGCTTGATGAGTGGAGCAACAATGTCAATCACAACTGAAGAGGTATCCTACTGAACAGATGTGATCTCAATAGGAGGAAGAGGTGTAGAAGTCTCAGCACTAGTCTCATGAACAGATGGAAGAACACATAAGTTCAAGTGACCGAACTTCTCCTCAAATACTACATGCTCTCTTTTAGAAAGAGAGGGAGATGGTGGACCAAAGTGTCTAAATGCATACAATCAGGAAGAATGATCAACTGTCCCTATTGCAACACTATTGCCAGTCTGAATGTCTCTGATGTCCATTGAATCAACTGTCTTCCCTATCCCACTGTGAGAAATCTGATAGATGGAGAGAAGGTTAGTGGAAAAAGATGGAACACATAGTACATCATTGAATGTACCGTCATCAATATCAATAGAACCTTTCCCACATACACTCATATAAGTGTTATTACCCATCAATATGTGTGGTGAGGACACAACCTCGAAAGATGAGAACATATCCTGAGAAGATGCCATATGGTGTGAAGCACCTGAATCCAGTAGCCATCTAGATGAATGTGAACTGGTGGTTACACATAATGCATGACCCTTATGTGGGGCCTATCCATCTATCTGAAATGATGATGATGAAGAAGAAGACCCGCCTGAAGTAGATGAAGAAGAGTGATGAATATGGTTCCTCTCAAGGAGAGATATCAAATCTGAAACCTGTTTTGCATATCCATCTATTTTCTTCTCATAACACTTGGACTCATCATTTCCTGGCTTAGTACAATAAGCACACTTAGGTTCTGTCTTTCTTCGATGTTTCCCCCTTAGGAGAAGGTGAATCAAAAGTCTTCCGTGAACTAGAATCCTTCCAATGCTCTGTGGTCTATGGTTTTTGTTTCTGCTTCTGCTTCTACTTCCCCTGATAGGACTGTGCTACCAATGCTTGGTGTGGTGATCCTGAGAGCATATCCATTTGAGAAAGGTGTGACTGCTCATGAGACAAATGCTCACAAAACACATCAAAGGTAGGCATGGTAAAATGAGTACCCAAGTCATCCATGGTGGAATAGAAGGAAGAAGAAAATATCTGAAATGGACCACAAAGCTTCGAAAGGATCATGTAAATGCACTCTGTGTCTGACTTATTCTTGCCACAACTCTATAAAATAGTGCGAAAAGTTTTGAACTTGTTCAAAAAATCCTCAATAGTGGGAAATGATTCAGGTAACAGTGAAGTCAGCTCTGCCTCAATCTGTAATGCTCGAAACTCATTAATGACCCCAAAAAGTGTCTCAAACTTCAACCACATGGCTTGAGGAGTGAGAAAAGCATCAAGGTGAAACAAAAGACTATCTGAAACATGCATGGATAGCAAACCCATAGCTTCATCCATCTTTTTCCTATGCTGCATAATCTCAAAAGGATGTTGCAACTGAGGCTGAACCTCATCTAAACAAGACCACAACCCTCGTGACCTGAGAAGCCTCATCATGCGAGACTTCCAGGTGTGATAGTTGTGTGATGTGAGTAACTCAACCGAGGAGTCTACCATGAAACCCTGCACCTGTACCTGCTTGTGTTTTTTATTATTATGTGATCTTTCAGAATAGACAGAAGATGCAGAAGGGTTTGATTTTTTTTTTGAGAGTTTTGGTGTTCTGATTTTTTGATATAAATGACAGAAAGCGAGAAAAAAACACCCCCCACAAGAGATAAACCCAAACCCTAGTACAAAATGAGAAAGAGGAAGTAATGTGGAAGCAAAAAATACTTCAAAAAAAATTCTCGTGTACTTGATGAAAATTATGAGAAAAAAGATCACATATCTGAATAGAGCATGCTGCGAGCTTTCCAACGCCTATTCGTGTTTGAAAAACGGAGTCCGTTTGCACCTTCTATGGCCCCGGAAGTGTAGAAAGAAGACCCCACTTTGACTGGAAAAATAATAACCAGACTGGTAAAATGTTGAAAAAAATCCTACACCATCAGATCGGTGTCGGAATCAGCTTTCCAACGCTTGTTTTCATTCGAAAATCTGAGAAATCACCAACACCTTTTTCACCTCAATTAACATAATCTAATGTACCTATTGCACCTTTTGTTTGATATAGCAACATGAAATCATACAAAATGAGGCATGAATAAAAAATGAGATCATGATATGATTAGACACAAACAAATAATAATGAATACATAAGAAATCAATTTTTTGAAGATAACAAAGAATGATAAAAATTTATACAATATTTCCTATCTATAATGGTTGTAGCTCTCCACTTCTTCAACATGATAGAATTGAAGAATAAGTAAATATCAGAATAAATATTTCAAGTTAAAGAAAATAAGAAATAAAGTATTGACATAAGTAAAATTTACATGTGAAAGGAACATAGCTTGGTCAATAGTAGAAGCAATTTGATACAAAACCAAGGTAGTGGGTTGTTTGGAAAAAAATGGGTCTAAGAAATGGGGTCTCGCAGTGATGTACATCACCATGAGACCCTATTTCTTGGAGCCTTTTTTTCAAAAAACCCACTATCTTTCCAACTTCACCAAGTTGGCAAGGTACATCACCATGAGACCCCATTTCTATCAGGCATTTTTCAAACAGCTCACTACCTTGTCAATCCTACCACATTGACAAGCTAGTGAGCTCACTAGCTTGTCAAAGGCCATATGAATTTTTGGATGGAATTCCTTAAATAAATGTGGTCTCATGGCATGCCATGATTGCAAGATAGGCACAAAATGGAAGCATGGACAAGGCATGCAAATTGTTTCACAAAAATGTTTTCATAGACATTTATGCAAAAGGTAGTACCATAGACAAGATAGTGATCTCACTAGCTTGTCAATGCCGTAGGATTGACAAGGTAGTGGGTTGTTTGAAAAAATGCCTCATAGAAGAGACCTCATTTCTATGAGGCATTTTTTCAAACAACCCACTACCTTGTCAATCCTATCGCATTAACAAGCTAGTGAGCTCACTAGCTTGTCAAAATTCACATGAATTTTTGGATGGAATGCCTTAAAGAAATCTGGTCTCATGGCATGCCATGATTGCAAGATAGGCACAAAATGGAAGCATGTGTTAGAAATGAAAGGAACACTGCTTCAATGGAAATCTGATTCAAATAAATTTCTGCATTCTTTTAAGTGTGTGTTATCAATAGAGATTGTAACATGAAATTTAAATTATGCTTTAAAAAGATGCAAAATCAAAAAACTTAACACATAACACAATGAAACGGTGTTTATCATGGAGAAAACCCTTTCAGGTAAAAAAATACACATAGGAAAGAGGCCCAATGTTTGTATTAATTAGCAAAATATTGCACAATACAACAACACCACCAATCTCTCCTTCAATATTCAATTTGTCAACATTTTGACAACACTTGAGTACCTAAAATCTATATTGTAACTACAAGTACATGGAAAATACTTATAGAGAAGTTTTCCATATCACCCAAGGCATCCACACTCTCTCTCCTCCAAGTGTCCCACATGCAAGCATAAAAAATGACACCAACATGCAACTTCCAAGTGCCAAAAGTTGACCCTTCCAAAGTTGGGTGCCCATATACAAGAATGGAATCATACAACATCTTATGATGTGTCATAACCATTATAGATACCTACAACATGCATCCTATCCAAGATACATGCCCGGGGATAAATATAGAAAATATACAACTAACATATCTATCATATGTGTCATAGAATCTCAGAATCTTATGACAACTAATTGCAGCTGTCATAGATTCACTTACCAAACATTATGAAATTTTTCATACATGCCAAAATAGTAGATTCTCCAAGGGAAATGCCTACCCTCATTTACCATGAGTTTTTACATTTTCCAATAGTAAATGTCACTCTGTAATTAACTCTGATGACTTTGAAATTACCCTTGTTAGTGAAACTAGTATATCTCCTCATGGATAATTACAGATTACAAATAATAAATGGAATAAATACAATATTGGGATTTACAAGGTTAATGACACCTTATCCCAACATTCTCCCACTTGACATTATACATTCTAAATCAACCCATAGGAAATCACAAAAAAAAAAAGATCGGAGCACTAGAAACAAGGCCCATGGCCTCTCTACACCACATGAACTTCTCTATGCTCATAGGTTTGGTCAATGAATCTGCAACATTCTCCTAAGTTTCTATCTTCTTCAGCTCAATGTCTCCATTTACAACCAAATCTCAAACAAAGTGATACCAAACATCAACATTCTTAGTCCGAGCATGATACATAAGATTCTTAGCTAAGCAGATAACACTCTGGATATCACAACTGATATGAATGATCTTGCAATCAAATCAAATCCCTGTACATAGTCTCCTCAACCAAACAAACTCCTTAGAGAAATGAGTAGCAACCATATACTCTGATTTTGTGGTGGAAAAAGCAATTGTGGGCTGCCTCTTACTCATCCAACTCACTGCACCACCAAACAGAGTAAACACATAGCCACTAGTGGACCTTCGACTATATAAGTCACCTACCCAATCTACATCAACAAAACCCTATATGTCCAAAAACATTATCAACACTATCAATACCAAAATAAACCAAACAATGATCACAAGTACCTACAAGATATTTAAACACACTCTTCATATAATTCCAATGTTGTCTACTAGGGTTAGACATAAATCTACTCAAAACTCCCACTACCTGGAAAATATCTAGTCTAGTGCAAACCATTGCATACATCGAACTCCCTATAGCACTAGCATATATGGAATATTAGACATATCCTCAAAATCATGCCCAGTCTTTGGACAAATATCTAATGAAAGCTTAGTACCAATGGTTAAAGGAACTCTAACTAGATTACAATGTTGCAAACTAAACCTCTACAAAATAGTATTCACATTCTTACTTTGTGACAACCAAATCTTTATGTTACCTTTGTCCCTCATGATCTCAATTCCCAAAATATACCTTACAACACCAAGATCCTTCATATTAAATGCACCTGAAAGTTGGTCTTTAAGCTCATTGATCATACCCTTAGTATTGCTGAAAAATAACACATCATCAATATACAAAACAATAACAAGTATAGAATCACCAATACAATGAGTGTAAACACAATGATCCTCCTCGCTTCTAACAAAACCCAATTTCAAAACAAATGAATCAAACTTATGATACCACATTTTGGGGGACTACTTTAAACCATAGAGAGACCTCTTGAACTTGCAAACGAAATATTCTTTTCCTTTTACCTCAAAACCTATAGGATGTTGCATATATATTTCTTCCTCAAGATCTCCATGCAAGAATGTAGTCTTAACATCCATTTTCTCAATCTCCCAATCATAAGATGCAACAATGGATAAGAGAAATGTAATGGAAGTCAATTTAGCAACCGGAGAGAAAATCTCACCAAAATCAACTCCTTCTCTCTGGGAGTAGCCCTTGGCTACCAGTCTAGCCTTGTACTTCTCCAATGACCCATCTTCTCTAAGAAAATTCTTGAAGACCCACTTACATCCTATGGCCTTTCTTCCTTTCAGAAAATGAACAAGATCCTAGGCATTATTAGATTCTAAGGCCATCATCTCCTCTTGCATGGCCAACTGCCAAGAATCACTATCATCTGCATAAATAGATTACCTATAGGATCTAGGTTCATCATTAGTACTCAATAAAGTATATGCACAACATAAATCTTGTGGGCTATACCTATCAATTGGATTTCGTTGTCTTGTGGATCTCGTTAAGTGTGGAGTTAGAGACTCAACTGGTTATTCTACATGATCATCTGTACCAACTTCTTTTGTAACAACATATTCATCTTCATCAGAATTATTTCAACCTTCTTCTTCTTCTTCACCCCCAATCCATCATTTTGTTCTTCCTAAGGTGCATCTTGTTGCTCTAAATCAAAGTGCACTTTCTTTACCTTTTCTTATTTTTCTTTTGGCTACTCAGGTTCAAAAATATCTCTAAGTTCCCAAAGCTTATAACCTTTCACATTATCACCATATCTAATGAATGTATACTTTTAAGCTTTTGGATCCAACTTAGATCGCTTTTCCTTAGGCACATGAACAAAAGCCTCATAGCCAAAAACCCTGAAATGTGAAACAAAAGGTTTCTTACCTATCCACAGTTCATAAGGTGTTGAATCAAGATCCCTACAAGGAGATCTATTTATCAAGTAGCAAGCAATACACATAGCCTATTCCCAAAAGCATGTATCCAACTGTTCATCACTAAGCATACTTTTGGCTCTTTCTATAATTGTTCGGTTCATCCTTTCTGCAGCACCATTCTATTGTGGTTTATACAAAGTTGTTTTTTGTCTGATTATACCTACAATCTTGCAATACTCATTAAATTCCTTAGAGAAATATTCCCCTCCATTGTTAGATCTTAATATTTTAATCTTTAAACTTGATTGGTTTTCTACTAAGACTTTGAATTCCTTAAACTTAGTGAAAACTTCATATTTACGTTTCATAGAATAAATCCAAGTAAATCTGGATACATAATGAATGAAGGTGACAAAATAACAATCTTTTCCAATAGATTCATTATCCACATGTCCGAACACATCCGTATGAATAATTTCTAATTTCTCTTTTTCTCTATTGCTTCCTGAAGGAAATGATTTTTTGTTTTGTTTACCAAACACAAAATTCTCATGGAAATCAAAGTGCTCATTAGAATAAGAGAAACTATGCAACAATTCTTTATTCTTAATAGTTTTTAATACATTATTGCTTGTATGGCCCAATCTACGGTGCCACATCATACATTCATTTTTAGTACTGACCTCAAATACATAGGATACATTACAAACTGTAGTGGCTTCAAGCTTGAACAAGTTTCCAATCTCTTCCCTTTCGCTACCACCAAGTTCCCTCTCACTAATCTGAAACCATGCTTGTCAAAATTCACATGCACTCCCAAATCATTCAGCTTTGAAATAGAAATCAGATTTCTAGCTAATCCAAGAACATGATAAACTTCAGGGAGGGTTTTAATCCTTCCATCACAGAAACACAATAATACCTTACCTTTCCCAACAATCAGATATGAAGAGTTGTCTCCAAGGTATATATTACCTCCATCATATTTTTCATATGTGGAGAACCATTCCTTATGCGGGGTCATATGAAATGAGCATTGTGATTCAACCAACCAGTTTTCATTAGCAACAAAATTACAAGCAAAAATTAAAATATCTTCTCCTGCATTCGAGGATTTATCAAAAGCACTATCCCACTATGTTTCAAGTATGGATGTGCTTGGTGGTGCTGTCATTAATGTTGTCATTGATGTCAAAAAAGTTCAGTGTGATTGTAGATGGTACTTTTATAGTTGAGATACTATAGAAGTGTTTAGAGTACATGGAGCTATATTTATGAAGTTGTAGTTTTGTTTTTGCCAAGTGCTTTTGAGAAAATTAAGAAATAATGAAGAATGTGTAATGTGTGTGTTCAAAGTGTGATATGGTAATGTGCTCTGTATTTCTTCTGTATTGATCCTATGCCTATGCAGATTTGTGGTATTATTCATGAGATTCAATGGAAAATATATCCCGAGTTTTAGCTTCTGGATCGATGGAGAATGAAAGATATGTTCACCGGTGTGTGAACTAGTTTGTCAAAACTATTTGTATGTGGACTGGGAGAAATGTTTTTGCTTTGTATCCTTTTGGTGGTTTGTTTCAGGTCTTGCGAATTTGGAAGTAGGTTAATGCTAATGTTCTCTATGTTTTGGAAAATATGCTTGTGGTTTGGTACTCTGGAAGACTTGCTCTAGAGCTCCTATGTGTTATTGCTTGGTCCGGTTGGACTACTGAAGAATGGTTTGTGCATGAAGATTATTGCAGTTGTTGTGGATGTATCTAAAGGTATCTAAGAGATGTTAAAATGTTTGGTGAAGTGTGTTGGGTGATCCACGCATGATCATCTTGCTAAAGATGCACATACTTCAATATCATTGGTGTTTTCATTAGGTTTGGCCGACCTAGTGTCTACACATTACATAAATATTTTGCATCGAATTAAGGAAGCATGTGATTGATCCAAGATGTTGTTTGGGTCCTAATTAAATGTGTAAATGGTCCTCTCTCATTCTTATCTACTATGATAATGTTGAGTAGCTGACCTAATTTAAATTTGTAAATTGAAGGATGTATAGCCGACCTTGGAGTATGCTTCTAGGGTTGAAAGTATAAAAGCAAGTCAGGATATTGTGAATTGTGTGACAAGTAAGAGAAGTGTGTGCATAAGTGTGAAAATAACATTGTGTAAGAGGGAATCAAGGCAACAATACTTTGATGTGTTGGATTCCTAAAAGGATTGAGCTGATGGTGTCTATAATCTTTTGATCAAGCTGCGAATGAGTGGAACCTTTTGTGGTGGATATTTGTTTATCTTTTCTTTATCTATAGGCAGTGAGCCTCCTTCTGCATAGTGAGTCCTATTATAGGAAAAGAGCCTTTGTATCTAGGTAGTGGTCCCTCTGGAAATGAGCCTTAGTATCTGGTATTGCATTACTACTATATTATGAGATAATTTTCACCGTGGTTTTTCCCTCATTGGGTTTTCCACGTAAATCTGGTGTCTCTAGTATTTTCTTTATGTTATTTTCATTTCATGTTTACACTTAATAATAGATTGAATTAGAGTGGAATTGATTAAGGTTAGAAGTAAAGTAATTTGATATAATTGATTCACCCCCCCTCTCAGTTGTCTTGTGCATTTCAACAATTGGTATCAGAGCTCTGGTTCCTCAGTGAAAAGCTTAACCGCTTGAGGTAGATCAGATGGCGCACAAGTTGAAAAATCCCTATTTTTGATGGAGTTGATTATAGTGAGTGGAAAGTGCAGATGAGAGGTTACTTGATCTCTCTTGGGTTCAAGACTTGGGAAGCCATAAAGACAAAGTATGTTGAACCATCTATTGGTCCTTCCTCTACAGATGATATTTCTGCGGATGAAGAGAATGAAAAGGTAAGGTATGCTATCTTCAGTGTTCTATCTAAAGTTGAAAGGACAAAAGTTATTTCTTTAGGCACTAATTATGAAGTATGGGAAAAATTGAAAGACATTTATGAAGGAAATGATAGAGTAAAATTGTCAAGGAAGCTAATAGCTTAGCAAAAATTTGAGAACCTGAGGATGGAAGAGGGTGAATAAATTGCTAGTTATTATCAGAGAGTTGAACTTGTAGCAAATGAGATCAAGAATCAAGGTGGTACCATGTTAGACGAATATGTAATTGAGAAGATCCTAATGACCCTACCAAAGAATTACAGTGACAAGGTGTCTACTATTGAAGAATCATATGATCCAAAGTCATTTACTAAGGAGTAGCTATTTGGCACCTTGACTGCATTTGAGATGAGAAAATTTTTAAGAGAAAAAGAGAAAGACGAAACAACCTTTAAAGGAATAAAGATAGGAGATGACTCAGATGATGATAGTTCAGAAGAATTGGAAGTAAACTTTACAAGGAAATTGAAGAAAGGTACTGGTAAATACAAAGGTATGTTTCCCTTTAATTGTTTCAGTTGTGGATATATTGGTCATTATGCCTCAAGATGTCCAAATACAGATACACACAAGAAGAAAAAATATAATAATAATAACTACAGAGAAAAAAAGGATAGGAAGTTCAAGAAATTGTATTATGTTAAAGAAGATGCAAGAATTTCTGATGATGAGTTTGACTTTGAGGAAGATAAAGATGAATGTTTATTTCTAGCCCTGGAAAGTAAAGTTGTATTTGTTGACCATGGAAGATGTGTAAGGGAATCTGGTCCGAAGATCAAGAAGGATGAGATGGAAGGTACTTTGGTGACTGCTTTTCATCTTAGACAGGATGAAGACTATTGGGTAATTGACAATGGATGTTTAAATCACATGACTGGAGATAAAAGTAAGTTCACTAAATTTGACAAGTATGATGGAGGAATAGTTATGTTTGGAGATGATTTTGGTGCTAAAATTGTTGGGAAAGGAACAATTAGTTTTGATGTAAAGCATAGTACTGATGATGTATATTATGTTAAGGGTTTAAGGAATAATATTTTGAGTGTTGGAAAAATGTGTAGCAAAGGATTTAAGTTTGTGTTTTAGGATAACACCTGTGAGATCAAAAAAGGGTCTGGAGCTATGGTAGAAGCAGGAAGAAGAACTCATGGAAACATCTATCAGCTTAAGAGTGGTGATGGCCAATGATTTGTTTCATAGATTAATGAAAGTTGGCTATGGCACAAGAGGATGGGACATGCAAATTTTGACAATCTCATGAGAATTAGTTCAAAAGAAGTTGTCAGATATCTGCCTAGAATCACAAAGCCTACAAATTCAATTTTCCGAAGTTATCAGTTGGGAAAAAAATAAGAAGCAACTTTAAAGGAAAAGAACAACCATCCACCAGAATGCTGGAATTGATTCATAAAAACCTCTGTGGTCCTACCAAAACATGAAGCCTTAATGGTGGCATGCATTTTATGCTCTTGATTGATGATTGATCTAGGATGGCATGGGTTACTTTTCTTAGAGAGAAATCTCAGGCTCAGGATATATTCAAAGTGTTCAAGGCAAGAGTAGAGAATGAGGTAAACCTGAGAATCAAATGTTTAAGATCTGATAGAGGTGGATAATTCACTTCTGGTGAGTTTAATGCATTTTGTGAAGAACATGGCATAAAGAGATATTATTTTTCCCCTAGAACCCCCCAACAAAATGGAGTTGTGGAAAGGAAGAACCAAACTATTCAAGAGGCTGCCAGGACAATGATGAAAGAAGAAAATGTTCCTTCAATGTATATTGGAGAGAAGCAATCCACACTGTTGTTTACATTCTTAACAAAGTTCAGATTAGAGGTAACAAAACCAAGACTCCTTATGAGTTATGAACTAGTAAGAGTCCTACTGTTAAATACTTTAAAGTGTTTGGAAGCAGATGTTACATTTAAAGAGATGATGAGAATCTTGGAAAGTTTGATGCTAGATGTGATGAAGGATTTTTTCTTGGATATTCAAATAATAACAAGGCTTATAGATGCTTCAATAAAAGATTGAGGAAAATAGTTGAAAGTGCTAATGTAAAAGTTGATGAAGCTATGTATAGACCAGTAGAAATAAGTGAAGTTGAACTAGATGATCCTATCTGTGGGAAAATACAAGAATAAGGAAAGAAAGAGAAAGAAAAAAGTGATGAACAGGAGATTCCAGAACCTCCACCTAAGACTCCTAAATATGTACAGAGAAACCATCTGAAGGAACAAATAATTGGAGAAATAAGTGAAGGTGTAAAGATAAGAAGAAAAGTGGTTGAGGTAAACTTGTGTTTAATTTCTAAGTTAGAAACTAATTCTGTGAATGAGGCATGCAAAGGTGAGAGTTGGCTTAGAGAAATGAAAGAGGAATTGCAGTAGATAGAAAAGAATCAGACATGGGAACTAGTCCGTAGACCAGTAAACAAGAATGTAATTGGTTCAAAGTGGGTATTCAAAAATACGTTGAATGAAGATAGTGAAGTGGTAAGAAATAAAGAAAGACTTGTATGGAAAGGTTATTCAGAAGTTGAAGGAATATATTTTGAAGAGACATTTGCACCAGTGACAAGAATGGATGCCATTTAGATATTCTTGGCATTTTCAGCTCATAAAGATTTCAAAGTGTACCAGATGGATGTCAAGTCTGCATTCCTGAATGGAGAATCGAAAGAAGAAGTGCATATGGAACAACGAGAAAGATTTTAGCTATCAAACAAACATGACATGGTTTGCAAGTTGAAAAAGGAGCTGCATGGACTTAAACAGGCTCCCAAAGCATGGTATGCAAGGTTGGATAGATACTTGACACAACATGGATTCAATAAAGGATCTACAGACAACAATCTTTACTTCAAAGTTGAGAGAAACAAAATTTTGATAATTGTGGTATATGTGGATGATATTATCTTTGGTGGAAATGAAGGTATGTGTAAGAAATTTGTAGAGGAGATGCAAAAAGAGTTTGAGATGTCTATGATCGGAGTTGAATTTATTCCTTCGTCTTCAAGTGAATCAAATTGATAAGGGAATATTCATTTCATAATCTAAGGATGTTAAGGAATTGTTGAAGAAGTTTGGAATGGATGGCTCCAAACTGGTCTGTACCCCTATGGTAACTGGATGTAAGCTAATTAAGGATGATGTATCCTCTAAAGTTGATCAGAGCATGTAATGATCTATGATTGGTGGACTATTGTATCTTACTACTACTAGATCAGATATCATGCATGTAGTATATTTGGCTGCAATATTTCAAGCAGAACCTAAAGAGGCACATGTTACAGCTGTGAAGAGGATATTCAAATATCTAAAGGGAACTCGAGATTATGGGCTATGGTATCCTAAGGATACTGATTTCACATTAAATGTCTACACTGATGCAGATTGGGCTGGATATGTAGATGATTGGAATAGTACAAGTGGTGGTGCATTCTTCCTTGGAGGAATATTGGTCTCATGGTTGAGTAAGAAACATGATTTAGTTTATTTATCCATTGTAGAAGCTGAACATATTGCAGCAACATCCTGCTATACACATGTTCTTTGGATGAAGTAAACTTTGAAGGACATAGGTGTAATGTGTGATGATCATATCTCTATATTTTGTGACAATACAAGTGCAATAAACATTTCAAAGAATCCGGTGATGCATTCTAGGACAAAGCATATATATCAGGTATCAATTCTTGAGGGAGAAGGTATTGCGTAATGAAGTTAGACTTGAATATGTGTCTACCAAGGAAAAAATTGCTGACATATTCACTAAGGAACTTCCGAAGGATACTTTTGAGTATCTTAGGGGGAAGTTAGGGGTTACTGCCCCTCCTTCCATGAACTAGGTGCACATGGAGGTGCATCAGTTTAGTGGATTCACAAATTCTTTTCTGATCTAGACTATTGATTGTGGTCTACTCCTCAAGGGGAGTAGAGATTTTCATTGTTGCAGTATGTGATGTGGGAGAACTCCTAAGGGGGAGCAATAAGAGCTTTATATGGAAACTATTTTTCATGCAAAACTTAGTCATTGATGTCAGAGGGGGAGAGAAAGTCATGTGAGAAATTTGAAAATAGAGAGAGAGAGTCTTGTAAGGAGAAGGGAGTAGAAGAAGCAAGAGAATGTGTATGCTTTCTTTGATGGTTTTTCAGATCATGTGTTGCCATCAATGAAAAAGGGGGGGATTGTTGCAAGTATGGATGTGCTTGGTGGTGTTTTCATTTATGTTTTCATTGATGTAAACACAGTTCAATGTGATTGCATACGGTACTTGTATAGTTGAGATACTGTAGAAGTGTTTAGAGTACATGAAGCTATATTTATGAAGTTGTAGTGTTTTTGCCAAGTTCTTTTGAGAAAATTAAGAAATAATGAAGACTATGTAGTGTGTGTGTTCAGAGTCTGATTCGGTAATGGGCTCTACATTTCTTTTGTAGTGATCCTATGTCAGTGTGGATCTGTGGTATTGTTCATGAGCTTCAATGGAAAATATATCCTGAGTTTTAGCTTTTGGATCGATGGAGAATGAAATATATGTTCACCGGTGTGTGAACTGGTTTGTTAGAACTATTTGTCTATGGACTGGGAGAAATGTTTTTTTCTTCACAACCTTCTGGTGGTTTATTTTAGGTCTTTCATATTTAGAAGTAGGCTAATTTTGATGTTTTCTATGTTCTGGAAAATATGCTTGTGGTTTGGTGCTTTGGAAGACTTGCTCCAGAGCTCCTGTGTGTTGTTTCTTAGTTCAATTGGACTGTTGAAGAATGTTTTGTGCATGAAGATTATTGCAGTTGTTGTGGATGTATCTAAAGGTCTCTAAGAGATGTGTGATCATCTTGTTGGAGATGCACGTACTTCAAGATCATTAGTGTTTTCATTTAGGTTTGGTTGATCTGGTGTCTACACCTTACATAAAGATTTAGCATCTAATTAAGGAAGCATGTGATCGATCCAAGATGTTATTTGGGTCCTAATTAAATGTGTAAATGGTCCTCTCTCATTCTTATCCACCATTATAATGTTGAGTATCCGACCTAATTTGAATTTGTAAATTGAAGGATGTATAGCCGACCTTGGAGAATACCTCTAGGGTTGAAGATAGTATAAAAGCAAGTCAAGATATTGAGAATTGTGTGACAAGCAAGTGAAGTGTGCAAATAAGTTTGAAAATTAAAGTGTGTAAGAGCGAATCAAGGCAACAATACTTTGATGTGTTGGATTCCTGAAAGTAGTGAGTTGATGGTGTGTGCAATATATTGATCAAGCTGCAAATGTGTGGAACCTTTTGTGGTGGATCTTTGTTTATCTTTTCTTTATCTATAGGCAGTGAGCCTTTGTATCTGGGCAGTGAGCCTTTGTATATGATATTGCATTATTACTATATTGTGAGCTAATCTTCACCGTGATTTTTCCCTCATTGGGTTTTCCACGTAAATCTGGTGTCTCTTGTGTTTGCTTTATTTATTTTCGTTTCGTGTTTACACTTAATAGCAGATTGAGTTAGAGTGGAATTGATTAAGGTTAGAAGTAAAGTAATTTGATACAACTGATTCACCGTCCTCTCAGTTGTCTTGTGCATTTCAACACACTATTCCTTTGGGTTTCTGCACTCCTTTTTTACATGTCCCCTTTTACCACAGTTCCAACACTTAACTTTGTTCTTCTTTACAAGAGTCTTAGATCAGCCCTTGGACTTTTCCTTAGCCCCTTTCTAATCTCCTTTTGATCCCCTTTCCTTAGACATTCCCTTGATACTGAGAGAATCCCATGAACTATTTGAACTCTTCTTGCTCAGTTCCTATGCTAGTAAAATTGCAACACGGGCATCCAACTTTGGATCTGTGAGGTTAGTAGTGATAACAAGGATAACATTCTCCTAGGACTCAGGTAAAGAAAAAAGAAGCAAGATACATTTATCTTCCTCATCTACTTCAACATCTACTGAAGCAAGCTGACTCATCTACAAATTTAAATAATTTAAATAATCTAAAACCAACTCACTCTCTTTCATTTAAAAAAAAACAATTTTTTTTAATAAATATTATTTACCATACTCTTGGCTTGGTAAATCTCACCCAACCGATTCCACAATTTATATGTGGCCTTTTCATTTGCTACATTCAATAGGAAAAAGTATGAAAGACACGATTGGATGGTTCCCCATTCCTTCTTATCTAATCTAAACCACTCATCTTGAGAGACATCATCGGGTTTCTTCTCTTTTTGAACAACCAACCATTGGTTTCTTTCTTCCAACAAATCTTCCATTTTCATCTTCCACAACTCATACCCTGTTCTGTTGAAATTCTCAATGTCCAAATGAGAGGTTGATACAACGATGGATCAAGCCATAATATCAACACAATATCTGCAAAACAAACAAAACCAAATTTCCCATTGCAGCTAAAACTTCCACTCTACCACCCAAGAGTCAAATCTGGTCAGGCTCTGATACCAAATATTAGAAATGAAAGCAACACTACTTCAATGGAAATATGATTCAAATAATATTTTGTAATATTTTAAGTGTGTATTATCAATGGAGACTGTAACATGAAATTGAAACTATGCTTCATATAGATGCAAAATCAGAAAACTTAACACAAAACACAATGACACAATGTTTATCATGGAGAAAACCCTTTCGGGTAAAAAAACTCCACACAGGAAATAGGCCCAATGTTTGTACTAATCAGCAAAATATTGTACAATACAACACCACCAATCTCTCCTTCAGTCTTCAATCTGATAGAATTCCGATAGCACCTGAGTACCTAAAATCTATATTGTGACAACAAATACATGGAAAATACTTATATAAAAGTTTTCCATATCACCCAAGGCATACATACTCTCTCTCCTCCAAGTTTCCCACATGCAAGCATAAAAAATGACACCAACATGCAACTTCCAAGTGTCAAAAGTTGACCCTTCCAAAGTTGGGCAACCATATCCAACAATGAAATCTTACAAGATCTTATGATGTGTTATAACCATCATAGACACCACCAACATGCATCCTATCCAAGATAGGCGCTTGGGGATAAATATAGAAAATATACAACTAACATATCTGTCATATGCATCATAGAATCTCAGAATCTTATGACAACTTGCAGCTATCATAGATTCACTTACCAAAAATTATGATAGTTGTCATACATGCCAAAAATAGAATATTCTCTAAGGGAAACACCTACCCTTATTTACCATGAGTTTTTACATTTTCCAATAGTAAATATGTCACTTTGTAATTAATTCTGGTGACTCCAAAATTACCCCTGTCAGTGAAACTAGTATACCTCCTCATGGATAATTACAAATTAAAAATAATAAATGGAATAAACACAATATTGGGATTTACAAGGTTAATGGAACCTTATCCCAACAACATGGACAAGGCATGTGAATTGTTTGAAAAAAATCTTTTGGTAGACATGTATGAAAAATGTGGTACCATAGACAAGCTAGTGAGCTCACTAGCTTGTCAATGTGGTAGGATTGATAAGGTAGTGAGCTATTTGAAAAAAATGCCTCATAGAAATGGGGTCTCATGGTGATGTACATCACCATGAGACCCCATCTCTATGAGGAATTTTTTCAAAGATCCCACTTCCTTGATCACCGTGAGACCCCTTTCTATGAGGCATTTTTTCAAAGAGGCCACTACCTTGTCAATCCTACAACATTGATAAGCTAGTGAGCTCACTACACCGTGCAACCCCATTTGTATGAGGAATTTCTTCAAACAACCCACTACCTTGTGAATCTTACCACATTTACAAGCTAGTGAGCTCACTAGCTTGTCAAAGGTCACATGAATTTTTAGATGGAATGCCTTAAAGAAATGTGGTCTTGTGGCATGTCATGATTTCAATATTGACACAAAATGGAAGCACGGGCAGGGCATGTCAATTGTTTGACAAAAATGTTTTGGTAGACATGTATGCAAAATGTGTTACCATAGACAAGCTAGTGTGCTCACTAGCTTGTCAATGTGGTAGATATGCATGCATTGACAAGGTAGTGGGATGTTTGAAAAAAATTCCTCATATAAATGGGGTCTCATGGTGACATCAACCCTCAATCCTTAACCCTTAATATCTTAACCATAAACCCTTAAACCCTAAAACCTAAACCCCTATACCCTATACCCTCTCTATTGGACCTTCAACCCTAATCCCTTAACCCTATACCCTCAACACTATATCCTCAACCCTCTACCCTCCACCCTAAACCCTCAACCCTTAAAACCTAAACCCTTAAACCCTCTACCCTCTACCCTCTACCGAATACCCTCTACGCTCAACCTTAATCTCTCAGGTCTCTCTCTCAAGTCTCTCCCTCCTACACCCTCTCCCTCTCTCAAGTCTCTCTCTACTATAATCCCTCAACCCTATACCCTCGGCCCTTAAACTGTTAAACCCTAAACCCTTAAACCCTGAACCCTAAACCCTTAAACCCTAAACCCTAAACCCTCTACCCTCTTGACCCAATACCTTAAACTCTCAGCCCTCAACCCTTAAACCCTCTAACCTCTACCCTCAACCCTCAACCCAATACCATGAAACCTATACCCTCTACCCTTCAACCCTTAAACTCCCTACCCTAATCCCTCAACCCTCAACCCTTAATCCCTCAACCCTAATCCCTCAACCCTAATCCCTCAACTCTTAAACCCTCAACCCTTAAACCCTCAACCCTTAAACCCTAAACCCTAAACCCTCTACCCGCAACCCTCTTCCCGCAACCCTCTACCCTCTACCCTCTACAATATACATTAAACCCTCAACCCTCAACCCTCAATTCTCAATCCTCAACCTGTAATCCCTCAACCCTTGAACCCCAAACCCTCAACCCCTATACTATCTACCATATACATTGGACCCTCAACCCTAAAATCTCAACCCTCAACCCTTAAACCCTCTACCCTCTACCCTCAACTCAATACCCTCTACCGTCAACCCTAATCCCTCAAACCTATACCCTCAACCCAATACCCTAAACCCTCAACCCTATACCCTCAATTCTCAACCCTCTACCCTATACATTAGATCCTCAACCCTCATCTCTCATTGTCCTTCCCTCCCCTTATCTCCTTCTCTCTATCTCACTTCTCCCTCCATCTCTCCCTCCCTCCATCCCTCCCTCTCTACCCTAATTGCTCAACCCTTAAACCCTTAAACACTCAACCCTTGACCCTTAAACCCTCTACCCTCTACCCTCAACCCAATACCCTAAACCCTAAACCCTAAACCCTAATACCTTAATCCTATACCCTCAACCCTTAAAATCTCTACCCTAAACCCTAAACCCTCAACCCTTAATCCCTCAACCCTAATACCTCAACCCTTAAACCCTCTACCCTTTAACATATACCCTATACATTAAACCCTCAACCCTCAATTCTCAACCCTTAATCTCTCAACCCTCAACCCTTAAACACTTAAACCCTCAACCCTCAATCCCTATACCCTCTACCCTCTCTATTGGACCCTCAACCCTAATCCATATAACTTATACCCTCAAACCTCAACCCTCTACCCTCTACCCTCAACCCTCAACCCTCAACCCTTAAAAATTAAACCCTTAAACTCTGTACACTAAACCCTCAACCCTCAACCTATAATCCGTAAACTCTTACTCCCTCAACCATAATCCCTAAACCCTCAACCCTTAAATCCTAAACCCTCAACCATTAATCCCTCAACCCTAATCCCTCAAACCTAATCCTTCAACCCTAAACCCTTAACCTTTATACCCTCTACCCTATACATTGGACCCTCAACCCTAATCCCTCAAACCTATACCCTCAACCCTCTACCCTCAACCTTAAACCCTCAACCCTTAAACCCTTTACCCTCTACCCTCAACCATTAAACCCTTAAACCGTTAAACTCACTACCCTAATCCATCAACCCTTAAACCCTTAATGCTCAACCCTCAACCCTCTACCCTCTACCCTCTACCCTATACATTAAACCCTCAACCCTCAACCCTTAATCCCTCAACCCTAAACCATTAAACCCTAAACCCTCAAACCCTATACCTTCTACCCTATACATTGGACCCTCAACCCTAATCCATCAACCCTATACCCTTAACCCTTAGACCTCAACCCTAAACCTTCAACCCTCAACCCTTAAACCCTCTACCATCAACCCAATACGCTTTACCCTCAACACTAATCCCTCAAACCTATACCCTCAACCTTATAGGTCCTCAACCCTCTATCCTATACATTAGATCCTCAACCCTCATCTCTCTCTATCCTTCCCTCCTCTTCTCTTCTTCTCTATATATCACTTCTCCCTCCATCTCTCCCTACCTCCATCCCTCCCTCAACCATATACCCTCAATCCTTTAACCCTTAAACTCAACCCTCAACCCTTAAACCACAAACCCTTAAATCCTCTACGCTCTAGCCTAAACCCTCAACCCTCAACCCTTAATCCATCAACCCTAATCCCTCAACCCTTAAACCCTAAACCCTCAACCCTATACCCTCAACCCACAATCCCTAAACCCTCATCTATCAACCCTTAATCCTTCAACCCTAATCCCTCAACCATGAACCCTTAAACCCTAATCCCTCAACCCTAAACCCTTAAACCCTAATCCCTCTATCTATAAACCATTAAAACCTCTACCCTCTAAAATATACATTAAACCCTGAACCCTCAATTCTCAACCATATACCCTATACATTAGATCCTTAACCATAATCCCTCAACCATATACCATATAACCTATATACTTAACCCCATACCCTCAACCCTAATCCTTAAACCCTAAACCTCATCCCTCAAATCTTAAACTCTTAAACCCTCAACCCTTAAAACCTTAAACCCTCTACCCTCTACCCTATACATTAAACCCCTACCCTATATATTGGAACCTCAACCCTAATCCCTCAACCCTTTACCCTCAACCCCTAGCCCTCTCTCTATATATCCATCTCACCTCTCTCTCCCTCCCTCTCTCTTATACTCTCTAATTGTCTCTATCTACCCTCTCCCTATTTCTATGTACCTCTCGCTCAATCAATCCCCCCTCTCTCTCTCTCCCTCCCTCCCACTCCCTCTCCTTCACTCCCTCACTCTCACACACACTCTCTCTCTTGCACTCCCTCTCTCTCCTTATCTCTTAGGCATCTACCTCCCACCCTCCTCTCTTTCTCGAGTCTCTCCCTTTGGCACCCTACCTAGTTAACTCTCTCCCCCCTCTCTCTCGCTATCCCTCCCACCCTTGCTAGATAATTCCATCTCACTCCAACCCCCTCTCTCACACTCCCTCTCTCTCTACCTCTCTTAGGTCACTCCCTCCAACACCCTCTCCCTCTCTCAGGTCTCTCTCTCTCTCTCTCTCTCTCTCTCTCTCTCTCTCTCTCTCTCTCTCTCTCTCTCTCTCTCACTCCCTCTCTCTCTCCCTCTAGCACCCTACCTACATAACTCTCTCTTTATATCCCTCTCTCTCTCCCTCCTCACTCTCACCCTCTCTCTCAGGTTTCTCTCTCCCACCCCCCTCTCTCTCTCTATCCCTCCCACCCTACCTAGCTAAGTCCCACTCACTCCAACCCCTTCTCTCCCACTCCCTCTCTCTTAGGTCTCTCCCTTCCACCCCCTCTCCCTCTCTTAGGTCTCTTTTGTTGATATATGGAAACTAATCATGAAAATACTATACACTTCAAGGTTTTCCCACTGACACATCAAATGAATAAATGACTTTGTAAATCTTTAAATTTGGAAGCTTCCAAAAAGATTGTTATAAGTGGTTGGGATGTAAGTTGCAGTGAATGTAATTCATGAGATTGTAATATTTTTTGCATTAGATAATAAAATTATTGGGTGGCTGAGTTTCCATGGATGTAGCCTATATTGGGTGAACCACGTTAAATTTATTTGTTGATCTCTTTTGTGTTATTCCTCATTTTTATTTCTAGGTTATTTAATTTGCATATAATTGTTAATGTTTGTTTCTCCAATATGACTGAACTCTAACAACTAGTATCAAAGCCATGTATATTTCGGTTGATTCACAGGAAACCTCTAGATTTGAGTGGGAGCAATAGAAGAAGGCAAATTCAAGGTTGATAAGTTCAACAACCAAAATTATCGATTATGGAAGATGCAGATGGAAGATTATTTGTATCAAAAGGATCTATGGTGGCCATTGCAAGGAAAAACAAAGAAAGAGGCTACTATGTTCAATGAAGAATGGGATATTCTGGATATAAAAGCATTGGGAACAATTCGGTTGTGCCTGGCATCATCTGTGGAATTCAATATAACATAAGAAAAGACAATAGTGGATCTGATGGAACATTTGGCTAAATTATATGAAAAAACCCTTAGCCTCGAATACGGTATTTCTCATGAAGAATTTATTTAATCTAAAAATGATTGAAGGTAGATCTATGATAGATCATTTAAATGAATTTAATATGATTACCAGTTAGTGAACTTTTCTAAAAGTGAATTTTGATGAATAGGTGAGGGCTCTATTGGTTTTATGTTCTTTTCTAGAAAGTTGGAATAGCTTGATAATGGTTGTAACTCTGTCTCTAGTTCAAATACATTGAAATTTGATGATGTTGTTGGTGTTATCCTTAGCAAGGAAATGTGATGTAAAAGCATAGGTGAGACTTCAACATAGGGTAATGCTTTGACTGTAGAGAATAGGGGAAGAACAAAGGAGAGAGGAAAAATCCTAAAAAATCGTGGGAAGTCACAAGGGAAGTCGAAGAAAGGTAGGTCTAAATCTAGAGGAAAAATGGATTGCTGGCACTGTGGAAAGCCAAGACACTTGAAGAAGGATTGTTGGTCTCGAAAAGGAAAACAAGGAGATTGACAACATCATGACAGTAAGGAAGATAATGTTGCAAGTAATAAATTGTAGGATGCTTTAATTTTATGTTTAGATAATGTTAATGATTCCTGGGTAATAGATTTAGGGGCTTCATTCATGCCACACCCCATAGGAAATATTTGGGTGATGATGAAACCTGCTAGATTGTTGGAAAAGGAAAAATAAAAATCAAGTTGCAGAATGGAAATGAATGGTTGCTACAGGAGGAAAGGCATGTTCCAAATTTGAGAAGAAATTTAATTTTTGTAGGACAACTAGGTAGTGAAGGCTGTATAGTTACCTTTATAGACAAATTTTGAAAGGTCACTAAAGGTGCATTAGTAGTAGCTAAAGGTGACAATGTAGGCACATTGTATTTGTGTACTGGTAATACTTATTCTACCTTAGCTGCTACAAAAATAGTTGCTACTGAGATAGTTAGAGCAATTTTTCCAAGGACAAAAACAAAACTATGGCATCATAGACTTGGGAACATGAGTGAGAAAGGGATGAAGATCCTTCACTCCAGAAAGTTGCTACCAAGTCTAAAGAAGATTGACTTGGATTTCTGTGAAAATTGTGTCTATGAAAAACATAAAAGAGTCTGATTTCTCAAAGTTGGGAACGAGAAGAAGAGTGAGAAATTAGAGCCTGTGCATTCAAATGTATGGGGATCAACTCAGGTATATTCTCTTGGTGGCTCTTTTTCTTATGTTACTTTTATTGATGATGCAACTAGGAAAACATGGGTGTATTTCCTAAAAGAAAAATAAGAAGTATTTGAAACTTTTAAAAAGTGGAAAGCTTTGGTTGAGAATGAGACGAGAAAAAATTTGAAGTGTCTCAAATCTGATAATGGAGGTGAATATTGCAGTAGAGAATTTGAAAATTATTTTTCATACAATGGAATATGTAGGAAAAAATTGGTTCCTAGAACCCCACAAGAAAATGGCATGTCTGAGAGGATGAATAGGACCATTATGGAGCGTGCAAGGAGTATGAGATTGCATGTTGGACTACCCTTATAGTTTTAGGTAGATGTTGTACATACCACTATTTATTTAATAAAAAGAGGACCTTCAAATCCTTTGCATGGTGGAATTCCAAAGGAGGCATGGATGGGTAAAAAGGTAAACTATTCATTTTTGAAAACCTTTGGTGGTGAAGCTTTTTTCCATGTTGATATTGAAAATAGAACCAATCTTGAGGCTAAGTCTAAAAAATGTACCATCATTCGATATGGAGTAGATGAATTTGATTATTAGTTATGGTATTATGAAAATCATAAAATCATTAGGAGTAGAGATGTTATATTCAATGATGAGGTCATGTATAAGGATCAACTGCAGGAAAAGAAGCATGAATAGGCCAAAAAGGAATATGTGGTGTTGGATGAGATTCTAAAAAATAAAATGTCAGTGGTACCTGATTCTCATCAACAACAAGTTATCCCATAGACTCCTGCAAGTGTTAGATGTTCTACAAGGATAATTAGACCTCTATAAAGATTTTCTCAATCGTTATATTCTATATTATTAACTAATTCTGGTGAACCTGAAGGTTATGAAGAAGCGATACAGGTAGATACCAAAAAGAAGTGGCAGCTAGGCATCAAAGAGGAAATGGATTCCTTGCTGCAGAATCAGACTTGGGACTTAGTCCAATTACCTGTAGGTAAAAGAGAATTTCCAAATAAATGGACTCATAGGTTGAAGGAAGAAGATGGAGGAAAAAAAAGATATAAGGCAAGACTCGTGGTAAAAGGTTTTGCATAGAAAAAAGGTATAGATTTTGATGAAATATTTTCTTCGGTATTAAACATGACTTCTATTAGAGCTATTCTAAGTCTTGTAGCTATGGAAGACTTGCATCTTGAACAACTAGATGTGAAAACATCATTTCTCCATGGGGATTTGGAAGAGGAAATATACATGCAACAACCACAGGGATATGAGGTCAAGGGTAAGGATGAATTTGTGTCCAGGTTAAAGAAGAGTTTGTATGGCCTGAAGCAAGCACCTCGACAATGGTATTTGAAATTTGATAGTTTTATGGTTGAACAAGGTTACAAAATATGTCATTTTGATTATGGGTGAACCCACAAAAGTGGTTTAAAACTCGAGTGAGGAAGGAAAACTTCCAAAAACCTCACCCATGCAAAAAAAATCGTTTTGAGGGGTTCGAGCGAACTCAATGTTCGAATGAACACTAAAGGGGTTCGGTCGAACCAAGGTTCGAGCGAACCACTTTGCATGTGGGAACCTGCATTTCCCATTGTGGAAAGGGGGTTCGATCGAACCCTGGTTCAACCGAACAAGGGTTCGAGTGAATCTATTAGGTTCGCCCGAACCCCCTTTTTCCCACCTTCCCACCCTCTAACACAAAAGACTCCAGATTTTCACCCTTTGAAGCTCGAGTTAAGGATGAAAATGGAGGAGACTTCATAGACCCAACTGGAAGATGGTAGTCCTTAGAACGAGCTATCCAATGAATATAATTTTAATATGTTTTGGTTTTATTATGTATGTATTTTTTTAGTTTTATTAAACATAGGTTTTTCATTGAAAATCAAGCTCTTTGTTTTGCACATGTGGAAAAATAGAAAATTATCAAAATAAAATTTTAAAAAATATGTTCGTGCTGGGTATTAATGTCCTTGATCCGTTAAAAAAAAAAATTGAATTCCATACATACATAAAAATTTATGTTGTATACAGTCTGCCTATGTCTGAATTGCAAATGGTTTCACTTCGAAACTTGATTAAGGAAAAAATATTCAATAAAAAACTATGAGACCAAATGAAAGTGTTAGATATCATAGTTACAAATATAAATTCAAAAAAATTAGAATTTTATCCTTCATACAAAAATAATTATGTTGTATACGGTGATTGTCACTTTTTTAAAATGTTGTTTTATGAAAAATACTAGTTTTCATGGGAGATGGAAAAAAAAGTGCAATCTGATTCCAAAAATTTTGAAAAAAATATTTTTAGAATCTATAGACAAAATTTGATGAGACTCTAGTTTGCATCATCTCCAACGTCCTCACAATTTAGCCTCTATAGGTGCCCGAATATGAAGATTTAGCTAAAAATAATAATTGCAGTATCCAGTTTGGCCAAAAATTGTAAACCACTATTGTGGGATCACCCAATTATGTTTATTTTAAGAAATTGGATAATGGAAACTATATTATCCTATTGCTTTATGTTGATGACATGATTTTTTTTGGGTCTAACATTGAACATATTAATGAACTTAAACAAAAATTAGGGGTGCTGCCATAATAGTGGTTTACACTTTCTAGGAGATCCTGATTTTTGCTGAAATCACATTTTTTTAGTTTTTAGAAAATATAATGATTTAAGCCTTGAAAAGTTCCATTTAAAGGATTCCAATTGAAGAAGACCAAACCCCTTGAATAGAACCCTGCTAGTTTTAAACCATACCTATAATGGAGTCTCCTTTACACCTATCAAAATGCTGATAAAAAACCACTTTTGATTTACCTTTTGGGGGATCAAATGAGTTCATTTAAAATTTATTTTTTGTAAGCATGTATTCCTTATTATAAGCTTCCAAAAAAGTATAATTTTAATTAAATTAAATTTTATTATTATATTTATTTTTTAATTTCTTGTGAATGTAGGTTTTTCACTGAAAATCAAGCTCTATGTTCTGCAGATGTGGAAAAATAGTAGATAATCAAAATAAAATTTTGAAAAATAAGTTTAGGCTGGGTATTGATTTCCTTGATCCATTAAAAAAAGAATTTGAATTTCGATACATACAAAACAATTTATGATGTATATAGTTCGCCTATGTCTAAATTGTAATTGGTTTGACTTTGAAACTTGATTAAGGAAAAAATATTTAATAAAACACTATGAAACCAAATGAACTGGTTAGATATCATAGTTACAAATCTAAATTTGAAAAAAATTAGAATTTTATCCTTCATACAAAAAATGTTATGTTGTATACGGTGAGCATCACTCCTTAAAAATGTTGTTTACTGATAAAAACTAGTTTTCGAAGGAGATGAAAAAAAATGTGCAATCTGATTTCAATTTTTTTGAAAAAAATATATTTAGAATCTATAGACATAACTTCACAAATCACTAGTTTGCAACATCTTCAAATTCCTCATGGTTTAGCTACTATAGGAGCTCGAAAGTGAAGATTTAGTTAAAAAAATCAGTTCACTGTCTAGTTTGCCCAAAAATTGTAAACCAGTATTGTGGGATCACCCTTAGAAAATTTATTTGCTATGAAGGATTTGGGTGCGGCAAAAAAAATTCTTGGTATGAGGATCACATTTGACAAGACAAATAAAAAATTATTTTTGTCTCAAAGTGAGTATGTAGAGAATGTGTTGAAAAGTTTTAACATGCAAGATGCAAAAGCAGTTAGTACACCTTTGTCTAGTCATTTTAAGTTGACTAAGGAGATGTGTCCAAAGACACCAAAGGAAGAAGATAAAATGTCTAAGATACCATATGCATCAGTAGTTGGTAGCTTGATATATGCAATGGTATGCACAAGGCCAGATATTGCACATGCACTGGGAGTTGTGAGCAGGTATATGAGCAATCTGATAATGGAACATTGGAATGTAGTAAAATGGATTCTGCGATATTTGAGAGGTACTACTTCAAAGAAAATATGTTTTGGTGGTACACATTATGCTCTACAAGGATATGTTGACTCTAATATGGCAGATGATATTGATAACAAAAGGAGTACTATAGGGTATGTTTTTATTGTAGAAGGGTGATCCCACAATACTGGTTTACAATTTTTGGCCAAAATGGATGCTGAAATATTTTTTTCTAACTAAATCTTCACTTTCAGGCACCTATAGCAGTTAAACCGTGAGGAATTTGAAGATGATGCAAACTAGTGATTTGTGACATTTTTTCTATAGATTCAAAATATATATTTAAAAAAAAAAATTGGAATCAAATTGAATTTCTTTTTCCATCTCCTTTGAAAACTATTTTTTTTCAGTAAACAACATTTTTAAGGAGTGACGCTCACCGTATACAACATAACTTTTTTGCCATGAAGCATAAAATTATAATTTTTTTTAATTTAGATTTGTAACTATGATATATAGTGCTTGCAATTGGATTCATAGTGTTTTATTGAATATTTTTTCCTTAATCAAGTTTCAAAGTCAAACCAATTACAATTCAAGCATAGGCAGACCGTATACAACGTAACTTTTTTTATATGTATCGAAATTCAATTTTTTTTTGTTGGATCAAGGACTTCAACATTTGGTGCACTCATATTTTTCATTTTTCTTTTATAATCTGCTATTTTTCCACATGTGGAGAACATAGAGCTTGATTTTCGATGAAAAACCTATGTTTAATAAAACTAAAAAACAGATACATAATAAAACCAAAACATATTAAAATTATATCTGTTGGATAGCTCATTCCAAGGACTACCATCATCCAGTTGGGTTTGTGAATTCTCCTCCATTTTCATCCACAACCTGAGCTTCAAAGGGAAATATTTTGGATTTTTTTTGTGCCAGAAGGTGAGAAGGTAGGAAAAGGGGGGTTCACGCGAACCCCCTTTCAAAAAAGGTTTTCCTTTGTTTTTTTCTGGGAATGGTGGGACCTTGCATTTAATGGGTTTTCTTGAACTAGGATTCTAGTGAAGCCTCTTTTGGTTCACTCAAACCAATAAGTTCGTTCGAACCCCAAAAACCATTTTTTCTTTGCATGGGGTCATTTTTTGCAACTTTTCCTTCCTCACTCGAATTGTAAACCACTTTTGTGGGTTTACCCAGAAGGTATTGTAGTTAGTTGGATTTCAAGACTACAAAATTTTGTTGTGCTTTCAACCACTGAAGCTGAGTATGTTGCTGCTACAAAAGCCAGCAAGGAGATGGTTTGGCTACAACATTTTCTAGAGGAATTGGGACAAGAAGAAGAAGATATCCCTTTGTACATTGATAGCCAGAGTGTCATTCATCTTGCTAAGAACTCAACTTTGCATTCAAAAACTAGGCACATACAACTTAGATACCACTTCATCCGATCAATTTTTGAGGATGGGCAGTTGAAGCTAGAGAAAATTCACACAAGTGAGAATCCTGCAGATATCTTCACAAAGGTGGTTACAGGGGAGAAACTGATCTCCTCATCAGTTTATGTTGGCCTTCACGACTGATAATGGTGGATATAACAAACTAGTCTAACCTGTAATCCACTGGGAGCTGCAAGTGCAGCGGTGTCATCCAGGATTAGTCTACAAGTGGGAGATTGTTTGGTGTGGAGCTTGATTAGTCTCCAAGTGGGAGATTTTTGATATATGGTGATTGATTATGAAAATACTATACACTCGTAATGTATCCTCACCAAGGTTTGGGGCTGGGTCGGGCCCCGAGTGAGGGTTTGAGGGTGACAACACCCAATAGCGGGGGTTCAGGGGCACCACCCTCGAATTTTTTTTTCCCGTTAACACATCAAGGTTTTCCTATTGACACATCAAATGAGAAAAATGACTTTGTAAATCCCTAATTCTGGAAGCTTCCAAAAAGCTTGTTATAAGTGGCTAGGATGTAAGTTGTAGTGAGTGTAATTTATGAGATTGTAATCTATTTTGTATTGGATAATTAAAATTATTGGGTGGCTAAGTTTATGTGGATGTAGCCCATATTAGGTGAACCACGTTAAATTTTTGTGTTGATCTCTTTTGTGTTATTCTTCATTTTTATTTTTGGGTTATTTTATTTGCATATAATTGTTAATGTTTATTGCTCCAATCTGATTGTACCCTAACATCTCTCTCACTACCTCTCCGTCTCTCAGGTCTCTCCCTCCCTCTCTCCCCCCCTACCTAGACAACTCTCTCTCTCTCTCTTACAATTCTCCCTCCCTCTAAGCAGACATACATACATATAGGCATACATACATACTTACATACATATAAGCATACATACATATGTACATACAATCTTACATTCATACAAGCATATATACATACGTACATACAATCTTACATACATACATGTACATATACATACATTGATACATACATATATATACATGCATACATACATACATACATACATATAGTTGTACATACATACATACAAGCTTGCATACATACATACATACATATATGTCATACAAGCATACATACATATATACATACAAATATATACATACATTCAATAGACTAGCATTTAACACAAAGCAAGACATAAAACACGTGGTTATAACACACTCACATTATTTCTTGCTAGACATGTCTTGGGTACAAATGCAAAAAACATATCAAAACTAAGAAATAACGTGAGCACGTTATAATGCGCTCACATTATTTCTTGCTTTGGGAATCCCCAAGCCTTGGGCTTGGTATTTTCTTTGGAATACCAACCCAAAGGCTTGGAGTGCCTTCCCAATGTCCAAAGACGTGGTTTTGCAAATTTTACAATATTTCACATAATCGAGTTTGTGCTAAGCATTAGGTTCACGCATGTTTCAAGGTCAAACAAATCGAACACCTGGGTAATGTTAGGCTCTCTCTTACCTATCTAACAATGTAATTTTTTTTCAAATTTTGACAATGGTAAGCCTTTGATCTATAATTTATTTTGTTTGTGTGTCTATTTTTTGGAAACAACCAATGTTTGGTATTTTTTCGTTATAAATTAATCATTCATTGAAATTTCACATAAATTACATTTTTAGAAAATAAAGTCCATTCTACACATTAAAAAAATTTATTTTCAATTAGTTTTCAAAATTTATAAGGGTAGCATGAACAAAAAAGTTTTTCAGGAAGTGTCCACTTTAAAAATTAGTAAAAAATCAAATATTCATTAAAAAATAATCAGAAAAATAAGGCATAAACTACATACTGTTAGCTAATTTCTCACAAAAGTGATTTTAAAAATACAAAAAAAAAGTTAACCTTTTGAGGGAGCCACAAAAGTTGTTATGTTATGTTTTTTTGAGAAAAAAACACCAATTTTTGTGGCCCCCTCTTTTGAACCCCTTAATCTCTACCATTTTCAAAAAAATAGTAGTTTAGAAAGTAGAATCAGAGCAATATGATCCTTGTATTTTGCATCTCAAAATTTTGAGTGTAACTATCCTCAATTTGACATCCAAGTTCAGTATTTCCTAATTTCAAAAAAAAAGTTTTCACTTAAGCCCCCTTTTTGGTCCCCCATCTTTTTGTACTTACCCTATTCTCCTATTTCACTCCAAAAAGTTAATGATTTCTTCCAAACAAACTTTGAAATTTGTTACAAAGTGTGTTTGTTTGAGTCATTCTTATCCCTTGATCTTTCCTTGATCCATGTGATCTTTGATTCTCATCCATTGATGAGAATCATTGATCCATGTTTCACCCTTGATGCACTATTGACCATTGATTAATAAAATTGATACGAGCCCTTGGTTCTTCATTTTATCTCTGATAAATACATCACCATTTGGAGAGAAATGGATCCACCTTTTCAAAGAAAAGTTATTTTGTTGAAGTTCATACTCACTTGCATCCATATTTAGCATTTGTTAGTATTTTAAATTAATCTTCATACACATTAGCTTAAGCATCCATTAATGGCTTCCATTTTAGCATAAGTTTGCATCCATGGATTGCATCTTTTGAACTTTCTTTCCATTTAGCATAGCTTGCATCTATCTCCATCAAAAAATTTAGCAACATTCATTTCCATCATGCTAAACTAGTTTTGCATCCATGTTTTGTTCATATTTCATTAGTTTCATCAATTTTCATCAATAAAATTGATTGGAAGAACTCATATTATCCGAGGGATTGGGAAAGGGTCACCATTCCACTTCAATGTGACACTACTCCCCCAATGGGATAAATTTTGAAGTCTTAGAATAAGTTTCCTTTATATTTTTGTGTGTATTTCATGATTAGTTTAATGGGTTCCTAGTCTTTGAAGTTTCAAATATCTCATTGGGATCATGGCTTCGGGATTGAATATTGTTTAAATTTATTTGGATCTAGGATATTTAGTTCGTACTATGACTATGGTCACATGTAGGTAGATGTATTTATGCATACCCATGTACACATATGCCATATGCATGAGAATATCGATTAGACACACACACACACATATATATATTATATACCGATCGATGAATATATAAATATATGTGTATATTCTGGATACTAAAATACTGGTATATTTAAATATGTATGTATGCATGTATATATGTATCAATATATATGCATAAGGGTACATTAATGTATATACCTATACATACATATATATGATAATATATAATTATTATTAATATATTTAAATATCGACCAATGTTTTTTATATGTATATATATATATGTTAATATATATTATAATGATATCATTCTAATATAGATATATATTAATATATATACAATGTTTAAATATTATAAATTAAACTTGGAAAATATATAGTGCGATCCATATAATGGAAGATGGTTGTTTAAAGCCAAGCAATGTTTAATCATAAGTTGCACATAGAATGGCACATATATGAAGATGTTTAAATACATGTGAAAGCGCATAAATATAGTGCATAGTCTATAATGCATTATATGCAAAAGTGAATGGAGTTTATTAAAGTTTATAAAGTGCTTAAACCAACACTATGTAAAGTAATAAAATTCATTAAAGTTTTTAATATTAGAACCAACACACACCATAAAGGCATATATTATGCATCGCTATAATAAGAGTTTGGATGTAAATAAAAGACAAGTGTTGCACTGGAAAAAGACATGCACAACTAAATATGAGCATGAATACTTTGTCAATCCAGTGTTGGCTGAAGCTTAAGAAGGTATTCGACTTGCTTGGAAAATAGGAAACCTGTAGATGAACATTTCTTTGTTTCTCTGTAAAATGGCAATTTCTGTCAGTTAGAAAGGTGCGACTCATTCATAGTTGAATGGCTAGAAATGTTGGACTATACATGTGTTTCCATACTAACTATTTTAGTAGCCAAATATCATTTCTTAGAGCTTAGTCAATGCATTTAAGAAGGAAGTTAGTTTTGTTGTTGTGTGGTGGTAGCAAGAGGAGCTTGTTTGTAGCATTGATTTTCTCACTTTTTAGTATATATAGAGGTAGTCTCTCTAACTTTTGTTTACTCATTCATTCTTGATCATTCATAATTCTAAAGTTCTTTGTTGTAGTTTATGTGTGAGTTGTTGAGTGCTTTAGTGAGAAAGAGAGTTTGCTTTGTGAATTTACATTGGTTGGGTGTTTTTGTGAGAAGCTAGTATTGGTGATAGGTTGAGTTTAGAAGGATTAGAAAGCATGAGTGTGGGAGTGAGCTTAAGAAGCAACATAATTTTTTGGAGCTATTATTCCAGGCATGCTGATTTTGTTTCTCTATTCTTTTTAAAGTTGAAATCGTATTTGTTTATGAATACAAGTGATTGGAAAAAGATGATTTATATACATGTTGAGCTTGCTTTAATGAATTTAAGTTATTTCTTACTTTGAATGAGATTTATTTTAATTTTGTGAAGTCTTGTTTATTGAAACCATATTAATTGATATACATTTATATAGATATGTTCTATATGATGGAATTGAGTGGTTATGTTCGCTATTTGGTCAACACCTATGTTATCTTAAACCATATGTATAATTACATAGACTATAAAATGCGGGAAATAATATTATATTGAAGTACGGGCGGGTGCATGGAAATGGGTAGCAATTCCGTGGACACCCTAAAAAAAAAACTTTGAAAATCATAATGCGAGCACGTTATAACATGCTCACGTTATGTCTCAATTAAGCCTAGGCTAGGTCTCGGCAGCTACAAACAAATAATGTGAGTGCATTATAATGCGCTCGCGTTATTGATTGTTAAAAGCAAAAAAACAAATGCAAATCTCTCATTTGCATTTCGACTGGTTTTTTTGTTGCACCCGCGGCCAAAAACCCCAC
Organism: Sequoiadendron giganteum; assembly: GCA_007115665.2. Taxonomy (NCBI): domain Eukaryota; kingdom Viridiplantae; phylum Streptophyta; class Pinopsida; order Cupressales; family Cupressaceae; genus Sequoiadendron; species Sequoiadendron giganteum. The sequence continues at coordinate 227,718,128 of CM021102.1, forward strand.
AATATTGCACTCGCATTCTAGGAGGATAATTTCTTCACCAACAATCCCTATTTCTTCACAATGATGGCACCATGATGACGAGGAGCTGTGAGAGGTAAGGATTCTATGGTTTTTGTTTTGAATTTGTTAGTTTTAGGTTGAATCTATTAGTTTTAGGTTTAATTTGATATCTATTTGTTTGAATTTTTAGGAGATGCAAATCAACCTGCAAACCCTCAAAATCTTCAATAGGAAGACCAACCAAATCCTCAAGATCAAAATCAACCACAACATCAACCTCCTCCACCAATCACTCAACCCCCTCCTGGCACTCAACAAAATTTAATGAGTGAAATTGAGAACAACAAAAAATAAATTGAGGATTTGATCAATAGGTTGAGTGATCCAAATGGTTCAACCACAGAAAGAATGACCCTAGTAAATTCATTGAAAGATATGTTAACAAACGTAGATTCAATTAGCAAAAAAATAACCGGATGGCAAGATAGCAGGCAGGCGGCTAGGGATTATTATGCAAATAAACTATCATACAAGGATGTGAAAGATTTAAAAATTACAAAAGGTGATTTGTGCTCATTATTCACTGACCCACGCACAAATCAAAATCTTACCCTCAATGCGAAGAGGTTTCCTATCCATTGGTGCCACCACCAATAGATGAGGGACTGGTTTTATGATAGGTGGTACATGGTCTTCGATTACCCACCATGCAACAATTGCGAGCTCCCACAATATTTACTTAGGAAACTATACAGTGAGTTCATATTGAACAAAATCCCAAATTATTTTGATATGAGAGATTTTCAGGGGAGAGGTGGGGGGTTAGCTTAGGATAGACTTGGTGCACAACCGGATCCTATGCGGCAAGGTAGACGAGCTCTCTCTAGGCCACCTCGTGAGCACATTGTTATGCCTTTCGTCATGAAGGAAAGTGCTGATGTAGAGACATTGCAGGCAATTAGCACTTTGACACAGAGTGTCATCCATCATACTAGCCCTATTCTACAATTCCATCTAGGGGAGTCTTCGAGTGGTGGCCTTCGAACACATGTGTGTCAATCCTGCGGGGCTACTTGTTCACATGACCCCACCGACCATTAGGAGACTGGTACGCAGGATCCGTCTACAACTATGGAGATGGAGAGGGCAACTGAGATTTTGCATGAGGCATATGGCATTGATAGTCAGGTAAAATTTAGTGCATGTGTTCATTGAATTTAATTTATTAAATTTTGATTTTGAAATGCAAGATTAACTAAAAATGTTTTATGATTTTAATAAAATTGCAGGGTCATAGTGTTGAGACTGGATACATCGGCCCCCCACCAACCTATTTTTGTAGTACACCTATCACTAGGGTATGTAACTAGTAAACAATTATACTTTTATTGCATGTTAATGGCATTGTTTTACAAATGGTAATTTAATATGCAATTTTGGATGTTGAACAGACTAATATTGGAGGTTTTGATGGAACACTTCCTAGTGGCGGTGGATTTACTCAGACCTTCACGCAGGTAATAGAATAAAGAGTTTAACTAATGATTCAGGTACTTAATAGATTTGTGTAGTTTATACATGCACATCGTTGATTACGTTGAATAATTTGTTGTTTTATTTTCAGTTGTCACGAGACGATACACCTCTGAATGTGATGAGGGCAATGGATATTGGTGTGACATCTTCTATACAATCCTCGATGGCTTTGACAAAAGAGGTATGAGGCAAATTAGTAAATTTCAATTTACATTTGTTGTTATAGATGTTAGTTAGTGAAAAATCAAACCATTATTGATTCACGTAGTTTAATTTCTATTTGTATGCTTTATACAGGGCTTGAGCACACCTAGGCATGGGTGTGAGAATATTTCCCTCGTGGAGAGAGATCGTGAGATGGCTGTAAGTGATTATTTTGTCAAATATATCATTTTTTATAATATAATTTCTATATATTCATGTCTTTACTTCTTATTGTAATAGTTAAAACTTCACCATGAACTAAACACTAGGAGGAGGAGTAGGAGCACTCCATGAGTGCAGCAAAAACAAGTGACAGACCTATCGCCATCCGAGCGAAAAGGAAAGGGAAATATTTTATTTCCAGGGCATGGAGAGCAATGACTTTTGATTCCAAAGTCCTTTGTTGTATGCTTGCATGGCAGTTTTGTACATATTTTTTATTGGACATATTTGACATTGTATGCCTAGATGGCATTCTCGTAAGCCTATATGGCTATTTTGTACATATATTTCATACTTATATCGACATATATTGATGTATGCCTACATGCCTTTTTGGTTAATACAAATATCTTTAATCGATTCCTATCCATATTTGCATTCTAAATTGATGGTTCAATAGATATGAGTTACGTGTATTCAAGTATATACTTTATAACTTACGTGTATACTTTGTGACTTATGTGCATTCGAGTGTATACTTTGTGGCTTACATGTTTTCATGCATATACCTTGTATTCATGCATATACTTTGTTTTAATTTGTGTATACTATGTATTCGTGTTTATACTTTTTGAGGCTTACGTGTTTTTGAGTACTTGTACTTCCCTTATTGACATGTACATGTTTGACTTATTCACGTGTATAATTATTAATTGGTTATCCCTAGCATTGATCTATGTCATCCTCATGCATGATCCTTGAGATGGAGTAAGAACACCCTCAAGGTCAAAAGGAGTTTCACATGCATTCTTCATAGGCTCATTTTGATAGTGAAACCAAAAACCTCTTGCATCATTGAAACGAAAAAAAAATTCCTTTATAGCAGGTCTGAAGCCATTATCATTCTCCATCAGTTCTTCATGTATCCACTCCCCATTAATGGTTGTCTCATGACCTTCATGAAACCAAGCACTTATCTCAATTTTGATAGAAGAAATGTATGCAGATTTATCTTCCTCCTTATGAACCATTCATTATCATGAGAGATGGATTCTTGTAAACCACTACTGATGAATCATGGGTCAATGAGTTTGACTTGTAAAACTACACGATTGAATCCTGATAGCAATATCACAATATTTATATATCTAATGTGTTATTTCCTTCAGCTAAAATTTGTGCTTATACTTATGTTATTGATGTATGTTTGTGTATGGGATCATAGTAATTTCTATTTGATGATGCTATTGTGTCTTTAAGGTTTATTTATTAAAGGGTGCATGAAACAAGTTTTAAATCCTTACAAATCTTTGAATTTCTTAGGTTTTTCTATTTGTCAAGTCTGGGCTCCGAGCCCGAGTCCAAGTCAAAAAATGGCTTGTCAAGTTCGAGGTGAGTCCTAGTCTTGTAACACTAGTGTGAACACATCGAGGAATAATGTATATATCGATGAAGAGAGAACCCATCCTTGTTTCCAAACAAACCATGGTATTGATATGGTTGGTTGAGATAAAACATCACTCTTCTGGATAGTTCGAACTATAATCTTTCATGTCTACAAACACACCTTCATTATGTGTGTTCTTGATCCTACTGAAGAAATGGTGGAACATGTTGTAGATCAAATATTGCAACCCTAAGTCCATTAGAAGGTTACTTGTCCTGATTTCCACAAATGTCTTTAAGATGTTCATCCTTCTTGAGTAATGTGAACTATTGATGTCATGTAGATCTTTGAAACTGTCTGCAATCATGTGCAATACTATAGAAGCTAGAGCTATATCTAATACTACAAATGACTACTCAATGGAATCCTGATAGCAATATCACAATTTGACATATTGTAGAAAATACCTCCTACTTATCAATTGATGAGATAAAGGGGCTCTATAATGAATGTTTCATAAGGCACAACACTTGCCGAAGGTTTCGCAAATGGGGTTGCAATCTTAGTGGGCTTAACCTTGGGGAAAAAACATCGTGGTTAAGTGCTTGAGCTGGAGTATACTGGAATGGGTGACCTCTCAAGAAGGCCTAGTGCCTCACCTCTGTGAGCATCACATAGATGCAATGAGTGCTAAGTGGGCCATTCAATATCATTTTAAATTTGTTGCTTTAAGCAACTTACAAATTTACCACTTTAGACTCCTCCAACCTAAGCGATTGATCTAGTGGAACATAGCTCAAAGCGATTCCACGTGTTTCGGTGCAAAAGAGGACCATGCCTAGCATAAACATACCTATTTGGACATGTTGGAATAGTCTGCTTGGTCACACAAGTTGCAAAAAAATGTGTACAAATTGTTTACATGACCTTTATATGACCTTTTTCACATTGTTTACATTTCAAAATTCAAAGTTTGCAAATTTTCCTACTCAAGGCATTTACAGAACAGGGTGCTACTACACCAAACATGAACTCCAACCTTACAATATTTGAATATATCTCATTATGTAATTAATTCTTATTACAATGCCTCTGGCACTTCATTCTCTCAGATCTTTTACAATGTCGCTCATACATTCAAGATTCTCTTTAAATGTCTACATCATAGGTGCTCATTATGAGGTTAACTTCAAATGAGTAACTTGAGATTCCCTCGCTAAGCTTCACACGCTCTCTTATAATGGTTTGAAATCAAAATTGAGATTTGTCAAAATCATCAAAATAAGTATTTTGCATTGCTTTCTTAGCTGAGATTCCCTTTGATGGCTCTTAAATTGACATTTTCTACAATGAAAGATCAATCAATTTTTAGTAGTTTACTTACAAATACGCAAAGTAAAAGAGAAAAAGAAAGAGCATCCAAAATGGAAATGAAATAAAAATAGATGGAAGGAACTTACAGATGTTGCATGCAGGCATCAAAATAAGGATGTTGCATTGCTTTTCTGGCTGACATTCTCTTGGATGGCTCATATATCTACATTTTTTGCAAGGGGACACTAATCACTTTAAAAGAAGATGATAGCATTGGTATCAAACAAATCAATGTGCATACAAGTATAAATTAATAAGAACCAATGTGCATATACTTACAAATTAATCCAACGAACCATCTAGGTCTTCTCTACTCTTTATTGTGTCAAGTATTGCCTCATGGTCAGACTCACGGACCTTCCATAACGTCTTGTTCAAAGGTCTACCCCCATATTTGGTCAAATGAACATTGGATGCCACAACAAGGTTCGAGTAATGAAGAATCTTACGATGCATGTCAAAGTCCTAAAATAGACAATGTTTAACACTTGAATGTGGGTACCTTCTAAGCCATGTTCCAGTAACCACAACTAAGCCTGTAGGGTATTTGATGTTTTCTCCATCTATAACTGGGGCCTCCAATTTCTTTTTGGTCTCAACACAATGACACAAGTAATAGTCTGTTCCCTCTTCATTGTCTTCATCTGCAATAACTGCATAAACATGCTTTGCATTGATATGTGCAAAACATCTCTTGAAATTTGTCAACATTATGAATACAGTACAAAGTAAGATCTAACGATATGGAATTTCAACAACTAAGAAAGTAGATATATCACCTTGTTGAACTAGATCTGATATGTGATCAAAGTCGACCAATGATTCTATCTGTGTCAGTTCCAATACCGTCGAAGGGCAATACGTGTGAAGTGGGCTAAGATAACTTGTGAACCATTTGTCAACCCACTCCCCTGAATCACAATCATTCCAGTCTTGCATTGTACATGAAGAAAAAAAGCATGCCATCTTTCATGTATTGATTCTCCATGAACCTGCATTTGAGCTAAGGAAAGAGTGTACCTCACTCAATCCTATTAGTGTACAGTATTATTCATATGGTGCAATGTTAGTATCATCCATCAACCAAAAAAACCTACGAACTGAAGACGTACCTTCATTACCTAGACCCATCAAAGCATTACACCACTCGACGATTGATTTTGCATCTATCAACTTTGCGCTGGCTTTATACTTTAACTCTTCTCATGCTAATGCTCTTTTCACGCATGCTCCTACACCATCATGCTCCCTCTTTCCATGTTTGGCCTCACAATAGTTCCACATATGTTGAACACCTGTAATGGCATGCATCCTGCACAACCAGTAGAACATGTGTGAGTTCTTGAACTGTGCTGCACAATTATCAGACCATATTATATGTTGATTGTATTCTATGCCCCTTTGAGCCAAATCATTGTAGAACATCTGGAAGCAACCTTGCACGAACTCTAGAGAATGTGTGTGATCATCACTAATGTAAAAGTGGTACTCCCTCAATACCTTCCTTTGCTCATTTGTACTATCAGATGCATGAATGAATGCTATGTGCACAAATATCGAAACTTGTGTGGAGTTGTAATACTATGACTACACCTCATGTTGTGGTTGTAGAGTGTAGTTCTCTGTAAAGTCAACCACGGATACTATGCTTCCAACTGGAAAGGTGTCCTTGCATAGCTTGAACTGCATGTCCAACCATTGGGCTCTATGGGTATGCATTGCATACTCAGATAGTATACTATCATGAAATGTCATCATAAATTGGTACACTGGAATCTTCTCAATAACCAAATCACACCTTTTTTCTTGAGACCCATCTTTTGTAGCATATGCCACTATTTTATACTTCCCGAACTCTACTAGTTTTTGTCCCACCTCATCTGTGCTTTCCATATGTTGATATACTGGCATACGCTAGAAGCCAGTTCAATGCTCGCATGAACCATCCAAGCATGTTGTCTTATAGAATATCTGGCCATCCTCTATTTCACATAAATCTTTTGATAAGAACTCTCTTGAAGATTTTGGTGGGGCTTCTATGCCACAATCCTACAAAACATCGTTAGTATGCAAATCTAAACATATAGAATGATAAACATCATAATGGTTAGAAAACTCAATATGTAGTCTACAACAACAAGTAGTGCATGTGTGATTTATCTTGACATAAAAAGGTTTAATCATTTCAAAAAATCTTTGAGAAATACTAATTTGAGGATAATCATTTTCAAATTTCAGAAAAAATTGGGTTTGAGTCATATCCAAAAAATGCTTTGGATGTGGCTCACGATTCTGACTACCGATTCTCCTTCTTACCACATCCCTTTGATTTAGAGACGGCCTTGTGTTATTCTTCCAATACTCTTCAATTAGTGTTCTCAAGGCTTGGACAACTTCTTTATCTTTTCGTGATAGTCTCCCCAAGAATACCCATAATTCATTTGTATCATTGCCCTCAATTATTTGTCGCCTTTGAATGGCTCTTGATAAAGTTTTTCTACTAATTCTCGTTTGTTCACTAGTCTTTTTAATTAGACAAGCTCTCTTTGTTTGACAGCTTACCAAAGTTGATGTAATGACATGTCGGGTGACATTACTATCCTTTGAGCATGAGGTCCTACCCACACTCTCATAAGAATCCATTAGATTCTTCACAATAGTGTCTTCACTCGATGCATTTGATGTTCTCAACCCAAGAGTCTTCATGATGTTCCTATACTTTACACCCCACATCATTTCAACAAATAGTTGACATCTTGCAGTCTCATTTAGCCTTTCAAAGAATCGTTCCCAAATCTTATGAGCATATCTTCTACAAGTGCGTCTTGAAATCTTACCTTCCATGTGCTGCAAAATCTCATCATCAATATTAATCAAATACTTTGGCTTTCTACACAAAATTCTAGGTGGTGTTCTCTTAGGTACATACATCTCAACATTAGGAATTTCATCAATATTTAATTGAGGTGGGCTAGATTGTGTACCTTCGATCGAGGGTGGAGAAGAAGACATAGCTTGAGGTTCACATGGGGATGATGACATACCTTCTTCGTCAATTCCGAGTGATGATGTACTCTCAACTTGAGATGTGTTGGATGGTGTCCAACAATATTCACTTGCGGTACATGGTGTCCCTCCATATTCACTTGCAGTAGATGGTGTCTGTCTATATTCACTTGTGCTAGATGGTGTCCCTCCATATTCGCTTGTGCTTAATGGTGTCCCTTCATATTCACTTGTCGTAGAGGGTGTGTCTCCAACTACGGTATCTGAATCTGTCTTACGATGATGCTTTCGCATTCGTGCCTGTTGTGCTGCCAATTCCCGTTCTCTTTTTGACGGTTGAGGTTCCTCTACAGTCGGGTTGTTTTTATCAATCATTTCCAATTTCTTGTTTTCACAATATGCCGCCACCCAAACTCTCTCCTTTTCTTTCAAGGTTTCGTTCTCTTTTTCTGTTAGTTTCCTCTTTGTTTTTTTCTTCGGCATGGCGGATAATTCTATCTATACCATGGTAATGAGATGAATATTAGTTCCTAAAAAAATTATCCATTCAAGTTAATTGAAAAATATATGTCATTGAAGGCTTCATTTAAATAATACTTACAACCATCATGTACAAAAGTTAACCTAGCATGTAGACAAATGTGTACAAACTATGGAAGCACTAGGCTAGCCAGAGCACATTTCTAACTAAAAGTGAATAACCATGATGGTGATTCTGAAAACTAATGAGTGAATGGCATTGCGAGTGTTTGATAATTTTTTGGTGTAGGAGCACCTTGACAATCTATGCTTCCATTTTGAAATTTGATTCAATTTTGGGTATCTTCATGTTGTAAGAGGGTCATTAAAGACATTTTCAATGTACCGGTTATATGAGCTTTCAAAGGTGGTTGTTTGTTAGTTATAGGAATTGGGGGGAGTTTATTGTCATTGAGAAAGGTCTAAACAACCTCCATTGGCTCGAAGGGAGGATTTTTGTTCATTTTGAAATCCATTTTTTTGATAAAAAATGCTCTTTCGCAAAAATTCACTAGTGTTTTTGCACTTTTGTGCACTTGTACGCATCTATACAGCCTCCCCTTGATAGAAAACTAATATAATATTGTAGGAACATGTCTTAACTCTCTAATGCATCAGTTTTGAAGGCTTAACATTACGTTTGAAGGGAGCAATTGACAATTTTTTGAAACTACGCATTTCAAGCTAGTCAAGGGTTCGAGTAGGATTTAATTATGAAATGACCATCCCACCTACTGTTATGACTTGTTTCTCAGTTGGATGGCACATACATTGCTAGAGTAGGGTCTTTTATTGTTGAACATGCCTTGGAATGAAACTGATGACAATAGGATGGGATTCTTAGCTCAAACAAAAACTTTTCCATGAGAATTTGCGGAACCAAGGAGTGATTTTGAAAAAGTGTTGAAGGAGTGGTCTATGTTTTGAACTTTTGACCTTGTGCAGGGTATTTTGAAGATGTTTGATGCTTTGGAATGTTCTGGGAAGGCCCAGGTATAGGAGTTTCTATAAACCCTCCCTCTTTGCATTGAAAAATGGAGGTTTTTGTATTGGAAGTGTAGTTCAGTGGGTAAGGTCCTAAGACCTATAAATTATCTTGTTTTGATACCTAATTAAAGAATTTTTTTGGGTTTGGAAGTCTGGTGTGAATATCTAAGGTTAGTTCCTTTGTAAAATTGGCCTACCTGGAGGCCTAAAATAGTGAAAAGGTCAGTTTTCTTAAAGTTTTCCCAAAGGAGTCATGTGATGGGTTAAGGTTTCATTTTTGTTGTACTAACTCAAACAAAGATTTATTAAGAAAATAATGGTTTGGTTGTGCCTGAAGAATTATAGTTTGTGTTTGTAAACAATGGTGCCATTATGGAAGATTTAAGACAACTTGTGAATGACATAATCATTGGTTGATGTTTTGAGGAACCTAGTTGATTGTAATCTGTTATTTTCAAGATTTTCAAGGTCCTTAAAGAATTGGGAACTCTTAATGCTAATTTGAGTATACGAATCAAATGTTTTGTGAAGGGAAATATAGTTGAATAAGTGTGTCAAGAAAGGTGTTGATTTCTTCCTTTGTACTGCATCAGTTTGTGCAGAGGTATTGGAAGGTGTTTGGACCCTTCAGAGGAATGGGAGAGGCTTGGAGTTGTCTTAAAGGATGAATTTTCGTGAATGGTTATGAGTTTCTAATCAGCTTTATGCTATGTTACAATCAATTTTATGATGGTTAATTTATTTTTTTGAGTCTGAAAAAGAGTTGAAACCAAGTTCTAATGTTTTGATGAAAAGATGATTGAGTTTGTTTGTTGGTCTTCTTCAATTTAAGTTAGGGTCAAAAGTACCCTTGATGATTTGTGGATCCTGGTAGATGCTCTGCATCAAGATTAAAATGGTAATTGGCAAGTGTGTATAATGGTAATTTAAAATGTGCATTGACAACCTAAGGTTATAATGAAAAACAAAAATGAATGCAAGCCATAATAGAATGAAAGAAAATGTGTAAAGACTTCACATACCTTCAAAACTAGACTTTCAAATGGAGGAGTTCAACCCAATTATGTAGTCTTCGCTTCTTCTTTCTTCAAACTCCACAATAATTTGACATGTTCAAAAGCTTGTTCCCTTCCACACTTCAATTGTATATTAGTTTTCAATGGAATTCAAATTTCAATTGATATTATATGTCTTTCAATGCAGAAACTCTGCTATTTCATGCAAAGGTGGTAAAAAGATCATGGAAAAGGTGGTGGAATGTGAAAAACATGCTTGCACACTTCACAACATCATCAAAAAGCTGCTTTTTGTCAGAGCACGCATAGAACCAGGGGAATATGCAGACTGTGGGCCTTGAAATCATGGGTATATAGAGTTCTTTACCATTTTAGTGGAGTAAACAACGTGCATGCACTATAACGTGCTTGTGTTATAACGCAAGCGCGTTATGTGAAATTTGGTTTTCTTAGTATATTTTTGAGAGTGGGAGGGAGAGAGGGGGAGAGTGGGAGATAGAGAGGGAGGGAGAAGGGGAGAGGGGGAGAAGAGAGTGGAAGGAGAGAGGGGAGAGTGGGAGAGAGAAGGGAGAGGAGAGTGGGAGACAGAGAGAGTGGGAGATAGAGAGGGAGAGAGAGAGGAGAGGGAGAAAGATAGAGTGGGAGAGAGTGGGAGAAAGAGAGAGTGGGGGGAGAGAGGAGGAGAGTGGGAGATAGAGAGGGAGGGAGAAGGCGAGAGTGGGAGAAAGAGAGAGTGGGAGGGAGAGAGGGGGAAAGTGGGAGATAGAGAGGGAGGGAGAGAGGGGGATAGTGGGAGAAAGAGAGAGTGGGCGAGAGTGGGAGAAGGGGAGAAGCGGAGAGTGGGAGACCGAGATAGTGGGAGATAGAGAGGGAGGGAGAGAGGGTGAGAGTGGGAGAAAGATAGAGTGGGAGAGAGTGGGGGAGAGTGGGAGGGAGAGCGGGGGAGAGTGGGAGATACTCTCTTAATCCATCAACCCTCAACCCTCAACCCTTAAACCCTAATCCCTCAACCCCTATACCCTCTTAATCCCTCAATCCTCAAACCCTCAAACCTCAACCCTCAATCCTCAAACCCTCAAACCTCAACCCTCAACCCTAATGCCTCTACCCCTATACCCTCTTAATCCCTCAACCCTCAACCCTGAACCCTTTAACCTTAATCCCTCTACCCCTATACCCTCTTAATCCTTGAACCCTTAAACCCTAATCCCTCAACCCCTATACTCTCTTAATCCATCAACCCTCAACCCTCAACCCTTAAACCCTAATCCCTCAACCCCTATACCCTCTTAATCCCTCAACCCTCAACCCTTCAACCCTAATCCCTCAACCCCTATACCCTCCTAATCCTTTATCCCTCAACCCTCAACCCTTAAACCCTAATCCCTCAACCCCTATACCCTCTCAATCCCTCAAACCTCAACCCTTCAACCTTAATCCCTCTACCCCTATACCCTCTTAATCCTTTAACCCTCAACCCTCAACCCTTAAACCCCAATCCCTCAATCCCTATACCCTCTTAATCCTCAACCTCAACCTCAACCTTTCAACCTCCTAATCCCTCAATCCCTATACCCTCTTAATCCCTCAACCTCAACCCT
>CM021102.1:227730548-227802594 GCA_007115665.2 Sequoiadendron giganteum
TAGAAACCATCAACCCTATAGGTCATCCACCCTAATACCTCAACCCTATACCCTCAACCCCTATCACTTTCTCTATCTATACATATCACCTCTCCCTCCTTCCCTCCCTCCCACCCTCTCTAATTGTCTCTATCTATCGTCTCCCTCTTTCTACGTACCTCTCGTTCAATCAATCCCTACCACCCTCTCTCAGTCCCTCTATCCATCTCTCTTTATTTCCCTCCCACTCCATCCCACTCTCTCCCACTACCTCTCTCTCCCTCTCTCTCATGTCTCTTCCTCCCACCCCCTCTCTCTCTAAGGTCTCTCCCTCTGGCAACCTACCTAGGTAACTCTCTCTTTGTCTCTCCCCCCTCTCTCTATCTATCCCTCCAACCCTACCTAGATAAGTCCCTCTCACTCCACCCCCCTCTTTCTCTACCTCTATCGTGTCACTCCCTCTCACACCCTCTCCCTCTCTCAGGTCTCTCACTCACAACCCCTCTCTGTCCCACTCCATCTCTCTCACACTCCCTCTCTCACACTCCCTCTCACTACCTATCTCTCAAGTCTCTCCCTCTCACCCCCTCACATTCTCACACTCTCAATCTCTCAAGTCTCTCCCTCACACTCTCAAGTCTCTCCCTTCGCACCCTACCTACATAACCCTCTCTTTCTCTTTGTCTCTCTCTCTCCCTCTCCCTCAATTCTCTCTCTCCACCCCCCCTCTCTCTCCCTCTCCCTCAATTCTCTCTCTCCTCTATCCCTCCCACCCTACCTAGATAAGTCCCCCTCACTCCAACCCCTTCTCTCCCACTCCCTCTCTTAAACTCTCACTTCCACCCCCTCTCCATCTCTCTAGACTCTCTAAATTCTCCCTTCGTCTAAAGACATACATACAAGCATAATACATATGTACATATAATCTTACATCCATACAAGCATACATACATACATGACATAAATGTACATAAAAATATATAAGCATACATTAATATATTGTCATTTAACATAAATTAAGACATAACGTGAGCGTGTTATAACGCACTTGCGTTATGTGTTAGTTGACATGTTCCCCGCAGAAGCAAAAACCATGTCAAAAGTGAGATATAACGTGAGCGCGTTATAACGCGCTCGCATTATATCTTGATTTGGGGATTCCCGAGCCTTAGGCTTGGTATTTGCCTTGGAATACCAATCGAAAGGCTTGGAGGGCATTCCCAACGACCAAAGACGTGTTTTTAAAAAATCCACCATATTTCTCATAATCGAGTTCGTGCTCACCATCAGGATTGCACGTGGTTCAATATCAAAAAATCGAGCACATGGGTAATGTTGGGTTATCTCTTAGCTATCCAACGATGTAATTTTTTTCACTTTCTGAAAATGTTAAGTCTTTCATCCATAATTTATTTTATCTGTATGTCTTTTTTTTGACAAAAAGCAGTGTTTGGTATTTTTTTCGTTATAAATTAACCGTTCATCAATTTTTTCAAATAAATTACATTTTTAGAAGCTAGACTCCATTCTACAAAATTAAAAAGTAAAAAAAAATAAAAATCAATTAGTTTCCAAAATTTGTAGGAGTAGCATGGCCAAAATTCTATTTTCAAGATATATGTCCACTTCACAAATTAGTAAAAAATCAAATATTCATTAAAAAATTATCAGAAAAATCATGCATCAACTACATACTGTCAGATAACTTCTAACCATTGCGATTTTAAAAATACTAAAAAAAATTTCACCGTACGAGGGTCATACAAGAGTTGCTATGTTATGTTTTTCTAAAAGAAACAACATCAATTTGTGTACGTCCCTTGTTTGAACCCCTTAATCTCAACCATTTTCAAAATAAATTAGTAGTTTAGAAAGTAGACTCAGAGCACTTGAATCCTTCTTTTTGTTCCATCTCAAAATTTTGAGTCTAAGTATCCTCAATTTCATGTCCAAGGTCAATATTTCTTGATTTCAGAAAAAAGTTGTCCACTTAAGTCTCCTTTTTGGGAACCATCTTTGTGCACTTACCCGTACTTTTTTTAAGATGTTAGTTTTGAACATGGGTGGTTAACTTGGTTGTTCCTAGGGTTAGGATAATTTATGGATGGAAGTAACCTAATTGGTCACTTTGTTATGTCATTACCTTTAGGATTGAATGTATGTTTTGGTTGAAAAGAGTGAATAGTCAAATACCAAATTGAGCTAAGGTTGGGTGAACATACGACTTCACTTTCAAGTGAATGATTATATCAAACTTTGGACAAAGTAGTCTAAGTAATGATTATATCAAACTTTGGCCAAAGTAGTCTAAGTAGCCACTATTTACACTATTCGTTCACTATGAGCTAGGTTTGCATACTAGGCTAGGAATGGCATACATGTAGGTTGTAGCCAGTGTATGGTAGCTCTAGTTATGTAGGAAAAAACACCATGCTTAGGAAGGTTAGTATTATGGGGTTATCAAATGAATCTCTTCGTCGACTTGGGTAGGGCCATCTTACTAGTAAGGTAGATGTGTGAGGGACTGCAGTAAGTTCGTGGTTGGCATAAAAGTACTTGAGTGATGCTCTCCCTCATATAGTTGGCGGTCAAAATTTGAGGATGTATGCTAGGAAGGACATATGGACCATTTGTATCTTTGTTTCTTTAAAGCTTATATGGAAGCTATGTATGTATTAATGCATATCTATCTTTATTAAGAAATTGTATAAAGGAAAATGTTATCATTGAAATGAGATTATGTAATATGAAGCCATTACTTGGGATTTTGTAATGATTCTTTTGTAAATGCAATGGGAGTTTAAAATGGGATTGTTTCAAATCTGCATCATGTTATTGAAATAGAAAATAATAAAATTATTGCTATTAATTGCAAGCATAAACTATTGACATATGGGTTAAAACATAGGTAAATTCATTGGGTTAAACATTGGGGGGACACAAAAAAAGTACCAGTACCAAGTGATTTTGAGAATTTTGTAAGTTGAAATGAACTTTTCAAAATTCAGATGGAAAATGAAAAATTTACTTGAACAAATAGGAGAATGGTTTTCAACCACATTGCAAAAAAAATGGATAGATTTTTGTTTAAAGATGATTTTGGGAACTTTACCATTCACCCTTGAAGGCAATATTTTACCCCAATCAAAGTTAGATGATCACTATCCCATTAAATTGGAAATAATGGGAGAAAGGAGATCCGTGAGGTGCCCCTTAAAATTTGATAACATGTGGTTTAAGGATTAAGAATTCCTAGGGTTGATTGATATTTGGTGGAAGGGCTGGAAAATAGAGGGTTCTAGGATATTTGGTGTAGTATCTAAAATGAAAATTCTCAAGAAACAATTAAAGGATTGTAACAAGACTCATTTCAAAAACATCTTTAAATCCTAATGAAAGTTGGAGGAATTATAACTGACAAAACTAAATGAAACAGTATTGTCCTACAAAATGAACAATGAGAGGTATCTGAAGAAAAAGGAGTTGCTCAAAGAGTATGAGGAGGTGCAAGCAAAAGAAGTATCCTAACAAAAAATTGAGGGAGACATGGATGATAGAAGGGTACGGGAACACTAAATATTTACATAACACTACTTGGCTCATAGAGAAATCAACAAAATCATAATCTTATGAGGTGCAAATGGGTCAAGCATGGAGACTTCATAATGCATTTCCATTGAAGCTGTCATTTACTTCAAAAACCTATTAAACAATGTGGAAGGGTCAAATCTCACATCACAAAACCAAATCTTGAGGGATATTCCCCATTTGGTCAATGAAGGATTGAATAAGATGTTGATGAATAAATTATATGGCAAAAGAAATCAAGGTAGTGACATTCCAGCTACACCCGGATAAGGCACTAGGACTAGATGGTTTTCCTGCTCATTTCTTTCCAAATTTATAGAGTACAGTGATTCATGATGTGGTGGCTACCATAGAGGACTCAAGGAGCTCAGGATTGGTTTTAAGAGAGATGAACAACACTTGAACATTGCTTTTATTTTGAAAAAGGAGAAACCATCATCACATTGAGTTTAGACCCATTTCCCTCTACAACACCCTGCACAAAATTGTGGCAAAGGTAGTTGCAAATAGACTGAAAATTCTTTCTACCAGGGATAATCTCTGAGGAGCAATTAGGGGTTGTTCATAGGAAATCAATTCTAAAAGGGGTGATCATCATGTAGGAATCCACTCAGTCTATTCAAAGGACCAGAAAGAAGTTATGCTACTAAAATTGGACATTAAAAAAGCATATGACCGGGTTGGATTGGATATTCTTGTGCAAAGTGCTATTGGCATTTGGGTTTGATAAAAATTGGATTGATTGGGCTTTTAACTGCACAGCTAGCCCAAGATTCTTAATCATCATGGATGGTTCTCCAGAAGATTACTTTGAGGCATCTATAGGAATAAGATAGTGAGATCCTCTATCATCCTTCTTGTTCATTATCATAGCAGAGGCTCTAGGAAGGGATTTTAGGGCAGCAACAAACATTAGGTGATTGGTGAGAATTCAAATAACAAGAAATGTGCCGGCGGTAACCCATCAATAGTTCACAAATTATACTATGATTTTTGGAGTAGCTAAGTGCTATGAAGCTCACCAGTTGAAGGACAGTTTGGATCTGTATTCAGAGGCTTTTGGTCAAGAGGTAAGTGAAGTGAAATCGAAAGTGTATTTCTTTTACACTGCTTCGTGAAAATAGTTGGAGATCCTTAGGACACTAAGATTCAGGAAAGGTTAGTTTCCATGCACATACCCTGGATTGTTGTTAGCAAAAGGTGTGAGTAGTGAAAAACTATGGGATCCACTGGTAAATAAAGTAGATAATCGAATTCCATCATGGAAGGGGCGGTGGTTATCGTCCCAGGCTAAAAGACTCGTAATGTTGAAAGTTGTTATTTTTACATTTCCTATATATTTTTTATCTTCCCTAGCATTACCTAAGGGGACATACTAGATGTTGAACCAAAAACATGGGGAATTTCTTCTAGAAAGGAAATGCAGATAAGAAAAAGTTTACACTAATCGCATGGGATAGGATTTGTAAGGCGAAGGAGGTTAGGGGTACGGGTTTAAGAAATCTCTTGAGGAAAAACAAGGCACAAAGGGTTAAGCTGATTTGGAAGATGTACAAAGAAATTAAATCAAAAGGGTATGAATTCTTTGAAATCAATATCTAGGGAATGAAAGTGAGAGTAGTATTTTCATGTCTACCTCCCTTCTCAAAGGCTCAAGGATTTGGAATTTCATGGCAGAATGTAGGTCACTAATAACAAAGTTTTTATCTTGGAACTTTATGATAGTGGCTCAGATCACTCTTGGGAGGATTTATAGGGGGGTACCCTACTATTGATAGTTTTTCAAACCTACAACACACAAAATCTCTTTTATCACAAATGCGAGACATGGAAGTCAGGGACTATTTGGAGATGAACAATATTGACAAAACCTACACATGGCATTGGAAGGACATCAGTAGACTAAATCTCTCGACCACTAAAATATCATGGTTGTATAGTCGATTCTCAAGGATAGAACCATAATAATTCAAGAGGGCAAGGATAGGGTGGTGTGGACTATGTCTAGTTTAGGCCAGTACAACACAAAGGATGGTTTCTTAATGTTGGAGACGATGGATGGGAGGACTGCGATCCCATAGAAGTTATGTTGGGATAGTAGATACTTGTATAAGGTGGGAGCCTTCTCATGGATCACAATTCAGGGGAGGATTTTGATTGCAGACACATTCAAAAAATGGGCTACTAAGGCCCATCATGGCGTGTGATGTGCAAATTATCTGAGGAAGAGGCAAATCACTTACTACTAAGATGACCCTTTTCCCAAGAATTTTGGTCGTGGTCGTGTGCAAAGTTGGGTTGGTTCAGTGCACTTCTGAATGGAATCTTGTCTCTCTTCAAATCTTGGCCACTTTTAAAAAGGAAGGTGATGTATTCATGAATTTGAATAATTAGTCCTTTTATTCTTTTGTGGGAATTATGGAAGGAGAAAAATAGGAGGGTATTTTAGGAAAATTAAATGTTTGTCTCATCCTTTCAAACAAAGGTGGAGGTGGCCATAGTTGAGATTATGAATATCAAGGTGGCAAGGCTAAATCCTCAAAAATTGGAGTTCATGGAATGTGATGCAAAGTTGAGGTTGAGATGGTTATTCTTAGGATCCCAAAATTTGGTAGTAAGGAGGTAGTGGGAAAGCAAGATCTAAGTGTTAAAGACGTTTGGAGGCTCCCTGCTCAATTATGGGTCAAGCCAAATTTTGACAGGGCATCAAGAGGGAACCAAGGGAGGTAAGGTGTGGTTTGCATAATCCACAACTCAAGTGGGGCTACAATAGGGGAACTAGTGCCCCCCCTTCTAGATGGGATGAATAGTGTTGCAGAATTATAGGTAGTGATCCAAGGACTTTATTTTTTCCATGAATTAAGAATTAGAAGTGTCAAAGTCGAAGGGGATTCTTTTCTGGTGATAAGTGCCCTCAAGGTGGGAAATATTTCAAACTGGAAGATAGAAGGGTTGGTGGAGCAAGCTGTTGAACTGTTGGGGAAGCTTAAGCACTTTATGATCAACCAAACGTATACAAAAGCCTACTCTAAAGTAGACAAACTAGAAAATCTAGGCACAGATGGGATGTGCAAGAAGCACTCTTATCCCTCATCTCTTAGGGATTAATTAGTGTTGAGGGTGGTCCCAAGTGCTAAAGGTCGGGGGATTTGGGGCTGTATTAGGACACGTGGTACTCATTTGCATGTTTGGGGGTGCGGCTTGTGTTTAAGATGTGGGGGGTTGGGATGAGATGACAGATGGCCAAGGCAGAGTCAAGTGGTATACATGCAACACCAAGGCATTTCCCTAGAGTTTTCTCTGGGCCTTTGAAGAGTTAGAAGCACAAACAAAATCTAGCTGCAAAGTGCAAAGTGTAAAGTTGAAGTATGGGGAGCTTCTGGTGCTTGACCACGTGGCACCAAGACACTCCCTTTGAAGTCTTGATTGATATTTGTGGTAGTGTTATACATGAAGATGATAAATGGCTACATTAATGCTGGGTCGAGGACAAGTGGCACCTAGATGTTTTATGGCATACCTCACTTGAGTTGAAGTTGGGAGGTGTTATGATGGCAAGACAAGTGGGGTTGTTGGTTGTGGGCCACATGCCCCTTACAGAGAGACAAGTGATGATAATTTAAAAGTGAATTAATATTGCATTCCCTTTCACCTGTGCATATTTGACATTTGGGAATAATTTAATTAATTTGGGTAATTTTCATTCATGCCAGCCTATTTACTTCAATGTGTGTACTTGTTGCATGGGTGTAATGGTGAAGCATTACTTATGCCTAGCCCCTGCCTTTGTGATAAGACTAGGGGAGGCATTTTCAGTTCAGAGTGGTTGTACAATTAGATTGTGATCTTATAAAGCCTTCAATTGGTAAGCCTTATCACATGCGTAATGGTCTTTAAAGACTAATGTTGATGGCCAAAATTTTAGTAAGAATAAAATATTTTGTGGGCAGACTAATGGACACCCCAATTAGGCTAGTTAGCTCTAAGAGGGAGATGGTATTTCTGGGTGAAACTTTTGAGCTCATATTGCAGTGGATTCTTTTGGAGAGTGATTTCTTATTGCTTGGGGCTATGAAATTGGTGTTGGAACATGAATTCTTGGGGGAGGATGAGAGGTATAGAGTGGATTTAGATATTGCTTCTCGGTTGGTTGTAGCATTGTTGGACCTCCAACTTCCAAAAGGTGAAGTGCTACAATTAACAAGGAAGTTGGTGAAGTTGGAGCTTCTTGGAGGTCTCGACGAGGTTGCGACCTCTGCTCAGCTAGGAGATAGAATACCTAGGCCAAAGGACCTAGAATTTCTCAATATGTCGGGGGCGGTGGTTAGGCTATTTCCCTTCTTACTAGACATCAAAGGTGACAAACTATTGCTACGTAGGACTTGGGCGATGGAGGGAGTCAGGTTCTTTAGGAGATGGTTGCACATGGAACCAGTGTAAGACTTTGCTTGGGTGGGTGACTTTAGAGATTATCTGCAAGATAATGTGGGTGAATAAGTTTTTTGGCTTCAAATTTTAGCTTTTTTGTGTTCGCCATAGGTCGATTGTGGCAATTTTGTAATTATGGTTGGATAGGATTGTAGGGGTTGATCCCAATTTTGATTAGCAACTTCTTTTTGACTAGTTGGATATAAGAGCTTTGTCTAAGCTCTGTACTGTATACAAAACATATATTTCCTTTTGAGTATCAATAAAAATTACTTGCTTATGTATTAAAAAAACCAAATGCCAAGGTCTAAATGTTAACAAACCAAAATGCCAAGATCTATGCAACATATATGATGTTGTTTAATGGCAATATTGGTCTAATCTAAATCTCAAAAAGTCTGAAGCCCTCTCTACAAGTTGTGATGGGCTTGATCATTACAATTTAACATCGTTCACATGAATTATAAAAAGTTAAACAAATTAGATGGAAGATAAATTTTTTGTACTTCTATCACGATTCTATATGATTTATAATTTCATATCAATATACATAAAACAAACATAAATAAATTTAATAAGAAAAATAAAAATATATATTTTCATGTAAAAAATGTACATATTAATATAATTTTTTTTCGAAATTTAATTTTTTTTATATCATTTTCCAATTATCATACAATATTTAGAATTTATTAATGAGATTGCTTTGGTGCGTACAATATATCTGAAGTCAGATATAGTGCTGTCACTATACAAACTATTATGGGTTTGTTGTGTAGTCTGATTGCTCATTGACTTCATCCCATGCTTTTCTATGTTTCTTGGTTATCGACTAGTGGTGACATTTGTGACATTGCCTAGTTATGTTTCTCACATCCGCGACAAAATCTTACTCTCAGAACAAAACTTACCAGTCAGAGCAAGACAATCTTGAGCTTACCACACAATAAGATTAAATAGCTACTACTATTCGCAACTTTACTAATAATTGAGCATTTCCCTTTACAGCTTAACATCTAACAACATAATAATTCAATCCGACAGCTTGTAATTCCGTACATTATATCTGACAGAAAATTTGCTTTGCTTTAGGCGATTCTTAATAGAATGCCATTTTATAAAATTGTAATACAAGACTAAAATACGTCCTAAGTAACTTTAAATCTTCTTTTCAGTACAGTGGAGCAAATGGTTTCTTCATTCCTAAGTAAAGCTTTTATTCCTCGTCATGGCACACTTTACTCTTTTCTAAGCATAACTTTAATAGTTACTTCTTCATAGAGGAGTTTGTTAGCATTCTCTGCCTCGCTTACGAATAGGAGTTCCTTAGATTTGTTGTAGTTTCAGGCATCGTGTGATTGCTAGAAAATCTCCATGTCTGAGCGTAGGCACCAGCCATTCAAGAACAACAGACAGTGGAATAGAAATAACACAAACAACATAAACGCTAATTGGAGCAATGATCGGTTCTACACATCTGGCTTTCAATCTGCAAATCAAATCGAGAGATGGCTAAATGATCAAGATGCAATTCCCACAAATCATCTCATTTCTTATCTCAGTTCAGATGAAGGCCGCCATGCTCTCACACAGATTGTAGACAATCGCGCTCTACCCTTCCACATTGTTCTCAAATTAGCTAAGCTGGTGAGCAGAGATGACATGAGGGTTAGCTTACAGAAACATGATACAAATAGAATATATGGGGTGTTTGTAGGCTCTGCCTTTCTTGCGCAGATTCAAGCCCATGTTGCAAACATGGTACGGCCTAAGGCAAAGGATATATGGCCGTTCCTTCATCTTTACCATGAATTGCAGAGTCGAACTGAAGATGGATGGAAGTTTGTTGCAGTTGAGGCTCTTAAAGAAGCAGTCGAGGGGCTTCCTGAAGATGATGAGAAGCGTGAAATCTATGCAGAGTTTTTGAAGGTTGTGGAATATCGAGATAAATTGAAACAGCTTCAATTTCTTGCAAAGATAGAAGAGGCTTCCCAGGTGAGATCTGTGGTTACTTAAACCAAGCATCGAACATAATTTTAGATTAACGAGTTTCTTTTAATAGCAAATACCTAGATTTAGAGTAAAAGAAATGTAGACCAGATCTTAAATTTACTGTTTCAGGGCTTAAAAGCATAGATCGGAAGTGAAAACCAGAGCTAAAAGTCTAGTCTAGCATTAGATCGACATGTCGTGGTATTAGTCTAATTTAAATAAAATTATATATATTTTATAGGAAACGTCTCGTCAAATCATTTTAAACAAAAAATATATAAGAAAACAAATAAGGGTTTTCATACGTTGGTAAGTATGGACGGTTTAGAGTCCACGATATACTAAACAAAGAAGTTCCTTTACAAAAAACTAATTAATAATTTAACGTATTGAATAGTTATTTTTCATTTGATAAATAATGATTTTATTTAGTTCATAATTTTTTTAATTTTATTTTAGATTTATTCAATAATGATTTTATTTTATTTGTATGTGTAGAATTTTTTTATTTAGTTAAGAGTTATTTAATTTATTAATTTTTTTTTTTATAAGATTTGCTTTAGGATTCAGGTATCACTAAGTTTGAGAAAATTGTTTAAAGAAACAAAACAGACAAGTTCAATGGATCAAGAGACCATTATCTTCTATAAACCTAATTAGAGACCTATTCTAAGTAACGTAAACAAACTACCGACCATGTTCAAGGATTACAACAAAATGAACAATGGGGGTTGAGGCAGATTACGTAGGCCTCACAACCTCACCAAACATATATTTACATTATCACATGCTCAAATGCCTGAAGACTTAACAACATTTGCCAACTCCACATAACCATCATTCTTTCCCACTACCTCCACTTCTAGATCCATATCATCGCCATAACAATTGGAGACCACTAGAATAGGTTCCATAGGAAGGAATACCTTCAAGAACTTTGTGATTTCCTCAACAATACAATGAAGCCAAAGTTGGCATTGTTCTATGGCACATAAATGGCCTAGAAAACAATCAAATTGTGCATCCAACTAATGAAGGACATCTCCCAATTCATCATGTAATAGGAAAGAACTTAAAAATTCATATAATACTCCTAAAACATTCTGAAACGTGGTCATCATCTCCCCTTATGGGAGATGGAAGGTAGAAGTCTCTAAATGTCATCTCTCAACAAGCATGGTAAGCATGAATCTCTTTATGTGGATATTGAGCATCTGTGCCATATAGTATAATCCTACCACTTCCACATGCTCCACTTGGAATCTTCAAATCAGTGTCTTCACCAACACTACTAATCAATGTCTCCCTGACACTACTATCATCAAGGGCTCCAATAACCACACCACAAAATCACACATCCAGGGTCCCCTCCCCTAACTATGCATCATTTTTCATAAAGAAAATATGTCATCCACCCCTTGCATATATTATACAACCGCCCGCACATGCACCACTTTTTCATATACAATACCTATCCTTACATATATGTCATTTCATCATATATTCCATAACCTTATATGTATACACTAGACTACATGTAGATATGCTACCCCATCCCATGTATACCCCATTAGATCATGTATACATGTTACAACTAATTATGTATATACCATTCTAGCATATATGTTATTATCCCTGGCATATATTCCACTATTTCATAGAAATAAACTTTTTTATATTTTCATATATGCTATAGAATGAAAATCCACCTATGAGTATACGCTTAACCTAGTTTTCCCATGTTAAGTGTGTAATAAATGTAAATTAAATCTTTCTAAAGTGGCATTCACATGGTCCTATTCATTCCACTCACCTATACTCTCAAACACTCTCACTATAATGCTCCTAGACTACAAAGTGATTTATTTCTCTTGCTACATCTCTCATCAAGCTCAAAGGTCTCTTCACTATTTGTGAAGAGTAAAATTTAAATTTACCCCACCCCAACCCCTCTAGATCTATAGATTGTTTTTGTATTTCACCCTTTTTTGAATAATAATCTATGTTAAAAAAAATATGCATTCATAAAAATAGGTAGTAGTTATATTCTAAAGTTCAAATGGGCAACATCCCAAAAAATATAAACCAACAAAATAAGAGGCCACTAGGTGACATGAGTTATGTCAGTAGATGGAAGAAGGGGGTCACAATCATTTGACTTACCCAATACATTAGTAGGGTCTAGGATGATATTAGGGACATGTATAACTTTAAGAAGCCCCCCTAGAGAAAGTCCTAGCAAATATTTCACTATTATGGGAGAAAGTATTATTTTAATAAGAAAATCTTGTTTTTTTGGAAAAAATATTAATTTTGTTGACAATTTTTTAAAAATCACGAGAAATTTGTAGAAAAACTTGGTGAATTATACTTGTATTCAAACAAATAAAATAATGAATTGTTGGTGAATTATTCTTGTATTCAGAAAGATAAAATAGTTTTGTTAGTGAATTAAACTTGTATTCAAACAAACAAAATAATTTCATTGGAAAATTAAAATTGTATTTGAATAAATAAAATAAGCTTAGTGGCAATTATATATAAATATTCAAAACTATAAAATTAATTGTTTGGTGAATGTGCTCGTAAATTTTTGAAAAAACATAATGTGGTTGGTGAAAATGTCAAATGCTAAATGATAATGATTAAGTTACTTGGTGAATTTATAACTTTAAATAGGTTTACATATACATATTGGATGATCACAAATCAATGGCATAAGTTATTTTTTGTGCCAAAATTTTGAAACACCCAATTTTATACATAAAGTCTCTAGAATAGAGACACATGTTCAATGTATTGTTAGAAATTGTTGATTAGCAATTTTTTGTAATAATATTATGTGTGCCAATATGGTGAATCAAATTCTGAAAGGTTGATTATTGATGTCTTCAATGGATATCTACTTCATCTATGGTGAATTAAATGTTGAAGGGTTGAGTATTGTTGTCTTTGATCTATATATACTTCACCAACTTGATGTTCTTCGTATCCTTTATAATATATTTACTTGAACTCTCTTTTCTATTCATTGTGATATGATGGATTATTCTTGGTGGGTCATGATACCCAATTTTTTTTGGGAGAAGAAAAACAATAATGCATAATTTAATGAATAAAATTTAGGTAGGGTATTCACTATTTCTTGTGTGCTTGTTGAGGAGGCTATCAGAATAATTCTAGGTAGTGAATGTATTAAAACAACCCGTGTTCTCTATTTTTTGAGGTAGCTTCTACTTTTTTGTCCAATTTTATGGTAATCTTGTAGGATAAACAGTTGGTGAAGATGCTAGAAATATCTTATTTCCAGCCTTTCAGTTTCTCTCTTTCTTCCTTGGAGTTGGCACTTGATCATTATAATTTAGAATTTGGGTTACCCCTATTGATGAAATCTTTCCACAATTTGAATTGGCTTCTTTAGTTTTAATTAGTGTCCTATTTTTATGAGGAATGGTTTTCTCTGTGATACAACATATGAATCTCTTCTCGGTCTGGGTTGTTGAAGGAAGGATTCTGGTGATGCTCTCTTCATCTCTACTTTTAATTTGTTTAGTTCAATTTACCTCCTACTCAGACACCTAGTTGAGGTCCTCCATCATGATCCTCTACCACTAGTCTCTTCCGCTAATGCTAGATTGAGTGGAATTTGTGAGATATAGATTTAGTGTTATTGTTCTTGTCATTTTTTATTTTGTAATCGTAATGTATGTTCTAAGGAGATTTATATATTGTTATACATGGAATTTTTGTATTTGTTAAAAAATAAGGCTTGGTTTAAAATACAATAATTGATTTTTGAAGAATAAAAAGACCTTTAAAATCTTTGTATGATTCTTTTTTTCATCTCTTTAACATATATATTAGTCTTAATTGTTCATCTTTGTACAAGGATTCAAAATTTTATTTCATAGTCCTTTGATCTCAAATTTTCACTCTTGATTCCTCTAGATTCCACTGTCGAAAAGTCAAAAATAAAATCTGCAAATGAGTTTTTGTGGCTTGATAACTTTGATGAAAACTTTGAAAACTTTGTGAAATTGCACTTTTTATCTAATTTCAGTCCTTATTCACTTGCAAATCTGCACATAGAGAGAGAGAGGGAGAAGGAAACATGTTTGTTTTTGGGTGAATAGGGTTTTCCTTGGTCAAACCCCAGTTTGGTAATTCAACCTTGATAATGAAATATAATAAATGACAAGGATTGATGAATGAAAAAATCAGTCACAAATCACCAAACCCTTAATGGATGCCCTTAGATGACTAAATTCTAACACATCTCTCTAAGGATTAGATCTTGCATGAATTGGCTTGAATGATTGCTTGATTTGATACTTGAATGCTTGAAACCTACATCACAATGTAATCTCCAAAACATAATATAAACACACACATGAATCTTTTCATGATGTCATGATCTTGATTTTCTACTGTAGATGCTTGATAAATCTTCTCTTCAATGCTCTTGACAATAATATTTGCTCTTAGGATTGATCTCTTGAAGTCTTAGGATTTGAATTGATAAAATAACTATGTATTTATAGGTTTTTATGTAATTTTTTGAAAATTAGAATCCACAAGCTGACATTTGAATCTTGAATTTGAATTATTAAAATGCCAGCAAAAACATATTAAAAATTAGGTCTTGGTACTTAAGGAGGACCCATTCACCCTAGGGCGAATGGGTCTTGGGACTTAAATCCAAGACCCACAATTTTCAAGATGTTTAAAATAATGTTAGCATTTGTTTAATATCAGTTTCCCTTTCAGAAAACAAGAATAATAAGGATTAGGATTGCATAATTTAGGAAATTAGAGGCTTAATTAAGTCCAATTAATCAAGGGGATGAAAACATAGTATGAAAATGTAAAGGAGTACATTTTCCTACACTACATTTAGCCCCCACTTTAATGAGACTATGAGCCCTATGCTCAAACTCACACTAGGAAAATAAGCTAAGAGAGGTCTAATTGTACACTTGTAGGAAAGATGAGATAACAAAGATCAAGGAGGATGATCAATCCCTCGGGATCAAAGATCCCATGGAAAACCAACAAAAGAAGAAAGAGACATGAAAATAGACCAATGAGTGCAAGATACAACATCACACAATGCCAAAATTAATGTAATAAAATATGAACTAGAAAGTTGTGTTACACCAAGTCCATCAAACACGCTCTCATGGCACCACAATAAGCAAGTTTTGTTATGCATGTTGTGTTGGATGTTGTGGTTGTTTTGTTGATATATTTATGTCATTGATATCAACACTATTAGCATTTTAATCTACTTAAGGCTATATATGTCGAAGAGATTGAGAAAATTGTAAATAATATAGTACAGGAAACCAGTGGAGCTGAGAAGGTCAGAATGTTGGAAAGCTCTGTGTGTTGAAGATCTGAAGGTGTGCTTCAAAGGGTTTGTTGTTGAACCTTTCTAGTATGTTGACCGAAAGTTTCAAAGGTACGCATGAAGTTGTGTGGAAGCTATGAAGATCCGTGTGCCTATAGTTATTCAGTTTTTGTAGATGGTGTTCTTGGTCAAAGCGGATGAGATTATGGTAATCTCATGTGTTGCACATGTACCTATGATGTTCATGGATGAGTCTAGATCGTACTCTATCCTTGTTGTATTTCTGCAGTGATTGGAGTGTTCATGATCGAAGATTTTTCCGATATGTGCCTGAGTATTCATGTTCTTGGCCGACATTGTGGTGTTAGCCTGTTGCGGATCCATGAGGATTAATATTTTATTGTTTGGCATATTTGGAGATGTTTGTTTGGGTCCTCACTATTTTTTGACCGACTTGTGTTGGTACGCATTGAAATTTATTTGTTACTTGTGGCCGACTGAATAGTGGATGCAAATCCGTGTAGCGGATATATATACAAGATTTTTTTTCTCATTTATGAGAAGTGCTCAAGTGTACAAGTGATGTACAAGTGCGAATAAAGGTCAGATCATTCAAAGCAAAGTTTGGAAGAGTTTGAAGAAGTTTTGTGTGCCTAACTGGAATTGTAATTAGGCTTTTGTAGAAGCTATTTTCTTAGTTCAAATTCATCAGATGGATTTCATCTGATTACTATATGTAAGGCAGTGAGCCTTCCCTTTGAGTAGTGTGCTCTAGGCAGTGTGCATGAATACAAGTGCATTCTCGTTTTATTCTTCATTATACTTCTAACAGGGTATAATCTTGTGGAATAACATCCAGCATGGTTTTTCCCCTAACAGGGTTTCCACGTATAAAATCTTGGTGTTCATGTGTCTTTGATGTGTTGTTCTTATGCTTGCACTGTTAATTATTAGATCTATGATATTAGGATTGGTTAATATTGTATAAGTTTGATTTTGGTAACAACTGATTCACCCCCCCTCTTAGTTGTTTATCCTTGTTTTTCAACAGGCTAGCCATGAAAACATGCTCACGAGTGCAGTTTGATATACACTCAATGAGCCTAAAAAAGTGAGAAATGAACAAGGTCTAGTACAGTCTGATATGCACTAGGTGTGTACCCGCAAAACAAGTGGTGATGGGAAAGTCATGTCAGGTCTACAAGTTCCCATACGTCAACCATACCAAAAGTTATACTCCCTGATAACTTTGATAAGGTGTCACATATGACAACCACAAGGCTAGAAAGTTGTGTTATGCTAGAAACTAATGAATAAAGACACCACCAAGTGAGTTGTGTTATGCTTTGTGGCAAATTTTTTTGGTTTAAGATAGTCAAATGGGTTTTTCTTAGTTCATGAAAGGTCTCACTTTAGGGAACATCGTGCTCAATATCACCATCAGGAGAGGACCAATTGAGAGATAAAAGATTCACACCTTAGGGAATGCAAGACATAACATTACCACTAATAGGGATGTCATATGCAAAAAAAGGTCACACTCTTGAAGGACATCAATCCCAATGTCACCAACAAGAAGACACATCACATGAAATAAGAAGACCACACATTGAATAAGAGGTCACAACATCAAGCATGCAACAAGTGGGAGGCATAATTACTCCCACTTTAAGGAAATTGCCAAACAACTTATTATGAGAAATTACTTTAAAGTAGAATACAATAAAATCTAATAGACAAAAGAAACATGAGAGCTTATTTGGAAAGCCCTATGCCAAGCATATGTTTCCAAATAAAGTTGCATCGTGAAAAGGAGGTTTCCCCCCATATGCAATCCTAAGATAACACATAAGAGATACATGGATCTGGGGTCAGTGTATGTATTTTCTACATTGATATAATTGAGCTTGAAATCATCACCATTCTCAAAACAACTCATGGAACAATGAGAACAAAGGAAGAATGACACGTAGAGAGAGTGAAAGCAAAGGGAAGCCTTTTGGGTCAACATGGAAGAGACCTTAATGTCTTGGTGCTTTGTATAGTCCCTAAAAGGAAAACAAAACAAAAAATGAAAAAGATAATGGTTATGACAGATGGAAGAATGAAGATACATATAGAATAATTTCATAACATATTCGCTTCCTTTGTATCCTTGCACGAATGGAGTGACAAGGGTCATCCAAAGTAGGTTAACAAACATAAAGACACACCAAGAAACATAGTATGGGGGATCACATTATGCACATGCAATCACACAAAGAACATAGAAAATAAATAAATCTAGTATGACACATGCGAGCTGACCTAAAGCGAGCCGTTTGCATCCCAATCTTGTTCATCATATATACAAAAGGCAAATAAGAAAAATTCTCATGATGGTTCACAATTGGATCTTCTAACATCAATTCCTTTCCTTTACAAGGAGGGGATTTGTTAGGAAGACTAGGGTTATCAATGATTTTATCTTATTTTATCGAATCATTCCCACAAATGAGAGGGAGATTGAGATATGAGTGAAGATGGGGAAAAGTGTTGTTAAGGAATGTGTCAATGATATGAGCTAATGTACACACAATTTCTATTCCCAATTCATTATCAAGCATGTTTATCATGTTGTCTATGATAGGAACCACAATACTAGCAATATATTCAACATTCACAAGGTTTTGAAGTTTTTCTAAGGATTTATCCATTTTTTTGCAAGTTTTCTTGAGGAACA
Source organism: Sequoiadendron giganteum (assembly GCA_007115665.2). NCBI lineage: Eukaryota > Viridiplantae > Streptophyta > Pinopsida > Cupressales > Cupressaceae > Sequoiadendron > Sequoiadendron giganteum. Next base: position 227,748,608 of record CM021102.1, read on the forward strand.
TGATCAACAACGGTTTCAACATCAACAGGATTGGAGGTGATAAGACATGTTATTTCATGTATGGATTCCAACACGGGTTGACTATGTCAACACTATGAGTGAAAGAGTTAGAAAACCCAAGATCCACAACAGATGTATCGACATGAGATGCCATGAGTCTCGAACTACGTCTCACCGAAGTATTAGCAATAGGAAACCAAGTTATAATACTCATACAAGTTTCACCAAACTAAAAGTGCTCTAAAAATTGACAAAAGTACTAAAAGAATGTAGCAAACACTTAAAAATAGGAAGGACAATGCAAGAATATAAAAAAATATAGTAATTTTCAGATATGACATGCAATTTTTTTAAATTTTTTTAATGCAATAAGCTTAAAATGATGAGTTTTGAATGCAAATTTTATGTTTTAAATAAGCACTTATTTTGACCAATTAACTTGAATGAAAACAATTTCATAAAACTATAATTCCATAAACTAGTATTGAGATCTGAAAATAGACAGAAATAGAACAAACAAAAACAAATTACCGCTCAAAAATTTAAAAAATGACTTGTATAAGGACATATTCACCCTAGGGCGAATGGGTCCTTGCATAAGGGTTGAAAAAATTAATATCTGGATTCTAGAGTTGATATTTAAGGTCTCCAATTCAGGTTTTAAACAAACACTTTCAACTACAGATTTCTAGACTTTTATGATGAAATGCAAGTGCAATTTGATTACAAATAACAACCAAAATGAAAAATTTCTAGATGCAATTTTGTTTGAATTTTATAATGCAGATGATTGAAAAAAACTAATATGCAGACTATAATCTGAAATGGATGCAAAATGTATGCCAATTTTTTGAATTTTTGAAGTTTTAAACAATGCAAAATGCAACTTTTAAAACATTAAATGAAATGCAAACTAACACAATTTTGAAAACCCTAAATGAGATGCAATGCAAACTAATGCAAAATCCTAGATCTAGGGTTTGAAGGATCTCCAAATCATAAATCTTATAGTGTAATTATATTGTCAGGTTCACCAAAATGAAACAAAGAAAAATAGGTGAGGTGAAGGGGGGGAATGAATGGAGGAATGATGGAATATAGATCTAAGACACCTAGTTTTATTGTAGTTTCATTACGAAAAAAGAGATCTCTCCCAAGGATAGAATTTACTTTCAACCTTGAGGTGAGTCAACTCTATGGGGATGGGGGATCTCTAATTTTTCCTTATGGCAGAAAATGACTAAAATAAACTTTTGGGATATGAAAATAAAATGCCTAATGATCTCAACTATGTCATGCAAAACTTGAAATGTTAAAATGAAGCACAACACAAATAGAAACAACATTTTTTTGGAAGATATGAGAAGGGTAGATTGATGTGTACTTGTCACCAAAAGTGGTTGTTGAGTGTCCTACCAAGATAAATTTTCCCTAGGGAAAATGATCTATGTACATGGATTCAAAATTTGATTTTAAAGTCCTCTGATCTCGAATTTGTACTCCTGATTCCTTCATATTCCACTGTTGAAAAGTTAGAAATATAATTCGTAAATAAGTTTTCGTGGCTTGAAAAATTTGATGACAACTTTGAAAAAGAGGAATTTTTTTTTGACTAAAAAGGGGGGTAAAAGTATAAATTTGTGTCACACTTTTATAAAGGAAACAACCAACACTGATCTAACATTTAAACTTCAATCACTAGAAAGTGGCATATATGTTTTGAATTTTGAAATGATGTAAACTAATAAAATGTGTATTTTTTAGTATATTTTATGTTTGTATTTTAAAAAAAAGACAAAAGAAAAAATAAAGAATATAGGTTTTTATAGATTAACACTATAATTTAGTTGCTGATAAAATGCTGAAAAATGACGTTACATGAGACGTCAAGCTTTATACAGTAAATTTTTTTTTGTATATTTATAACTGGAAACTTTAGGGCATGGATATACTTTTTTGAAATTTTAATAAATATTTAAATGTGTGTGAATTAAAATACGACTGTTTCTAGTCGACGTCAACTTTTATATTAAATATTTATCTAAAATATAAATAAAATTATGTTATCTTAATCTTGATTCTTTTATCTAGGGCATCATATTTTTTTAATAAGTTTTAATATTTTTCTTGGCATGATAATCAACCTAATATTTTTGTGCTAATAACCTAATTTTAGTAAAAAATAAAAATAAAATAAAAATAATAATTGAATTATTAAAATAAATATATATTTTAAAACTACACTTATGGATCTACAAAAGGGTATTTTTACATTTAAAAAAAAAGTTATTTATATGAGTAGGAGTTGTTGAAACACTAAATTTTTGAAATAATGTCATTTTTTTAGTAAATTGGCCTAAAAGTGGTGCTACATATGCATTTAGCCACAGATTTTAGTTGGAAAAGTTGTGGAAGTATTTAACTTATCTAAAATGAATCTTACTAGATCATATGTTTGACAAAAAATGATTTTTAGTTATAAATACTAAAATTCACTTATGCTGATAAGTTGGCCAAAAGTGTGACACAACTTTATACTTTTACCAGGGAAAACATTAGTGGCGAATCTTGGCCAATTGGCGAATAATAGAAATCAGGAGCTCCAAAAATGGTGAATAGTAAAAGCTAAAATGAAGACTGGATCGCCAGGTTTTTACAAAAAGATAATTTCATCTCGATTAATTCGCCATGTAAACGATGTGTCATTGGTACTGATTCGCCGACAGTTTATACAATAAAATTTAAAAATATTAATAATATTCGCCAGTAATATTGTGTAATTCTGGAGAATCAAGAAGGGAATCTACTATATTCGCGCCAAGCTCTCGGAAAGACGTCTGATCAAAGCTTTGTTTGATCTCCACCGTTCACTGTTTCCAATAGCTCATGACATACGCCATCATCGTTGTATCGGTAGGACATCCCTAAGTGTCATGTTCGCACTCTCAAAATTTGCAAAATTTTGAGATGCCCATTTCGAGAAATTTGCCTCTGCACTTTCAGAAGTGCCCTTTGAGGGGTCAGTTTGAATGACCCACTTTGGAGAATCAGAACTTGAGGCATGTTGTTTTCCAAGCAAAATCCATTTGCAAATGTATTTGATTGACATATGTGAGCGTGTATGTCAATTTTCAGCTTCCCGCAATGTGTTTTGTCAGGGTTTTGAAAAGTGAAGCTGGAGGGTTTTTGCACTGTTCTGCTATCTGTAGATTTGACAGTTTGCGAAACGGCCTCCTGTTTGAGCTTGGATTTCTCAACCAGTTGACTGTTATATCAAAATGAATGTCATTATGTGTTCTCCATACCTAAATGATCTAGGGTGTCAGTTTTTAGAGCCTAATGATTTGATTTTCTATTTTTAGCAGATCGAAACCAAATGTAGATTGTTCAGTTTTGCAGTTGCATTCCTGACAGCCCTTCTGACTGGCCAACTTTGGTCGTTAATATCTTTTGATCAAGGATGTTTCATGGTTTTTCCTTTTGCACACGTGCTCAGCGTACCTTAATGTTCTACTGTGTCTGATGGCAGCTTGTCAGGAGTTGATTTGTTATGTTTACAAATTAGCAATCGGGTGTGTTCTAATTGATTCAGAACAGCTGCTGTTTCAGAAAGGTTCAATTGAGCAAATTGGCGGATTAATATCTTTCACCTCGTAATTGATTTCTCTGAGCTGTCTTTTGCACTATACTTATGGATCAAATGACTATGTGCTTGCAAGTTTTTAAGGTCTCATGAGGTCGTTTGCCCAATTTTCAAGAACAATTCCTGAAGCAACTTGACCTGTTTAACCCATTTTCCAAATGTGCCAAAAAGCAATTTTAATGACAACCCAGTTTATAATTTCACTTCAAGGACCCCCAGGAGTTGTCTCAGATCTTTTCAGGGTCAAATTTGTTCCAAAACGAATTTTTTTTTTAGCCAGATCCACATGGGGATCTGACATGCTCTTACTGAGAGACTCTGATTATGGAAAGGTATGAATTTCAAGACATTGTTCCATAATTGAATTCTCATTTGGTCATTATCACAAGTTTTTTCAATCAACAAAAATGAATGTGGAGGGTCTACTTCATTTGGCATAATGAGGATGAGGAAATTAAAGCTATTTCTCAGAGCTTAATGGTGAGGGTGATGCTATATTTGAACTTACCATGGATAATGTTGTAATACTATTTAATCTTGCTAAATTGTTGGAATAGATCTAGAGAAGATATGAAACCAATGTTGATAAGAACTTGTCGCCATTACTTTAGTGAGGCAACATTTTGAAATTGACATGGGATCAGGAGCAAATGTATATGGTCATTTTAAGACTTCAGAAAAGGATCAAAATGTAGACATGTGAAGATGGCCTATCATTTGGGTTTGATTCAGAGCTCAATAGAGTGAAGAAGACTAATGTTGGATCAAATTTGTTTACCTTTTCGAGCGACATTGATGATGTTTTTGGCACTGGAAAATTTGTGAGGCCTACAGAAGAATCTTAACGCAATCTTTTGTCTCCATGGATAATATCCACTTGGCGGTTGATGTGTAAATTGAATGTATTATTTTATCATGGGTGAGCTCGAGGCAATGGAACCAGACAAAGCTACGTAGTGTAAGAAATTTGACATACAAATTCTAGTGTGCTTTTCAAATGCAAATAGTATGTTTTGTAACCTTGGTGCCAAGGGATGGATATCCATCAAAATTCGCCTAGAGTTGATTGAAGGCAACAATGTCTGAAGGGCTCGAGTCACATTCGGGTGCCATGTATGACTGTATGCAGAAAGTAACTGTAAAGAAGATTTTGGAAAATTCCAAGGCAAGGGACTTCAGCCAGTGAGGGTGCGGACATTGTGAAACATGTCAATGGCAGGGGAATGGTGAAGTCCAACACACGGCAGGAAAGCCCGCTGCCAAGCACAATGGATGGCGTCCAGCAGAGAGAGGAGGCACAGCCTGCAGATAGTGATACCCACGCCAGGGAAGAAAGCTCGTGCAAAGTGAGTGGAGATCACCACGGAGAGAGGTGTAAATTGTGAGAGAAGGAGGCTCGTAAGTTACATAGAAGGTGAAGAGGCCCGTGAGTTGGTAAGGAGGTGGGTAGGTGGAGACCATCTCGCCAACAGAGGAAGGATGTGATCAGATGAGGAGAATGCATGGGCGCAGCCAGCAGTGGAGGCCCACGCATAGGGGAAGACCAAGCAGAGCAGCCCACGTAGCAAGGAAATGTAGCTTGCCAGTGAGGAAAGGGGAGCCCGCGCTTGGCACCAATGGAGGCTCATGGGCCAGTGAGGAGGAACTCGCGCCAAACACGCAGGAGTAGGTAAAGGGGAGCCCATAGTGGAGAAGGCGTAGCCAATGGAGAACCAGCGCATAGAAGACAAAGCCCACGCCAAACACAGCAGGAAGCCCGCAAGGAAATGCAGGGAGGAGCCCATGACTTGCAACATAAGGAGCAGGTGGGAAATGGAGCAGAGGAAGCCGCCATGAGTGAAGTTGTGAAGCTCGAGCACAGAGCAAACAAAAATTAGGGCAGAGCAAAAAATAAAGAAAATGGCTGAAGTAGATCCGACGGTGGAGGATGGAGGGCCGGTGCAGCCAGATCACAACCATCGCCTGCGATATCGTGATCAGGAGTTGATCACGAGATAACCATCACGGGATGGTGGGGAGAATGGGAGCAAATCAAAACATTTAATTTTTAATGTTTTCCTAAGTTTTGTCGGAAACACAAGGTGGGCACCCCCAATTTAATATCAATTTTTATTTTATGGAGAGGAATGGAGGTGGGTCCCAGCGTAGAGTTGAATGGAAAGTAAATATTGAATGGGAATTTTGGGGAAATGCAACATCATATTTGCCAATGCCCGCCATTTCGTGATCGGGGGTTGCTCACAAGATTAGCATCGCGGGATGGCGGGGAGTAGTAAACAATATAAAACATTTAAAATTAAATGATTTCCTAAGTCTCGGAAAAATATTAAATGGAAGCCTCCAATGTTTAATATTAAAAATTGCATTTCCACGAGAAGGAAATGGGGGGGTGGGGCCTGATTCTCCTCGGGTAAAAACATTTAATTGAAATATGAACAAACTTCAAAAGCATGGGGGGAAAGTTAATTATAAGTTTTTATTTTGATTTTTATGTGAAAATGCACAAGCTGGGCAGATGTTTTTTTTTTTAAAATCAAATGAAACTTTTTTACTGTGCTGGGTGAAATATCAAGTGGTGATTATTTTGCTGCTGGATAAAATGTTTTGAATACTTTTCATAGAAATAAAATGTAATATTTTATTCACTGAAGGGAATAAAATAAAGTAAAAGACAACAGTGAATAAAATACAGCCACAGTAAAATGTAGCAAAGAGGTGAAAATAGAAAATAGAGCAGAAAATGGTTTTTCACGGGAAGAGAGTTTTCTTTTTGCTGCAGATAATGAGTGAAGAGTGAAGAGTGGACACATGGCATTTTTTGTTGAAGAATGAATTGAACACATGTTATTTTTGAAACAGAATCAAGTTTGTTGCAGGGAAGTGGAGAGAATATTCTGCAGATCACTATTCAACGGTGGAGATGTTTCCAGATGGTTGTTACTGCTCGAATTTAGGGTTTCTTCTAGAGTCTCTTCTCCTATTCTTATTCTCTTCTTTTCTCATTGTGAAAGTTTGGCAAGTGAGCAAGTTAGGTTAGCAAGTAACCTAGCCGAGATTCTGGTGTGGAGTTGCATAAAAAATATAAAATCTGTAGTTACAGAGGCAATGCAAGTGGATTTTGTGTCATTCTGTTGTAGGATTTGAGTTTATTGGGTTTTAGTGTTTCATAACAGTACTGGCATTTGAGTTTAACTGAAAAATCCAGGCTCATGTCTCTCTTATGTGCAAGTGTATTCAAATTTTGAATGAAATAGTCAAGGGTTATTCTATTCTTCTCACTGTTGTGGTGTGTGCATTCTGGTTTTAGCATTAATTCAAAGAATTTATTAAACTGCTTAAATGAGATTGCAGATTGATATGTTCTGTACAAAGGATTGGGTAAGAAGTACTGAGCTGAGGTACAAATTGATGATACTATAAGGCAGTATAATTAGAGATATGTTATGCTATGTGTTAAAATATGATATGAACCATTAGGTGTTGGTGAATTTGACTCCTCCAATGGATATGGCACTGGTCTGATTTGCATCTATTCTTTGTGATGCAGTGTTTTGTTTGTCTTCACCTGGGGCTTGCTACCACCATTTTAAAACTTATGATTTATCCTTCACCATGAAACTGTGTTATAACCATCTCACGCTCCAAATGGTTGTTATTACTGATGAACAACCAATTCATTTCAGTCTTATCCCATTCTGTTGAGCTATTAAGTGAGATTATCTGTTATTTCAAAGTTAATGACTGTTTATGATTTTTGTTGCAGAAGTTGTAAACTCATTAACAGGGATCACCCTCCCGGGTCTTGCAGAGCCCAAAGTGTAGGAGGTTATTGAATATTAAAATCCTCGTCAGTTGGTCCAAGTCCTCTGAGCTGCCCTTGATTGGAAATTTGGCAATTCCATAGGTAGAATAGGAGACAAACCTGGTTTACATAAAAAACAACCAACATGTCTCACCGATGATGTTCACTCACACGAATAAGGCTTCCATACTCCACCTAGGGTCCACCAAGGCACAAGTACACCACTTGTGTAATTCTGGAGAATCATGAAGGGAATCTACAATATTCACGCGAAGCTCCCATAAAGACATTCAATCAAAGCTTTGTTTGATCTCCACCATTCACTGTTACCAATAGTTCATGGCATCTTTCATCATCATTGTATCGGCGAGACATCCCTAAGTGTCCCACCAATGATGTTCACTCATGTTGATATTCGCTCATAGAATGAACTTGCAGCCATCCGATTTAAAAGCTACTCGATGGTAAAATTTTCAAGTTTAATTTAGTCTTACTTTTCAAGTGATATTTTTTAAAAACACTTCATCCGTGTGTGTTCCAATGCATTTTCAATAGTGAATTTATGCTTGGTGGTGAGGGGCTCTGCCCCTCGACCCTGCCTGTATCGCAACAGGAGCGCGCTGGGGCCGCTGTCCCCGAACCCCACGAGGGGGTGTTGCCCCCCTTAATCCTCACAAGGGGGCTCTGCCCCCTTGACCCCCATAAGGGGCGCTGCCCCTTGATCCCGTCAGTGGTTGCCGCCCTCGGGCCCCTACTTCAATATTAAAAAAAATAAAAAATATATGGGGCAACTGCGTCGACCAACTATGCAAATTTTTAAAGGAGAGATTTTCCATTGTAATTAATCTTTTTAGTGATTATTCACTAGGATTCGCCACTTTGATTATTATTTTTACCAATTATTCATGAAGATTCGCCAGGAAAATTAATATTTTTTCTCAAATAAAAGGAAAGATTCGCCAGGATTTTACACCTTTGCCGAGGGGGGGGGGTTCTTAAATTTATCCCTGACTTTTACCCAAGGGTTTGCCTTGGTCAAACCTTGGTTTAGTAATTAAACCTTTATAATAAAAGATAATGACAAATGACAAGGATTGATGAATGCAAAAATATATGTCATAATTCACCAAACCCTTACTGGTCACCCTTAGAGGACTGCAGTCTAACACGTCTCTCTAAGGATTGGATCTTCCATGAACTGGCTTGAATGATTGTTTGATTTGATGATTGAATTCTTGCTTGAATGCTTGAAACCTACATCATAATGTTATCTCGAAAACATAATATAAACACACATGAATCTTGACATGATGATGTGATCTTGATTTGTTATTGTAGATGCTTGATAAATCTAATCTTCAATGCTCTTGACAATAACATTTTCTCTTAAGATTGATCTCTTGAAGTCTTAGGATTTGAATTGATAAAATAACTATGTATTTATAGGTGTTTATCTAATTTTTCAAAAATTAGATTCCAAAAGTCGACATTTGAATCTTGAATTTGAATTATTAAAATACCACCAATTTTTTAAAAAAATTTGAGTCTTGGCACTTAAGGAGGACCTATTCTCCAGGTCCTGGGACCTAAATCTAGGACACACAATTTTCAAGGTGTTTAAAATAATGTTAGCATTTGTTTAATATTAGTTTTTATTTTAGAAAATGAGAATAATAAGGCTTAGGAATGCATAATTTAGGCAATTATAAACTTAATTAAGTCCAATTAATTAAGGGGATGCAAACATGGTGTGAAAATGTAAAGGAGTACATTTTCCTACACTAAAGATATAGAAGGGGAAAGATCAAGAGAGAGAGAGAGAGAGAGAGAGAGAGAGAGAGAGAGATGAAGATGAAGATGAAGATGAGGGGGAGAGATAAATAGAGAGAGTAGAGATGGATAAAGATGTAAGAAATAAATATATAGAGGAGAGAGAGGGAGAGATAGAATTATAGATATTGAGATAGGAAGTGACATATAGAGAGAGGTAAATAGAGAGATTTAGGGGCGGAGAGAGATGGAGAGATAGAGATAGAGAAGAAAAGATATATATATATATATATATATATATATAGAGAGAGAGAGAGAGAGAGAGAGAGAGAGATGACTAGGAATAGGGAGAGGGGGAGAGAGGGATAGAGATGGATGGATAGAGAGATACATGTCTAGAGATAGAGGGGGGGAGAGGAAGTTATAGGTAGAGATAAATATAGAAGGGGAGAGAAAGAGGGAAATAAATAGATAGAGAGATAGAGAGAGATAGAGAGAGATAGAGGAAGAGATAAAGATAGAGAGATAGGGAGATAGGGAGATAGAGAGGGAGAGGGAGAGATAGCGAGAGAGATAGAGTGATAAAGAGATAGAGATATAGGAGATATAGAGAGAGGGGGAAAGAGGGGGAGGGAGATGAAGAGATAGATATAGAGACAAAAAATAGTAGAGATAAACAAAGAGATATGGAGAGGGAGAGATAGAGAGATGGGAAGAGAAATAGAGGAGAGAAAGAGAGGGAGACAGAAAGAGGGAGAGATAGCTCAAAGAGAAAGAGATAGAGAGATATATGGGAAGAGAAATAGGGGAGATAAAGAGAGGGAGAGAGAAAGAGGGAGAGATAGCTCAAAGAGAAAGAGATAGAGAGATATATGGGAAGAGAAAGGGATAGAAAGGTAGAGATAGATAGATAGATACGGTGATAGGGAGGGAGTGAGGAAGGGAGGATGGAGCGAGATAAAGAAAGGGGGGAGATAAAAAGAGGAAGGAGAGAAAGGGAGAGAGATAGGTAGAGGAGGGAGAGAGAGAAGAGTGGGGAGAGAGGGAGAGAGATAGGTAGAGAGGTGGGAGAGAGACATATCTAAATGTATGGAGAGGGAGAGGGAGAGGGGGAGATATAGATAGAGGGTGATACATAGATATAAAGAGGGATAGAAAAAGAGATGGAGAGATAGGCCTAGAGAAAGATATAGGTTGAAAGAGATAGAGAGAGTGATAGGGAGATAGAGAGATAAGAGAGGGGGAGATAGATCAATAGATATAGAGGGAGAGAGCAAGTGATAGAGGGAGACATGAAGAGATAGAGAGGGAGAGGGAGAGAGAGATAGAGAGATAGGGAGATAGATGTAGAGAGAGAGATAATGGGATATAGATAGAGAGGGGGAGGCAAAGATAGGGAGACAGAGATAGAGTAGACAATGCCTCATCAAGAGACAATGAATCCAAGGAGTTTGTTAAGTGATATAAAGGCCAAGAGAGATAGAGAAAAAAGAGACTAACTTTTTTATCAATTATTTTGTGAGAACAGTCAAAAGATGACACATCTCCATGAGGATCTCCTTCCCTCCCTCTCTCTCTCTCTCTCTCTATATATATATATATACTCTCCCTCGGTGTTAATTTGTCTATCAGCATTCACAACTACAATATCTAACATGCCATTCACTTATTGATGAGCGCTTCCACCCATTCTAAAAATAAAATATGATCAGCTTAGATAAAAATATATAAAATTATATTATATTATATATATATTATTTAATTATGTTTCTATTTTATATCTAAATGTATATTATATTATATATTATAGCTATATATATATTATTTAATTATGTTTATATTTTATATATTAAATGTAAATTGTAATTATATTAATTTTGTATGACTAATCCCCTCTAAATAATTCTTATATAAAAGGTTAAATTGAATAATATATAGTATGTGATATAGCATAATAAACATAATTATAATTATATATAAAATAAATATATAATACATGATATTAAAATCACATCTTATTACACTCACTATTATAAAATACAATAAATATAAATGTAATATTATTTTAAAAATAAATTTACATTATATAAAATTTAATAGATAATAATAATTCAATAAAAATAAAAAACTATTTTAGAAAATAAATTTAAATATGTACATTTTTCATGACAAATAATTCTCAATTATTCTCTCACCATCATAAACATGCAAGTGAAGTTTTATTTAATGTAAAGGAAATTATACTATGTTTAACCTTTGCCCATGGGACCAATTAATTCTGGAGAATACGGGCAAACCCTATCAAACCCTATCAACGATGCAGAGGATAAAAAATATTAAAAAAGATCGACATAAAAATGAACGGTTAAAGTTACTTTAATCATCTTGCATCCTCTTTTTCCATTCTATAAAAAAAAATATTCTCCAAGTTAAATGAAAACACAAATTTAAAAAAATTTCTACCCCTTAATTAAATAAATTTTACAATTTAAAAATTAACCCGACACAGGAGAACCAAATAAAGCAGCAATAGTTCCTCCAATGCACAGAGATAATATTAATGAGTTTATTCTTTATTTGAGTTTTTGTTTAATAGTTCATGAACGGTTTCTAAAATAAAATATAAAAATCTGTAAAACTATGTAAAGTTTTAATACACAATTAAAAAATAAATAAAAACATCTTAAAGAACATGGATGATGCTCTAAAAAAACCAAATTTCTTATAGCTCATGGACAAATCTTCTTTTTAAGAACGCCTATCTACCTATTAAGTTTTAGTTATGATCTATGGTTTTATGTTCTTTACAAATTCTAGAAACTGAAGCAAAACGATTGTGGCCTGTGTTGTTATGGTATTTCTTGATTTGAATTTTATCATTGGTTGGATATGGACAGGAATCAATTAGAACGTGTGCTATAATACCAAGCGAGGACGAAATAGCTTGCCCTCGTCCCAGAAAAGTACCGATAAATCGAGTATGCGAGAGTTATAATAGTGTGGCTGAATATCTGTCAACACAATTTCATTTGATCCGTGAAGATTGCTTTGCATCACTAAGGCGCGCTATTCAGGATTTCCGCAAGAATTTAATCCCAAGCAACATAATAAGGTATACAAAAGTAAAATTCTTGCAATTGCAGGTGGGGAATGAGGGTCTGGAGCATTGCCTTTCATTTGAAATCTCTAACAAGAAAGCGGTTAACTGGAATTCATTAGAACGACTGCTGTTTGGTTCACTGCTTTGCATTTCCTGTGATGGATTCCGTACCTATTTATGGGGAATCGTGAAGGAACGACAAGAGAGGGGAATTCTTGTTTTGAAGCTCATCCCAAGCAGCGAAGGGGGCCCTGTGGATTTACAGATTGACAGAACATATGACATGATTGAGTCCACGGCAGCTTATTTTGAAGCTTATCACCATGTTTTGAAATGCCTTCAAAGGCCGGAAATGGAAGAGCTTCCTTTCTCGGAGCATTTGTTGTCATTGCAACCCCATGTCTTGGAACCTTATTATGTGCAACGGAGGGAACATAAGGATGCCTATGATTTCCAGAGTGCATTTCCAAACATCAGTACATGCTTGGGAACAGGTACGGTTCGAATCTTGAGAGAAGTATGGCCTCAATGGGACTGTAGCCTCGATGAAAGCCAGATGGAAGCCGTGAAACAGGGCATCACAAAAAGGCTGGCTCTTATTCAAGGCCCTCCTGGTACTGGGAAAACCTACGTTGGCTTGAAGATTGCTACCATTCTGCTTTCCAATGTGAAGCGGGGTCCTATCCTGGTGATCTGTTATACAAACCATGCACTGGATCAATTCCTTGAATCCATTTACTCCCTTGAACCGAATATAATTCGACTTGGAAGTAGGTCTTCTAATAAAATTATGCAAAAGAGAAGCTTGAGAGAGCTCAAACGTGAAATTAGGATTCCCCAATCGCTTCACTCCAGGCACAAAGAACTTAGACACACTAAAAACAACTTGCACCATAAGATTCAACGCTGTTCGGTCCTTATGAGCCAACAACATGTCTCCAAGAAATCGCCTAGGGACATGTCCTTAGACTTAGAGCAGTGCATTTGGTCCCTTGGTCCTAATGATGAAATATCTCTCAACCTACGAAAACTGTGGTCAGAAGAGATTACAGAACAAGCTGAGCAGAGGAGTAGCCAAAGGAAAGGGAAGCAAAAGGTTGTGGAAACCATGGCTCTAGCCACTTGCAATACATTTTCTTCACTTGCAGACCAGCCCGATGAGCCCTCCGAATCTGTTGAACATGATAGTGATAACTTCAGTATTGATGAAGAATCTAGAGATAATGCTGCTGCTGAGGAGGGGTTAATGCCAACAGATAAATATGCTACTACTGAGGAGGCATTGCCAGCAGATGAAGATGCTACTGCTAGTGCTGTGGCGGTAATGCCAGCAGATGAATGTTCCACAGATGTTTTCTTGCATGAAATTTCATATTCCAAGGATGGGTGGATTTTACCTGAAAATTCAAGAAAGAAGCTTCTTCGATATTGGTTGGACCAAATTCGAGAAAATGCTAAAGAGGAATTTCAACATTTAACGGAAGTTTATAAGAACGTATGTAGTGAGCTTCAAGAGCTGGATGGTGAGATCTCTCTCCATGTTTTAAGAAAAGCCAATGTAATAGGTATGACAACCACTGCAGCTGCTAAAAATTATGACATTCTTAAGGGCCTAAGAGCAGAAATAGTTATAATAGAAGAGGCTGCTGAGGTTTTAGAGGCAAGCATTTTGCCATGTATTGGGTCTTTCACCAAACATATCATTATGTTGGGAGATCACTTGCAATTGCGTCCTTCTGTTGCTGAGTATGAATTGGCTACCAAGCACAAGCTGGAGATATCTCTCTTTGAGAGATTGATAAAGGGTGGGGTGGAGCATGTGGCTCTTCGATGTCAAAGAAGAATGAGGCCTTCAATTTCTGCATTGATATCAGACCTTTATCCCTCGTTGCAAGATCATAACAGCGTTAAATTTTTTGAGAATATTAAAGGTATTCAAAACAATGTCTTTTTCTTGGATCATAAAGCTATGGAGTCTGAGACAAGTGAGGCCAGCAGCAAGGTAAATGTGAAGGAAGCCTGGTTGATTGTGGAATTTTGCATTTATCTCCTCAGACAAGGCTATGAAAACAGCGACATAACAATTCTGACTATGTATAAAGGTCAGATGAACGAGATTCAGAAGAATCTCAAGCACCGAATTCATACTCGGGCTAAACTAGAGAGGATGGACTCTGAAACATTGAAGACTCCTCAAGTTTGTTCCGTGGATAATTATCAGGGAGAGGAATGCAAAATTATCATATTATCTCTTGTAAGGAGCAATAAAATGATTGGGGTGGGAGGATCGAAAGGAAATATTGGGTTTCTGAAAGTATCAAACAGGGTGTGTGTGGCGTTGTCAAGAGCCAAAATGGGGCTATACATCTTTGGAAACGCAGAGCTCTTAGCCTCTAAAAGCTCTCTATGGGAATCAGTTATTCAGAAACTGGGGAGTGCCAAATCCATTGGACCTGCTCTTTCACTGGCTTGTCAAAACCATCCACAAACAGAAACAAAAGTTTCACAAGTTGAAGATTTCAGGTTAGTGGAAGATGGAGGTTGTAGCAGGCCCTGTGAATATCAGTTAAAGTGTGGCCATGCTTGCCCAAAGAGGTGTCACCCCTCAAATCACGATAGAATAACTTGCCCCAAGCCTTGCCCTAACAAATTTGAAAATGCATGCAGTCATCAGTGTACAGTGATTTGCCACTTCCCTGCAGATTGCCCTCCTTGCAGAGTGCCAGTACCCAAAGTTCTACCTAAATGTGGTCATCAATTAGTCCTCCATTGCTCTAGTCCTGTGGAGAATGCCCTCTGCATCCAGTCATGTGATGTTATATTTAATTGTGGTCATCTATGCCCCTCAGAATGTGGACGCCCCTGTCCACCGTGTAGGGAGGTAGTTATGAAGGATCTGCCTTGTGGCCATAAGGCAACTATGCCTTGCTGTGAAGAGCCTGCTACCTTCTCCTGTAAAGAGCTTTGCGGTAACGTTATAAGCCCCGGTTGTGAGCATATATGCAGAGGAACTTGTGAGGCATGTAAACAAGGCACTTCTCACATTCCCTGCAAGGAAAGATGCTCCAGGGATCTGCCCTGTGGCCATAAGGCAACTATGCCTTGCTGTGAAGACCCTGCTACCTTCTCCTGTAAAGAGCTTTGCGGTAACGTTATAAGCCCCGGTTGTGAGCATATATGCAGAGGAACTTGTGAGGCATGTAAACAAGGCACTTCTCACATTCCCTGCAAGGAAAGATGCTCCAGGGATCTGCCCTGTGGCCATAAGGCAACTATGCCTTGCTGTGAAGACCCTGCTACCTTCTTCTGTAAAGAGCCTTGTGGTAAAGTTGTAAGCCCTGGTTGTGAGCATATATGCAGAGGGACTTGTAGGGCATGTAAACAAGGCACTTCTCACATTCCCTGCAAGGAAAGATGCTCCAGGGATCTGCCCTGTGGCCATAAGGTAACTATGCCTTGCTGTGAAGACCCTGCTACCTTCTTCTGTAAACAGCCTTGTGGTAAGTTTCTAAGCCCCGTTTGTGAGCATATATGCCAAGGGACTTGTGGGGCATGTAAGCAAGGCACTTCTCACATTCCCTGTAAGGAAATATGCTCCAGGGATCTGCCCTGTGGTCACCAATGCATGGCTAGTTGTTCAGAAATATGTCCACCGTGCATGCATCCTTGTGAGAAACGGTGCTTGCACAGTCGTTGTAGACGTCCATGTGGAGCATTATGCATTCCCTGCAAGGAAAAATGCGAACGGAATTGCCAGCACTATACTTGTGATCATCTATGCTATGAAACCTGTCCAAGACCTCCATGTGACGAGCCATGCCAGGAAATTCTAAGCTGTGGGCACCTATGTATAGGCTTTTGTGGGGAACCTTGCCCCAAGCTTTGCAGGGTTTGCCATCCTAACCATGTCGATGTCATTTCCCAGATGACTTTGGAGCAATCTAAATCTTCAGATAGATTCGTCAAGCTTATAGACTGTGGGCATGGATTTGAAGCAAGCAGACTTGATGCGTGGATGGATACGGAGGACAGAGTCCTTGAAGCTGAGCCTAGCGCAGTTGCTGTTAAGCTAAAACAATGGTTGGTTATAATTCTGTAGTTTCCGTTTCTCTATTCAAAACTTCTGTTTTACTTTTCATTTGTTTTGGTCTGCAATTTGTGTAGATACTTACAGAAAATTAACATGCATGTTGTTTACGTAATGGTCTGCACTTTGCAGTCCTGAATGTGGAACGCCTATCAGAAGATCATTGCGATACTCAAACATTGTGAAGGCGAGACTGCAGCAGATTGAAGAAGTCAAGAAGATAGTTCTACAAACTGACAAACTGAAGGAAGGAAACAAAATGTTGAAGGACAAATCTTATTACAGAGCAACTGAACTTTTCACGAAAGCATTCGAGCACAATCCAGGGTTGCTTGAAGCTTGTCTGGGTGCGGCTAGAGCTTATTGTGGATTAAGGAAATATAAGATGGCCACAAATCAGCTTTCCTGCATTTTAGAACGCAGTTCCTATAAAGCTGCGATCCAAGAGAAGCTTCCAAAAATAATCAGAAAATATGCTTTCACTAATTCCAATGACAGGAATGAGCTAAGTGTTAAAGCTGAGAATGAATTAGCAATTGAGTCACTGTTGCAGTGGGTGTCAGTTTGCTGTTCCTGGCAACGTGACTATAAAACAGGGTTGGCGATTTGCGAAATTATTCTGGAGAAAAATCCTGGTCATTTAAAAACTGAAGAAATGAAAAGAAATCTGGAGAGCGGAGAAGTGGTGAAGGAAGAGATGATGGATGTTATGACAAGGGAGTTGGGAGGAAGAGGGCAGTGGTATAAATGCCTAAACGGTCATTTATATGTCGTGGGGCAATGCGGTGGGTCAATGCAAAACTCAAAATGCCCGGATTGCAAAGCTGTGGTGGGAGGAATGTCTGAGGGAAATAGTCATGCTGACGTGGATGGCAGTTCTCGTCCTGCCTGGAGCATTGACACCGGTCTTGCCGGTCTTCACCTTCTTTAGTACTAGTTGAAGTTAGGTCTTCAAACCAGCTATACAACTAAAACGCAGTTTGCAATGGGTTTATTAGTAGTGGTATTTTCTAAAGTTGTAAGTTAATTGAGGGTTTTGAATAGACAATTATGGATTCCCTTGACTAAGAAATATGACGATTACGTAGAACTTATGAATTGCATGACTGGATGAGTACATAGAGAAATTTCTTTATACACTTATAGTTCAGAGGCCTTTGATTCGATTATCTGGTATTGGTTTTGAAAGGCAAGTTTTGTTAGTGTGTCGGATTTTCTAAGTTGTCTTGGATTGATATCTATATATTTGTAAAATATTGTTGTTCATATTTTTCTTGTTTCTTGCTTTAGTTATCTTACAATTTTGTTATCGTTGGTATTGCAAATCAATATGGATAAGTGGATTGTTGGATAAACAAATATTTTCTTAAGACTTATATCATTTTTTTTCAAATTTTATATATAGTAAAAATTTGTTGCAATATATTATCAATTAATTTTAAAATTGTTTCAAATGGTTATCATAAACATTATTCAATTGTCAATGGATCTTTGATTTAATTAATAATTGTTTTTAAAAAGCTTACTTAAAAAGATAGTTTTTTAGTGTTATTACGATTTATATTGAGAAGCTTATTACTTGTAAACAATGTTTTATTGGTGGGAATGTCATAATGGTATTTTCATCCCTTTCTAAGAATTTTCAACAATTTGTCTTCTTCACATGGATGTGACTTGCCCTTAAATCCTTCAACAATCTTAAGTATAGAGAAAAGTGTTACAAATGCTACAAATTGCTCTAAAATTAAACCCTAAGCTAAGGGTATCTTGGAAGACTTGTTGCAACCTTAAAAATTATTTTTATGATGTACAACAAAACATTGGCTTGGGAACATCCTTACTCCAAGGAATTAACACTATTAGGATTTAATTATCACATAAAAGAGAATAAATATTTAGTGTCTACGAGTTACTATGGGTTTCGAGATGGTTGAATTTGAATGTAGAGGATTCAATAAAAAGGTATTGGCTATTTAGTTGTAGCTTTATAGTGCATATTGACAATAGAAGCTATGGGAATGTGCATCAAGGGGCACCAAAAAGTGGCCACTCTATTTTTTTATCCCAAAAAAGAGAAAACGTGAGTGTGTTATAATGAAATGCACTTGCATTATGGGTTGGTAGTGATAAAGCCTAGGCTCGATAATTACCAAGCCAACGTGTTATAACATGCTTGCATTATGATGTGCCCGTGTTATGTTTTGCTTTGAAAATGTTTATTTCTATCACTCTTCTTTTGATGAAACTATATACATGAAATAAACATTCAAGTATAAGTTGACATTTATATATGAAAAAATACTTTTTTTATACTTTAAGTTATGTTTTATGTATATAGTTTCACGATGTTTGAGAATGCTTTTGGATTTCTAAGAATCATAATGCTAATTCTAAGTTTTGGAAGATCTTATAATTTTTTAAACAATCATAATTCAGTAATCAACATGTCAAATTTCAGTAATCAACAAGCTGTATCATCTTTCTCTTTATCTCACTCATTGTTTATCCCTTATGCTCTAGACCTCTCTCTCCCTTAAGTTCAAGAACTATCTCTCTACCTATCCACCCTTCTCTTTATTTACCTCTCTATTTCTCTCTATCTCACTTCTCTCTCCCTCTCTCCATCCCTTCCTCCCTCCTTCCCTCTCTTCCTCCTCTCTTCTTTCCTCCCATCCACCTTCCATCTCTACTCTCTACCTCACCTCCCTCTCTTTCTCTCTCTCTCTCTCTCTCTCTCTCTCCCTCCCTCTCTCCCTCTCTCTTCCACTCCCTCCTTCCATCTCTCTTAATCTCTCCACCTTTCTCTCCCCCTCTCTACATCTCTCTCTATCACCTCTCTTTCACCTATCCCTCTCTACCTCTCTCTTCCCCTCCCTCCTTCCATCTCTCTCTTAATCTATCCACCTTTCTCCTTCCCTCTCTACAACTATCTATATCACCTCTCTCTCACCAATCCCTCTCTACCTCTCCCTCCCTCTCTCTTTGACTCTCTCTAATTTTTTCCATCCCACCTCTCTCTCCCTAAATACCTCTTTTACCTATCCCTCTCTATCTCTCTCATTCCCTCTCTTTTCCCTCCTCTCTCTCACTCTTCCCTTCCCTATCTAATTTGTGTGTGTCTCTCTCTCTCCCTCCCCCTTCTCACTCTCTCTCAATCTCTCTCTCTTCCCTCTCTACTTATCTATATATCACCTATCCCCTCTCTCTCTCTCCCTCCTTTCATCTCTACTTTTATCTATCTCACGTCTCTCCCGTGCTCTATTCTTCCCTCTCCATTTTTATATCACCTCTCTCTCCCTCCCTCCTTCCCCCTCTCTCTATATCTCCTTCCCACTCTACTTTTTTATATCTCACCTCTATCTTCCTCCCTATCCCTCTCTCTCTCTCTCTCCTTTCCTCTCTACTCTCTATCTCACCTCTCTCTCTCCTTTCCTCTCTACTCTCTATCTCACCTCTCTCTCCATCCCTCCATCCTCTCCACTTCTCTATTTCACTATTCTCCCTCTATATTTCTCTCCCTACCTCCTTCCCTCCTTCCCTATACACTCTTTATCTCCCCTCTCCCTCTCTACCAACCTTTTTATCCTTCCATGCCTCTCCTTGTCTCTCTCGTTGACTACCTCTCTCTCTCTACTTACCTCTTCCTACTTGAAGAGTGGAGATACAAAGAGTTAGAGATGTAAAGAGATAAAGGGGGGAGAGGAAGAGATAGGTAGAGAGGGAGATGAGAGATACAAATAAGTAGAGATGGAAGGAGGGAGGGAGGAAGAGAGAGGAAGGGAAGGAGAGACAAAGAGAGGTCACATAGAAGTATAGAGGGGGGACAGGTGAGATGGAGAGTAGAGAGGGAAGGAGGGAGAGAGATAGGTAGAGATGGAGAGAGAGTGGTGAGATAGAGAGAAGTAGAGAGGGAGGGAGATAATGACAAAGAGAGAGGTGAGGAGGGAGAGAGGGAGAGGTAGAGAGGGATAAGTGAGATAGAGAGTAGAGACAAATAGAGAGGGAGGAAGAGGTGGGTAGAGAGAGAGAGGAGAGATAAAGATAAGTAGAGAGAGAAAGAGAGAGGTAGGGAGTGAGAGGTGAGATAGGGAGGTGTAGAGATAGAGTAGTAGGAAATGATATAGGGAGAGGTAGGTAAAGAGAGGGGGGGGGAGATAGAGATAAGTAGAGAGGAAAGGAGAGATAGAGGGAGAGATAGGGACCTAGAGAGAGAGGTGTAGAGAGAGTGGCAAGGAGTGATAGAGAGAGAGGTATGTAAAGGGAGGGAGAGGGGAGATAAAAGTAGAGGGAAGAGGAGATGGAGAGAGATGTAGGGAGGGAGAGAGAGTTGAGAGAGAGTAACAAAGAGAGGGGTAGGGAGTGATGGAGGGAGAGGTAGGTAGAGAGGGGAGATAGAGAGAAGTACAGGGGGAGGGAGAGAGAGGTGAGATAGAGATAACCAAATAGATATATAAGTGAGATGGAGAGATAGGTAGACGGAGGGAGATGAGATATAGGAAGAGTGGGGAGGGATGGAGAGAGGTGAGATAGAGAGGTAGGTAGAGATAGAGTGGTAGGGAGTGATAGAGGAAGAGGTAGGTAGAGAGGGGAGACAAAGAGAAGAGAGGAAAATAGATATGGAGGGAGAGATAGGGAGAGTGAGTGAGAGATGCAAGAGAAATAGAGAGAGTGGTAGGGAGTGATGGAGGGAGAAGTAAGTAGAAAGATAAGGAGGGGAGATAGAGAGAAGTAGAGAGGGAAGGAGAGAGGGAGGGAGAGGTAAGGAGAGATGGAGGGAGAGATAAGGAGGGCGGGAAAGAGAGGTGAGATAAAGAGAGACATAGCTCAAGAAGTGAGATGGAGAGAAGTAGAGAGGGAAGGAGGGAGAGAGATATGGAGACAATGAGAAAGAGAGGGAGGATGGAGGGAGAGGTAGAGAGTGATAGGTAGATAGAGAGAAGTAGAGATAGAGGGTTAGAGAGAGATAGGGGAGAGAGGGAGAGATAAAGAGGGATATGTGAGATAGAAGTAGAGAGGGAAGGAGGGGGAGGTGAAGAGGGAGACAAAGGTGAGATGGAGAGGTAGATATGGAGGGAGGGGGGAGATAAATATAAGTAGAGAGGGAAGGAGGGGGAGGTGAAGAGGTAGACAAAGGTGAGATAGAGAGGTAGAGATGGAGGGAGAGGGGAGATAAATATAAGTAGAGAGGGAAGGAGAGATAGAGAGAGGATAGAGGAAGAGGTAGGTAGAAAGAGGGAGAGGAGAGATAGAAAGAGGGGGAGGGAGGGAGAGTTAGGTAGAGAGAGGGAGAGGAGAGATAGAAATTAAATACAAAATGAGGGAGGGAGGGAGAGGTAGAGAGGGAGAGATGTGAGATAGATAGGTGTAGAGAGAGATAAGTGGGGTGTGATGGAGGGAGAGGTAGGTAGATAGAGGGAGATGAGAGATAGAGAGAAGTAGAGGGAATGTGGGAGGGAGGGAAAGGTAGGGAGGGAGAGAGGTGAGATAGAGAGGTGTAGGGAGAGAGATATGTAGGTAGAGAGAGTGATAAAGAGTGATAGAGGGAGAGGGGAGATATAAGTACAAAGGGAAGGAGATATGGAGGGAGGAGAGAGAGAGGTGAGAGAGAGAAACACACACAATGGAAAGGAGTGATATAGGGAGAGGTAGGTAGAGAGAGGGAGAGAGGAGATAAAGAGAAGTGGAGAGGAAATGAGAGAGGTGAGATAGAGATAAACATAAAGAGAGGGAGAGAGGAGGAGGGAGAGAGAAAAGTATAGAGGGAAGGATAGAATGAGAGAGAGAGGTAGAGAGGGATAGATGAGAGAGAGGTAGGTAGAGACAGGGAGAGGAGAGATAGAGAGAAGTAGATAAGAAAAGGAGGGAGAGGTAGGGAGAGAGGTGAGATAGAATTAGAGAGGAAAGGAGAGAGCAAGAGAGAGAGGATAAAGAGGTAGATCTTGAGCTCATGGGAGAGAGGTAGAGAAAGGGATGGAGATAGGGAGAGAGAGAAAGATGATGGGAGCCTACTAATTATTGAGGTTTTACCTGGTGATTACTAAAATTTGACTAAGTTTGAAAAATTATAAGATCTTTCAGAAACTAGAATCTGCATTATGACTCCTAGAGATCCAAAACCATTCTCAAATATCCTAATAATATATACATAAAATATAAGTAAAATTATAAGAAATTAAATGTCCATATATAAATGTCCTTATACTTTCATGCATATATTTTCATTAAAAGATGAGAAAGAAATTTTTTCAAAGAAAAACATAACACAAGCGCATTATAACACACTCATATTTTTGGTTTTTTTTAGAAATTTCCAAGCCCTTGACTTGGATTTTCTTTGGGCTTCCAACCTAAAGGCTTGGAGTGACTTTTCAATGTCAAAATACATGTTTTTGTAAATTGTAAAACAATGACAAAATTTTGAGTGTGCTCCCCATCAAGTTTGGATGTGTTTCAATGTCAAGTCAATAAAACACCATGATAATGTTTAACTCTCTCTTAGCTATCTATCCATGTAATTTTTCACATTTTGAGTATGTTAAGGCGTTCATATTTAATTTCTTTTGTTAGTGTATTCATTTTTTTATTATCAAAAATCAATGTTTGGTATTCTTGACTTTATTTTTAAATGGTCATTGAAATTTCAAATAAATTACATTTTTAGAAACTAGACTCCATTGTACACATATTAAAAATGATTTTCAATTCCACACAACTACAGAAGCTAAGAATCAAACTTTCAACGAAGATAACAGACTTGTCATTTTCTAAAAAGGTATAGGGACTCCAAGGTTCTACCTTCATTTGTTTCTATTAGTCATCATTTGTTCAACCATTAGACCAAACACATCTTCTATTGTGCTTTATCTTCTTCAATATGTGTTCAAATCTATCAAACCTTGAACTGGCCCACTCCAACAAACCAGACCTTTAGATTTTGTTGGACACTACTTCTCAAGCAAGGGCCTCAAGAATCAAGTTCAAAATACATATGAAGAAAGACAAAAAAGTAATTTTTAGGCACTAATCACCCAAAGGTATCCTTGAACCCCTAGTTCCAATTTTTACCACCCTTTTCATCCTTCTACTTCATCTTCCTGCTATCCCTTGGTGTTTTTCCTCCTAATTATCGATCTTGTGCTCCAGTCCATGTTTCTCTTTTTCATCCTTTGTGTTATATTCCTTGCTCCTCCTCTACTATACATTCTCACTCTCCCTTAATTCCTCTAGCTTCTCTTCTTTAGTCCCATAGTTCCTCGCCTCCCATGCCTAGCTTTCTTGAACCTCCATCTAGCAGTCGTTGGTCTCTTCCCTAATCTTGCAACTTTGTGCATAACTCTACTTTGGTGTCTTCTCTTTTGAGTTCAACAATGTTGAAAAAAACGTAGATTCCAATTCAAGAAAAGGAGCTTTGAATGTAGAAAAAGGAACTTCCAATGCAATCCTTCCTAGCACTCCTCAAACTAGCGATAGAGGTTGTTTTATGGTGGATTTGGTGCCTAGTTTAGATGCTCAAGATGTCCCTCATTCATTCATTGTAGATTTGCATTTTGCATTTACGACATCTACCTATGCTTCTCTTCACATCAACCCCCAGCCTAGTCTCTCCAATGATCTCATGCCTGCTTCTCAAGGTACACCACCTCAACCTATTGCAACATCTTCTCACAATCTTTCCTTGCATGCCAATTCTCCTATCAATTTTAATTATACTTTTTCTAGTCTTCCAAGTATTGATGCATTGTCCAATTCATCATTTGATGTTCTCAAGATCTCTCATGCATCTCAGGCAATTAGCCAATCGACTCAATCTTCCTTGAATCACCCATCTCAAATTCTTGTCATTGACCAACACACTTTGCACCTAGCTTCAGTCAAGGGCTCCTCATTTCTCCTTTTGTCCCCTCCTTTCTTCAGATCATTCTATGACCTTATCTTTTTTACCAACTGGCTACACGGATAACTCTCAAATTAACTCGTTCATCCAAGATTGGGAAAATAAATTGGTCTTAAACCTATCATGAATCCACATAAGACCCCTCATTTTTAATTTCCTAAAAAGAGGTATTGGTTTCACATTTCTCCTCACTTTATTCTTGTCGTTGATTTTCTTGTTGAGCTTGAAAAAGTGGTGCAATCACTCCCCAAGGGTAGAAGAGATTCAACAAGATTGCACAATGACCCTTAACATGCTAAGCCTCCCAAGCGTAACATTCCCAAAGGTGAACTTTTTTCCTTTAAAATTTTAATGAGCAACCATGACCTTGCCATCTCCAAGGCGAACAAAGGAAATGCAATGGTGATGGGGGATACACCGCCCAAAACCCACACAACACAACAATATATATCAACACAAAAGACGCATAATAGAAAATAACTCACTTTCAATTACTTTCAGAAAATGAAATTATAGATTCAGAGATTACAGTGATATATCCACATGGGCTTGATTCATTACAACAAAATCAACTCTAAAAATAGAATCTATTATTCAGAGCCATAATCTACACTAATGGAGCCACCCTAAAACCTCCACTCAACCCATTTTGTTTTACACTAATAACCGCCCTAGAATGTTCTAGAAAGTGTAACTTTCCCTTTTTTTTGCGCCAAAAGTCCAGCCATTTGATTTTTCACCCAAGAATCTATATTTTAATGAAATACACTTTTTAGTGGGGTAGCTTCCTGGAGCCATAAATTTTAACTCGAGTGTTCGATTTTCTATTATAATATATATTTGGAAAGTTTTCGAAGAGATCTATAGTGCCCAAAATTATTTGAAGATCATTTTGTCCATTTCTCAATCTTTTTTGAGACTTCTAAGGTTTTCAAATTTGAATTTAGAGCTGCATTGGAGAAATTTCTCGAGACGAAAACTTTAATATATTCCAAAAAAAACAAGGTATTGAGATGATTCTTCTTCCATCGAAATTATTTTTCAGCTCCACTCATTGGGGTAAAGTTTAAGGTCCATACGAGCACATTCAGACTGAATTACTAAAAATAGTAAGTGTCTGTTTTCACCTTTTTTGACTTCTGTTTGTCTTATACCTCTTAAGTACCATCATGGGACTAAAAAAATCTAAGGAAAATAAGGAAAAATAATTTTTTTGGGTGATGCAAGATTTCCCCTACACCATTGGATTCTCCTGCATCAAACGGTGATCATGAATCGATGTGACTGTCTCCAAAATGCTTATCCTTTTGAAACATTGGAAAATAGATAACCAAGAAGGATGAGAAAAGGGGTTTCACCAAAATTATAACAAATAGATATGTTTTCCTTTATTTCATTAGGAAATGATATCCACACAATTAAATTATTATCAACCCTTAGGTGAATCAAGTCAAAGTGGGAATCTTCATATTTCCTTATGCTTGGAGAATGGGGGTCAAGATCAAACAACACTTTGGGGAGAAAAACTAAAAATCGAAAACCAACACCAAAATGCAATCTAACACTTGAAACAACAATATTAAGCTCAATACTAATAGAACCAAAAATCAAATTGCAAATCAAAGAAGGGTAGAATGATGTTTACCATTCACCAAAAGTGCTTTTTCGAAGTAGATTTGGGACTCATTCGCCAATGGGAAAATGGGTCCAAGTTAAATATTTTTCTGTAACTTTCAAGAGCCTTTGATACAGATCCAAGTCTTCCAATTTTACTAGGTTTCACAATCAAAATTTTGGAAATGACTTTGAGATCTTAGTTTCCATGAGATGACAACAATTTTGACAACTTTTAAAATCTTGCACTTTAAAGGGGTCTTCAAGTCTTCCTTAACCTAAACCTGCAATCACACACACAAGAGATAAAAATGTTTGTTTTTTGGTGAATAGGGGTTTTCCTTGGTCAAACCTTGTTTTGGTAATCAAACCTTGAATTGAAATGAAACATGAAAAGGGAATGAAGAATAAACAAATTTATGTTACCGTTGAACAAAAACTTGATAAATGGAGATCTTAGGAGGTCTGTAATTTACATGAGATGGTTGAATTGGATATGGATCTTCACACTTGAAATGATACTTTGAATGCTTGAATTTATTATAAAACCTACATCACAATGTTAGCTCCAAAAAAATGCATGATACAAGAAGACTTTGACATGATGGATGGATCTTGAATGCTTCAATAAAACTCTGATACATCTATTTTTGAATGCCCTTAATCACTTGTGAAATGCTCTTGAAAATCATATAAAGTTGATAAGTAAAACATAATGAAATAACCTTGTATTTATAGGTATGTATCCTTAATTTCCTGAAATTCAAATATCACAAGATGACATTGAATTATAGATTTGAAATCACTAAAATACCGGCAAAAAAAATTTAAATTTAGGTCCTAAGGTTTAGGGAGGACCCATTTTCCCATGGGCGAATGGGTCCCAAGTCCATAAACCTAGGACACATTGTTCAATGTGGAGTTTTATGTTTAGGCATTAATTAATTTCAGGTTTCCCCTTCAAAAACTATAATTAAACAGGCTTGGAAAATGCATTAAAGGGCCAATTAAGGCATAATTAAGCTCATTTAATTAGGAGGGCCCAAATAAGTGAGTAAATGTAAATAGGTAAATTTAACAACACTAAATTAAAGCAATATTAAGTTTAATTAAATAAGAGGGCCCAAACAAGTGAGAAAATTTAAAGGGTTACATTTTTCTACACTATATTTAGCCCCCACTTTAGTGAGAGAATGACCTTGGGTCAAACTCACACTAAAGTAGAAAATCAAGAGAGGTGTAGTTGTAAAATTGTTGGAAGATAAGATATCAAAGAATAAGGAGGATGATCGAGCCTCCAATATCTAAGATCTCATGGAAAAACCAACAAAGGCACAAGGAGACACATGCCTATGTTAAACATATAATGTATGCAACAATGACAAGATACTCAATCACACAATGCCAAAGACTCGAAGAAAAAGAAAAAGAAAGAAAAAGAAAAAGGGTAGATCAAGCCTCGACTGTCCAACACGATGTGGAAAACACCTCAATTGTTTGTCCAAAATGTTTTTACAAGCGAAACTCATTATCCACTATGAAAACAACAATGCACACTCACATGGGCTAGTGAAACTCCGAATGTCCACTAAGTGAGCCCCCTGGGGTGGAAAATGAGAGAATATTATTAGGCTCCCATACCATACCAAATCTATACCTTCGATAACTTCAATAAGGCACCACAAAACATGAAATTCGAGCTCCATTAGGCTTAGAAAGCTACATTATGCCAAACACTTGTAAATAAACAAAAAAGGCTTCACTGGTAAGAAATGTGTGTTTTTCTTGGTGGCCATGAAAAAAAGGTTAGCTTCAGAAGGCTAGCAAACTGCATTATGCTAAACACTTATGAACAAAAATGAAAATAGGATAAAACACGTTCAAAGGGGTTTTTCTTAGTTCATGTAAGGTCTCTTCTTAGGGAACATCATGCCTAATGTCTCCAAGAGAGGACAAGTCTAGGATAAAAGATTCACAACTTAGGGAATGCAATGCATAGCATCACCACTAAAAGGAAAGTTGTATGCCAAGAAATATCACACTCTTGGAAGACATCAAACCCAATGACACCACCAAGAAGAAGAAACATCACAAGAAGTAAGAAGACCGTGCAATAAAACATGAGAAAATTCCAAAGATCTCCAAAAATGTTAATGCCAATGTATGCCCCCACTTTAATAAATTGCTAACACCACGCTGTGAGAAATTACTTTAAAGTAGAAAATGATAAATGCTAACAATAAGGAAGAAATGAGAGCTTATTTGGATATCCCTATATGCCAAGTCATATGTTTCCAAATGAAGCTACATCATGAAAAAGGAAGGGGTTGCCCCAAAAATGAAATCCAAAAACACGAAAGGAATCCATGGATTCAGAGTCAGCGCACTTATTTACTACAATGGTATTATAGAGCTTGAAATCATCATCATTCCCCAAATAATTTATGGAATGGGAAGAATGACACATAGAGAGTGAAAACAAAGAAAATCCTTTCGGGTCAACATGGAAGAGACCTAAATGTCTCGACACCTTGCATCCTACCTTAAATGAAAAAATAAGACAAGAAAAGATAAAGGTCTATGATATATAGAAGAATGAAGGTACAAATAGAGGAATGCACTTGAAGACACATCAAATAGAATCATACAGGGGATCACATTATACACATTCAATCACATAAAGAACATGGAAAAGAAAACAAAGACAAAACTAGTAAGGCACATGTGAGTCAACCTATATCAGATCATTTGCATCTCAATCTTTTTTGGTATATGCGGAAGGTGGACAAATAGCCAAAGGGACAATGCCAAGTACCAAACTAGGACAAGGCTATCTAACTTCTTGCCTCCACTAAGTGTAGGACAAGGATGATCTGAGATGGGTGGTTAGAGTGAGTTTCTTGCAAGATATAAAATGATTTGCAATGAATGTAAAACATTCAATAGTGAGTATACTATGATCCTACAACTATTACATGGAAACAAGAAAAATGCATCTATTTAAGTCAAGTTGGATCCTTAGGGGATATAAATTTCTTCAATAATTCTTGTAAACCACGACAATTATTGATGTGATGTCCAAATAGTATATGATAGGCTTAATATGGTCCTTTTTAATCACTTTGTTGTGGTGTTAATTGTTCGGGTTTAGGTGGTAATTAAATTAATTCTCAATGTAAAAGAGTGTAAAAATCATTCTCAGTCTTGGATATTTTAATAGGCCATCTAGGTATGCGAGAGGATCATGCTCCTTTTGTTTCTTGGATTAGTAATCCTTATGCACTTTCTTCTTTGGTTCAAAAATTGGTTATATTAAAGGTGAAGGATGTAAGGTAGCCTGAGGTTTTAGTTGGTTTCTTGAAATGATATTGTGAAATAAAACACCTTTCCTAATAAGATCAGTATGATTGTGATTATGGTCAACAATTGGATCTTCTAACATCATGCCTTTCCCTTTTTCAGGAAGGGGTGTATTAAGAATTGTGTTTTCCTTTATTGAATCTCTCTCATAAGTGGGGGAAGGTATTGAAAGTTGGTTGGGGAGATGCCAAAGTGTTTTTAGTGGTAGGTCAAGCTACATATAAACTCTATTCATTGTTCATATTTAAGCATCTTTCTTATGTTCCCTATGACAAGAATGACATTACTAGCAGTATGTTTGGATCTCACAAAGTCTTGCAATTTTCCTAATTTCATCCATTCTTCTAAGATTCTTAGGAGGGATATTAGCAATCATTGTATCAAAATCAGTCTCATTAGGTGTAGGTAGGGAAGGCATGGGAAATTAAATGTTAAGGGTATGATCCATAGTGGGTTGACTAGTGTCAACACTATGAGTGAAAGAGTTAGAAGACCCAAGATCCATGGTGAATGGTGTATCGTGGGATGAAATGAGTCTCAAAATATATCTCATGATAGTATTGGAAATAGGACACCAAGTTGTGAAGCTCATACAAGTTTCACAAACTCGGTGTGCACCCAAAATGGATAATAGGTAAAATGCAATGAAATATCCTAGAATGTAAAGTGCAATGCAAGTATGTAAAAGAAAATTTCAGATTCTAAACAAGATAATTTTCTTATTATGTAATGAAAAACCTAAAAATAATGTCTTTTAGATGCAAATTTGAATTTGAACAATGCATTGATTTTAGACAAATTATACTTAATATGATCAATTTTAGATACTAAAAATTCTACAAACTGAAATAGTAAATTGTAAACAGAAAAATAGAATGTGGAAATAGAGATTTTAATGACCAAAAATGTAAGAAAAAGCCATAATTAGGGGCTATTTCACCCATAGGTGAATGGGTCCTGGCTTGGGGTTTTGAAAAATTAATTTACACATTTCCATGTTGATTCTTATGGTTTCCAGATTCTGGACGAAGACAGGTGGTTACAGTTTTAGTTTTTTGGAAAATAAAATCTAAATTCAAATGCAAAATATTGCTAAATGAAAAACTAGGAGAACTAATTTGAAATACAATTTTGATTCAATTTTGTAGAATGATGATTCAATGTTATGCAAACACTATGTAAAATGACTGATTTTTTTTGAGTTTTCCAGATTTTAAGGAATGCAAATATACAAACCTAAAACCATAGACAAGATGCAAACTAATACAAGTTAAGATCCCTAAAGAAAATCAATGCAATTCAATTAAAATGAATACAAAACCTAGATCTAGGGTTGAAAATGGACTCCAAATCAACAAGGTATGATGCTCAAACGTCAGGTTCACCAAAATGAAACATCAAAAAATAGATAATCATGAATGATGACAAAAGGGGGGTTCACCAAAGTTATAATAAATAGATCTATTTTAATTTATTTCATTAAGAAATGAGATCCAAACAATGATTTTTTTATCAAACCTTACATGAATCAAACTTCAAAGTGGGAATCTTCAAATTTCCTTATGCTTGGAGGATGGGGGTCAAGGTCAAACAATAGTTTGGGGAGAAAAACTAAAAAAAGTAAATCAACACCAAAATTAAATCTAACACTTGAAACAACAATATTAAGCTCAATACTAATAGAACCAAAAAAACAAATTGCAGATCAGAGAAGGGCATAATTATGTTTACCATACACCAAAAGTGTTTTTCCCAAGAAAATTTGGGACTCATTCGCCCATGGGTGAATGGGTCCAAGTTCAAGATTTTTCTTTAGCTTTCAGGAGCCTCTGATACATATCTAAATCTTCCAATTTTCCCAGCTTTCACAATTGGAATGACTTCGAGATCTTAGTTTCTGTGACATGACAACAATTTCGACAACTTTGACAACTTCGTAAATCTTGCACTTTAAAAGGGTCTTCAAGTCTTCTTCAACCTAAACTTGCAATCACACACATAAGAGAGTTTTATTTTTATTTTTGGGTGAATAAGGGTTTTCCTTGGTCAAACCCCATTTGGGTAATCAAACCTTGAACTTAAATGAAACACAAAAGAGGGAATGAAGAATGAAACAAGCTATGTTACCACTCAACAAACCCTTGAAAAAAACCTTGATAAATGGAGATCTTAGGAGGTCTGCAATTTGTATGAGATGGCTGAATTGGATGTGGATCTTGACACTTGAATCTTGCTTGAAATGATACTTTGAGTGCTTGACATGATCATGAAACCTACATCATAATATTAGCTCCAAAAACATGCATGATGAAAGAATACTTTGACATGATGGATGGATCTTGAGTGCTGCAATAAAAATCTCATATATTTGCTCTTGAATTCCCTTAATCACTTATAAAATTCTCTTGAAAATCATATAAAGTTGCTAGGTAAAACATAGTGAAATAACCTTGTACATTTATAGGCGTGTATCCTTAATTTCCCAAAATTAAAATATCACAAGCTAACACTGAATTACAAATCTGAAATCATTAAAATAACACCAAAAACATAATTGAAACTTAGGTCCCAAGGTTTAGGGAGGACCCATTCACCCATGGGCGAATGGGTCCTAGGTCCATAAAACTAAGACACACATTGCTCAATGTGGAGTGTTATGTTTAGGCATAAATTAATGGCGGGTTTCCCCTTCATAAAATATAATTAAATAGGATTGGAAAATGCATTCAAGGGCCAATTAAGGCATAATTAAGCTCATTTAATTAAGAGGGCCCAAATAAGTGTGTAAATGTAAATAGGTACATTTTAAAACACTAAATTAAAGCAATATTAAGTCCAATTAAATAAGAGGGCCCAAACAAGTGAGAAAATGTAAGGGGTTACATTTTTATACACTACACCTTCTAGATGATAAAGACAACTATAAAATCCTTGATTCTAATCCCATCGCCAAATTAGCTAATAAGGTTAAATTGCCCATTACCAATTCGTCCTTTGATGATGCCACTAAAAAGTGGCTTTTCCCCTCCAAAGAAGTTACTTCTTGGATCTATGGGGTGCCAAAAATCCATAAAGTAGGAATCCCCCTTAGACCCATAGTTGATACCATCAAATCCCTCATATGAATGAAGTAGGTGGGAACTCATTTTCCATTAATGCAGTAGGTGGTTGGGAATTTAGGATAGGATAGGAATGGAATTTGAAACCAATGTTAAAAAATGACCAATATTCGATTGGGGTTTTGATTCTCAAATAGATCTAGGAAGAAATGTGCAAAAAAAAAAGAAACAAGGCAGGAGGGGGGAAGAAAACAAATCTAGACAAAACTATACAAGGTCCAAAATATATTTAAACCCTGAGCCCAATAAGAAACATAGCAGGGTTGAGACTCTAAAATGGATCTAGACCCTATATAAAAAGGTCTGGAGTCCATTTTAGGACTTAAAACCCAACAAGGAATTCAAAAATGGATTCAAATCTTTTAAGAGAAGGTGCAAAGTCCATTTTGGAATTTGAAACCTGACACAACAAAGAAAAATAGAGCATGGGAGAAAAAAACTCCCAGGACCAGACAAGACAAAATATGCAAGGAAAAAAGAGTGCTTGGAAGAATAAAAATTCCCGGGACTAGAAAAGGAAAAGAATTGAGAAATAAAGAAAACAAACCAGAAACAAAGGAAAAAACACAAAAAGGGGGACCCATTTTAAACCAAAAGGAAAATGGGGAGGGTATGCAGGGAATAACACTATCTTCCTCAATCATTTATTATGGCACTTGTAAGCTTTGATCATAGTTGAGTATCCAAGAAATATTCCTTCATTAGATCTTGAGTCAAACTTTCCCAAACCTTCATATATTTTGATGTAACATTTGCTTCCAAAAATTCTGAGGTACTTGACAATCATTGTTCTTCCTTACCAAAGCTCATAAGGAGTCTTGGTGTTTTCCACCACTATTTTCCCCCTATTAATAATATAGAGATTATTATGAACTGCTTCTTTCCAATATACACCAGGAAACTTGGCTTCATTCAACATTGTTCTTGACATTTATTGAATAGTTCTATTCTTCCTTTCTACTACTCTATTTTGTTGAGTTCTAACAAAAGAAAAATACCTCTTTATCCCATGTTCTACAAATAAATCATCAAATTCATTTGGTATGAACTCACCACCTCCATTATACCTTAAACACTTGATTCTAGCATTAGTTTCATTTTCAGCCATTGATTTAAAAATCTTAAACCCACTGAAAGCTTCTGATTTTTCTTTTAAGAATGTAACCAATGTCATTCTAGAGAAATCATCAATGAGTAACATAAAATAAATTTCACCTTGGAGACTATTTTTCCTGATAGTTCTTCCCAAATCAGTATGAATCGATTCCAATGTCCATGTAGAAGAATACTTCTTCGTTTTGAATCTTTAACCTTGGTTGCTTCCCTATCTGATACTTTACACATGGTGCTTGCAGGCTTGATAATCTTTGGTATATCATTATTGCTTGCATGGAGGTGATCTTCACAATATTATCAAAGTACATATGTCTCATCCTTTTGTGCCACAACCAACCTTTACTTTTTTGTCTTAGAAGACAACTTCTTCCATTAACACCCTTTAGAATGTCTAAGTTGATTTTAGTCCTAGATCCTTTTGTCACCAATGTACTAGATTTTTCTCTTTTGATTTCACATCCTTGATCATGAAATATGATATTGTATCCTTTGTGTCACATCTTACACTGAAAAAATTATGGTATCCTTAGAGGAAACCTTTGCAAATGAATTATCCATAAACTTGACAGATCCACCATTGTATTTAACAAGAATAGTGAATTTTATTTTGTCACTTGTGATGTGACTTGAACATCCTTTTTCGATTACCCAAACATTTGTTTACCT
Organism: Sequoiadendron giganteum; assembly: GCA_007115665.2. Lineage (NCBI taxonomy): Eukaryota > Viridiplantae > Streptophyta > Pinopsida > Cupressales > Cupressaceae > Sequoiadendron > Sequoiadendron giganteum. The sequence continues at coordinate 227,782,779 of CM021102.1, forward strand.
TTGAGCATTAAATTTTGTTTGGCCAATCATCAAATTTTCAACCTCATTCTTTGTTTCCTCTCTCTTGGAAATGTCATTCACTTCGAATTTCTCAATAAAATCTATCATATGAGTTTCTGATTTTCCTAGTCTACTTCTATAATATCTTGCTATATTTCCATCATTTTTATAGATTTGACATATCACATTGACATCCACTAGTGAAGCAATAGAATTCCTACTTACAAAACTCCTATTCATTTTAGACTTGAAATCTATAGCCTTATGAACATACTTATTGTAGATTAAATAATAACCAAAAAATGCATAATTGAACTTGTTTGCAAAGAATATTCTTAATTGGTAAGGTCTTCCTTGGGGCATGATTTGAATGAGATAAGATTCTTCAGGGTTATCCAGATTTTCAAACTTTGCTTTCTCCAATTCCTTTTTGAGTAAAATTATTTATTTCTCAATCTTAATGCATTCATTTATCTTGGCTTCAATTAGGACTTTTAGTTATTTGTTCTCTTTTCTTGTGAACATTCCAAATATTTAAGAGCAAAGATAAGTTCTCCTTCAAAATCAAATTCACCTTCTTCTTCATCGATAGTATTGTCTAACCTATCAAATATCACCTTGGTCATGAAAACAGATTCTCACCCATAATAATTTGATGAGAAGTGATCTACTTCTTCTGAGGAGCTATAATCTTCTTTGGAAATAAGGTTCCTCCTTGAATTGTTTCTTTTGGAATCCTTGTTTCTACTTTCATTTTCTCCAAAAAGACATTAGGAAACATAATGACCAATTCTTCCACATTTAAAACATTTGAAAGTTAACTTACCTTTATACTTATTTGATCCCTTTTTCATCTTTCTCATAAAGTTTGCTTCTTCTTCCTTAAATTCACTATGTGAACCAAATATTTCTTCTTTCTTCACAGATTTGAAATCAACTTCTCTTTTGTGTGTACCTTGGACTTCATTCCTCATCTCAAAGGCATTGAGAGACCCAAATATCTCTTGCATGGTAAGTTTTGTCAAGTCTTTGGCTTATTCAATGGTAGAGACCTTCGAATCAAATTGGTGAGGGAGAGTTCTTATAACTTTCTTCACAACCATTGAATTAGTTATATCTTCACCAAGTCCTCTAATTCCATTGATAGCTTCATCCACCTAAAACAAATAGCTAGCAATTTTTTCCTCTTTAGATTCTTAACCATTTTTCTCTAAGATTGCATTTTTTCTTGCTTCACACTTTCATTTCCTTCATAAATATTTTTGAATTTATCACATATTTCCTTAGCTATCTTGCATTACACCGCCTTAATAAATTTTGAGTTTGCTAACCTGCTTAAGATATAATTATTTTCTTTAGCATTATTCTCATGATCCTTCTTTGTATTAGCATCTATTATAGGATTAGAAGGTTCAATATAATAACCCTCTGCATCTCTCCAAACATCATACCATAACAAAGTGAGATAGGCTTCCATTCTCACACTCCAGAAGGTATAGTTGGTTCCATCCAATAGTTGTGCCTTAGAGAGGGACTCTTTCTGAGCCATGCGTCCTAAACCAAGATCTACCTTTAGTAGTTAGGCTACACCAAGGAACTTAGCTCTAATACCAATTTCTAAAACACAATGATATACTAAGAGGGGGGTGAATCTGTATATCCCATAAATTTATACATTTCAACTTTATAAATGAAAACTTATTATTGCCTAAAATAGATAAGGTATCAAATGCAATTCAAAAGCATAAGAACATAACCATAACACCAGAGTTATGTAGAAAACCCTAGAAGGGAAAAACCACAATGAGATTTTTTCTTGGAGCTACAGTCAAAATCTAGCCTCGCATATAAAAATGAGATGTACAACAGTTTTTATGGGCTGCAACCCACAATAGGCTACAACTCTTTGAAACACAGTTTTATGGATTCAACCAAAGGATGTTTACAAATCCCTACACATAGAAAAACTTGCATATTGATGTTACAACCTCTGTAAAAAATACTTGATAAAATCTATTGAACAACCACCACCACAACACTCTTCACATATATCTTCAACACCGGCTCTGCACAACAACCTCTCCTACCTTCAACTCACTTCTTTTATCTTAATTCCCCACACATACACTCGCACATGCCTCCACATATACTCTCTCACACTCATAAATTTTGTAACATACTTTATCTTTCATTTATATCCTCCACAAGCTTGAAATTTTTTATCCTTAGTCGACCAAAATAAAACAAAGAAATATGCAATGGCCATAACAAGTCATCTCCAAAACATCCGTGATAAGAGGAAATTAAATTTTTTCCAAACTATGAGATAATCAAGACCTATTTTACCTTCACACACATTTCCATTCTAGCACACACCTCAAAAACTTGATGCAAACATCTCAACAAATCAAGTCGGCCCTACACACACTTAACCATTCATGCATTAGCTCCAAACCAAAGGTGGTACCAGAGATACCAAGGAACATCATGTAGATCATTGTAAAAAACTTATATGATATTTAAAACAATTCTCATACAACCTTTTCACAACTTCATGCTACTTTATGTTGGCACAAGAAAATAGACACTAACCGGGCAATATCTCTTGCAAACCTAGAAAACATTGTCTTGAGATGAAACATTGGAATCCATACATACACTACTCCTCAACACATAAAATTTGAAATGAGAAAATATAAAGACAATTTGAACTCATCCTCCAAACTACAAGAACACGTATTCAAATGCTGAGAAATGTGGAGCATTCCTTTGATCCTTCCTGACTGCAACTACACAATCTTCACTTTGCTGGCTCTAGAAACTATTGTGATAAATTTTATATTCTGAAAACATGAACATACATACTTCACACTTGTCTCTATCTAAATTATAAACTACAAGGTCACATCATCAAAAGTGGAGGAATGTGGAGAATTCTCTCGAGCTAATTTTGTACAGCTTCCTACATCTCAACTTGCTTGAGACCTTTACATAGATTCTTTCATTTCTTACTCAATGCTTTAGATCAAGAGACAAAGAATACACCATTCACACTCCCATAGATAAAATTTACATTTCTTTCAATAAGGACAAGAAACTACTACTTCTTATCAAAATTCACTTTAATGATAACTTTAAGAAACACCCCTCAAAAAAACATATAAAATCTTGGCAAATCGTTCATTTTTTAGGAAAAAATATTAATTTCTATTGGTGAATATTTCCTTCTTTTTGAAAAAAATATTGATTTTACTGGCGATTTTGTTTACATCACTAAAATTTAGTAGAAAATTTTGAAAAATCTTAAAAAATAATAGGAAAATGCATTAATTATGATGGAAAATCCATCCAATATAAAAGGGGGCTTGAGGGTGGAAATTATGAATGGGTTTAACGGGTAGAATTTAATATTTACTTGCCACCATTGTTTTAAAATATCATATGATGGCCCTCATTGTATTATGTAGGGTAAATTGTACCCATGATATATAATTCTTATGAGACTTAGAATTTCTTTTAGATCATTGATCTAATGACCCTCATTGGATTCTCTGAGGTAAAATGTACTGACAATCTATAATGCTCATGAAACCCAAAATTATGGGTCCCATGAGCATTATAGATCATGGGTACATTTTACCTTGTGGAATACAAGGGAAATTAGATTATATTATAAATCAATAGTGGAAACTAAAGATTATAAATATGGTCCTAAAGAAACTAATAATTATAATAATACTATTGGAGAATTAATATAAATTTCTACTATAATTTATGAAATTTATGCGAATCTAATCTAATCATGTATTGAATATTGTGACAATTTTTTTAGTTAATTTTTTAAATAAAATAAATTAATTGGCGATTTAAATAAGACTGTAATAATTTTTTATAAAAAATGTGGTGATTCAAATCATGTTATAGCTCAAATTATTAGCCAATTTTGGATTCCCAAATTTCAATATTTAGCCAACTGGCGAATATTAGCCACTAAAATATCTTTGATTCACTTACATCTATCGACTCCCACCTATTCATGAGAAACATAAGATATAGTAAAACTATGTACAACATGCTAAACATTTCACAACACTTTTGATCAACACATTGATTGCATCACATACAACCTTTCACACTCCCCCTCTTTTGGCATCAATGACAACACATGCAACATCATATTCTATTGTGAGATCTTATTAAGCATTTCAAATAATTCTTGTTACAATCATGTGAAAATGAGTTCATTTCTCCTCTTTTGCTATTTTCAATGATCCCTCTTTCACTATCTCTCCTACTTGTGAGGATGCATTTGTGTAAGATAATTCAATCATTGGCAATTATGACAATCATGTTTTTTCTTCTCCCGATACCTCGCCTACTTGTGAAGAAGGTATCTTGGTATTAGAATATCCAATCGTTGAGTGTCATAAGAACCTTGTTTGTTTCTCTCCCAATACCTTTGATACTTAGGAAGATATTATGGTGCAAGAGGATGAAATCATTGATACATTTCTTTTAAAAGACAATAATGTGGATTACATAGGTGAATATGCTAAATTTTCATTAGATCCCTTATCAATAGAATATCATCAACAAGTAGCTAACTCCATTGAGGGAATGCACATACAATTAACATGTAGATCTCCTTTAATTATTAGACCCCCTAAAACTCCTCTAATTATTGGACCTCCTAAATCACCTCTCATTATAGGACCTCTTAAACCTCATGGCCATATCCTAAACTTTGCAAAATAACTCACTAGTAATTATGTTTCACAACCAAGTTATCATACAATTTCTCACACATATAAAAATAGGAATAATACATGAGCAAAACAAATGCCAAAATCCATCCCATTACCTCAACCATACCTTCCACCCTCACCTAATATTCCTTAGCATAGTCATAAATAATATGATCTTGTTGAGAAAATTCATAATACTCCAGCCAAGATTTCCCTTTTAGTCCCTTAATAATTTGGACTTAATTAAGCTTCTAATTGACCAAATTATGCATTCCAAAGCCTTATTTTTATCATTTTCTGAAAGAATAACCAACATTTAATTAATGCATTTAATTATTAAATTGCCTTGGATCATATGTGTCTTGGACTTATAGGCCAAGACCCATTTACTTTGAGTGCCATGACCCATTTTATAATATGTTTTTGGCAGAATTTTAATGATTCATATTCAAATTACAAGTGTCGGCTGTTAGAATCTATTTTTTGGGCAATTAGATAATCACCTATAAATACAAGGTCTTTTTATCAATTCAAATCCAAGTCTTGCTAGGGATCAATTTCAAGATCCAAAATTATTGTCAAGAGAATTCAAGGACAAAATTATTAGTCATCTACAACATCAATCAAGATCCTAACATCATGTCAAAATTATGTGTGTTCACATCATGTTTTGGAAGCTAACATTGTGATATAGGTTTTCAAATACTCAAGAAAGAATTCAAGCATCAAATCAAGCAATCAAGCAAGCCAATTTAGCAAGATCCAAATCCTTAGAGTGATGTGTTTGTGTTTAGTCCTCTAAGGGTGACCATTGAAGGTTTGGTAATTCTTAAAAAGATTTGTTCATTCATCATTATTTTCTATCAAGGTGTGGACACTCAAAATTTGTCCTCATAATCATCCTATTTTTTGTCTATTAATTAAATGGATATTATTATCTATTTAATTAATTCATTTAATACTTTCTTTTATTCATTCATTAATTCACTTAAATCATTAAAATATTATAAGTATTTATCCATTTGCACAATCATTTATCCGTAAATCATTTCATAATACTCTATTCACATTATTATTAAATTATCCATACATAAATTTACATTAATTTGCATCCATTGCATATTCCATTAAATCATTTGCATTTGCATATATAAATCCATTTAATTAAATAATTCATTAATTCATAAATCCACTTTATTCTAAATTCCTAAAACTCCACCCTATCATAAATCCTCCTATTTATCTCTCTCATTCCCATCAATTTAATTTGATTAAGAAATATGGGATAATTATTAATTTCTCTATTTCATGTTTTTAATCCCACATCTCTCCCATAACTCAGATCTCTTGTGTGAGGACATCTATATAAACCATATCTCTTCTCATCAAAAAGGATATTTGATTTTCAATAGCATATCCAATATTTTCTTTCATTCATCATAGCTTCTTGATGAATTTGTGCTTGTGAAAATCTAAGAGCACCAAATGCATAAATCAAGATCTTGATGATAGGAGAACAATGGAGTTTACTTTCCTTTTAATGTTGATGCTTTTTTTTTTTCGTAGTTTAGTATTCGTGTTTCTACATTAGTTTTTATTTAGGAAAAGCTTCATTGATGTTATGCTGAAACTTTAATTTTGGGTTTATAGATTTAAATCAATTTTTTATTTTCAGTGTAAACACAAGGTATAATTACCAAACTAGGGTTTGACCAAGGAAAACCACCATTCACACAAAACAAAAAAAAAATCCCTCTCTTTGTGTATGTGCAGGTCTTAGGTTCAAGAATAATTGAAGAGATATTGAAGGAGCAATTTAATATTATTACATTTGTTGCATTCATTGTTGTCAAGCCACGAAAACTAGGTTGCAAACTTTATTTCTGGCTTTCAGATAGTGAGACTTGTGCCAATCTGAAGCCAAGATAAAAAAATCATGGAGGACTACAAAAAAATAGTTTGGAGCCCTATTTTAAGACTTGTTTTCCCAAGGGTGAACCGATCTTTCTATAAGACTCAAAATAAAAAATTTATGGTAGGTACATGCCATCAAACCCTTCTCAAATCTTCTTGCAAACTATCTTTCCAATTTTGGCACTTTTGGAAATTTTTTATTTACACACTAGGTCTAATTGTTTGATTAGTTTAAGAAATTCAAATAATTCCTATTTATTTTTGAAACCTAGAAAATGGGTGGGTGTTCTATCTTTTTGGAAGATGGAACTAGGGTTTAGGACCTTTCCACCTATTTTCTTCAATTTTCATTCAAGGAAATCATAGAGATCTCAAGAAAAGGATGGAATGAGAGAAAGAAATCTACAATAGGATGTCCTAGGGTATTATTAAAGACAAGAAGGGGGTTCACCACCAAGAAAATCTTGGAAAGACAAGTAACATGCAAAACCTAACAATGTAATCTACAAAATGAACTCAAATCAAAACAACAAACTAGAAAAGGACAAAGGTGCACCTAGAAAGTTGAAGAGGATCAAAAAAAGGTTTGAAATCCTAAAAATTTGACTTATGAAGCACACTGGGACTCATACGCCAGTAGGGGCGATCTAGTCCCAATTTAGGATTTCAGGGCGAAATCAAAATCTAGAACTGCTAAACCAGGATCTACGAAAAAATGCTTGAAATCTAGTATACTGGGACTCATACACCATAAGTGGTGATTTAGTCCTAGGATCAAGGTTGATCTGAAACTCTGATATCCTCTAGTGGTCTTATGTAGCTTCTCTCCTATCAAATCTCCAAGTCTGAAACACTGAATTGCAACCTGTAGATGAATTTTCATGATTATGCAATGTAGATGATAACTTTGAAAAAAATTCTCCTGTCTTTCTCCTTAATGGATCTTTAACCTAATCACACATCAAAGAAAGGGAAAAATGTTTTTTTTTTTAGTGGATAGGGGTTTGCCTTGGTCAAACCCTATTTTCGTAATCAAACCTTGAAATGAAATCAAATAGAATGAAGGAATGATGAATGAACAAATAAGAAATGTTGCAACTCACCAAACCCTTGAATAAAGGCTACAATCTGTATGCAATAGATAACATGAATGTAGATCTTGAATCTTTCTTGTATCTTATAGATCTTGATTTGAAATGCATTCTTGAATCATAAGAGCCTACATCACAAATGTTAACTAAAAAACAAACATGATGCATGATGACTTTGACATGATGCTTGAATCTTGAATATAGCTCCAAAATGCTTGATAATCACTCTTGAATGCTCTTAAATTCTCTTGTGATCATAAATTTTCTATAGGAATTCTCTCATCAATTTTCTAGATGACTTGCAAACTTGTGAGGAGAAAATATGTAAAATAACCTTGTATTTATACTTGTTTATGCCAAATTTCTTGAAATTATAAAACTACAAGCCGACATCAGATCTAGGAAAATAAAATCCTACCAAAAATTAAATTCAAAATTAGGTCCAAGCTAAGCAGGACTCATACGCTATTTGTGGCGTATGAGTCCTAGTAGGCTAAGCTTGGGACATAAATTTCAAGAAAGCTTAAGTTTAATGCCAAATTCAAGTTTAGGCCCTAAAACTTAGGTGGGACCCATATGACCAAGGTGGTGTATGAATCCCAGATCACTAAATCTGGGTCATACAAACCAAAATCATTAAATTATGAGTGGTCATTTGATATGTGTCAAGATTATCCTTGGAAAGATGCATTAAATAAGGCTTGTGGATGCAAAATAGGACCAAATAAGGCATAAAGAAGCCCAATTTTAGCAGGGAGGGCCAAAACAAGTGTGAAAATGTACAAGGATACATTTTTCTACACTAAGTTTAGCCCCCACTTTAGTGAGAGGAGGAACTTGCTTCAAAATCACACTAAAGTAGACAAAACTCGCATCAAGAGGGGTTCAAACATACCAATGCTAGTAAGATAGGATAACAATGATCGAGAGGGATGATCAAGATCCTATTGAAAACTAACATAGGCACAAAATAACACACATGTTAAAAATGTATGAAACAACAACAAGGCACAAGCATACATTTCCAAAGATACAAAGAAGAAAGAGAAATAAAAAAAATAAAAATAAAAGGGGTGGATTAAGCCTCAATCGTTTATCCCACACGGTGTGGATCAGATCTAGGTTTTTTGTCCAAGAACATTTACAAGTGGAACATGATGCCTAATATGCAAACCAAATACTCAATCACAAGGGATAGTGGAACCTCAAGCCATCCACTAGGTGAGCCCCCAACAAGACACATACGCACATGGCCGATATGCACTCACACAGACAAGAAAGTGGCTATGGGAGAGTCATGCCTAAGTTCAGCTCCCATATGGTAACCATACCAAAGTTATACCTCATGATAAATTTCACAAGGTGCCACACAACATGATAGTAGGATTCATAAGGCAAGCAAATATTTGTATGCTTGACACCCATGAATGAACAAGATGACACCACAAGCAAGCAAAGTGTATTATGCAAAGTGGCCATATAGCAATTATTGTAAATATAAAATAGTGTAAGGTATGTTCAAAAGAGTTTTTCTTAGTTCCTGTAAGGTCTTAACTTAGGAAAAATTATCCATAATGTCTCTAAGAGAGGACCAATCAAAGAATAGAAGATTCACAACTTAGGGGATGCAATGTGTCACATCAAGCCACTAAAAGGAATATAAAATGCTAAGAGATATCATGCTCTTGAAGGAAATCACACCCAATGTCACCACAAAGTGAAAGAAGAATCACATGAAGTAAGAATACTACACAATGAAACATGAGTTGTAATTAAAATGCAAAAGAATAATGCCAATGTATGCCCCCACTTTAAAGAAGTTACTAAACACCATGCTATGAGCAATTACTTTAAAATAGAAAATGATAAATGCTAACAATAAAGAGGACATGCAAGCTTATTTTTAAATCCTTATGTAAATTCATTTAAAAAAAATGAAACTATGTCATGAAAAGGGGTTGCCCCCAAAATGAAATCCAAAAATTACATAAGGTGCCCATGGATTTGGGGTCAGTATATCTTTGCTACAATATTATTAGAGATCTCAAAATTTTCATCATTCCCAAAATACTCATGGAATAGTCCAAGAATGACACATAGAGAGTGAAAACAAAGAAAAAGCCTTGTGGGTCAACATGAAGAGACCTAAATATCTCGATGCCTTGCATCATCCCCAAAAGGAAAACATAAGAGAAAGAAAAGATAAAGGAAAATATTTTGGGTGAAGATGGAAGAGACGTAAATGCCTTGACATGCCTTGTGTTGTCCCCAAAGGGAAAACAAAAGACAAAGAAAAGATAACTTTTTTTATGACATATAGAATAATGTAGGTACAAATAGAAGAATGTCACAAAGAAAGAGATACATCAAACAAAACTGACGCCTTGTGTTATCCCCAAAGGGAAAACACAAGACAAAGAAAAGATAAATTTTTTTATGACATATAGAAGAATGTAGGTACAAATAGAAGAATGTCACAAAGAAAGAGATACATCAAACAAAATAGGATGAGGTTTCACATTACGCACATGAAATCACACACATAACATGAAAAGGAAATAGAAGCAAGACTAGAAAAGCACATGTGAATCAACCTATGCCAGGTCATTCACATCCCAATCTTGTTCATTGTATATGGAAGGAAAACAACTAGCCAAAAGGACCACAACAAGTGCAGTACTAGGATCATCACCAAGTTCAACACTCTTTTTAGGATAGTTTCCATTTATGCTCATAGAAGAGGAAAATAATGTATTCCAATTCATTATGCACTTCTTCATCAATACTAGCAACCTCATCATCATCATCCAAGTTAATCACAATGGGAGGTCAAATGATAATTTCTAAAGAAGGATTTAGCTCTTGTTGCAGTTACGATATAGGATCTTTTTGTTATGGGAAAGAGGGAGACTTGTTGTGTATTGCTTCAGTCAAGTTTGGATGTTGATTTTCTTTTTTGTTTTCTTTGTTTAACCTTCGAGAAAGATCACGACATCTATTCCTACGCTCTCTAGAATTTCTATTTCTTTGAGTATGATTTTCAAGTTACGTTTGTGTAGGAGTGGATTTATCAATCATAAGTTTATTTTCTTCCCTTATGGTAGGAATGGAAGGAACCATAGGAATTTTTTCAACCATTTTTTCTTTATCTTTGTAAAATTGTTTTATTCTAGGAGGTGTGATGTGATTGCTTTGGTTCTCTCTTGGTCTTTTATAAGAGATAGATAGAGGATCTATCTTAGCTTGGTCTTGGTTACTTGGAATAGCTTTAGGTTCAATCATGGTTTCGTCAAGGATAAGTGGCTCATTCACAAGATGAGGCATGATTCGAAGGGATAATTTTGTTATGTGTTTCACCTTAAAATTTTGATAGGATTTGAAAAATAATTCCCCACAAGGTTTAATAGGTTCCATAGGCTTGGTCCAAAATAAATCCAATGAAAAATTCCCACAGGAAGAGAACAGATTAAAGCCACTATGGTGCATAGTAAATATTTGATTTTCAAAGGGAAACTTTAAGCATTTATGCACAATCAACGAGATAGCTTCCATGGAGCGTAGCCATGGATAACAATGCTTCACACATAATTTTTCTAATGTTGAGATGATGGAGAATGAGACATCTGATTGTTTTGGTCTAATTTTGAAAGGAAGGGCGATTGATCCCATCATCGGGCAAGCAAATCCATTATGTTTTTTTATCCATGCTTTTGGTTTATCATATGTTTCTTGATAGAGTTAATGCATAAGTAGGAATTATTTTGTGATCACATTCTCTCCACAAACAAGATCAATTAATACCCCATTAATGGGATTGTCATTGATTCATTCGACTATGTAATGAGGACCATTAGGTGCATTTATAATTATATATTTAAATGAGAAAGCAATGTGAAGAGGCTTTTTAGTTTGACCCTTATGAGGTAGAATTTTGATCAATCCCACCATGTTATCCATAGGAATTTTCTCATCAATATCTTGTTCAATGATATTTGTGTTGTCATCATCCGTGTCAACATTCATCACATCATTCTTCTTAGTTTCACTAGCTTTGACAAATGAAATATCATGGTTAGGCATAGGATTGGTAAAGATTTTCAAGTTTTAAATTGGGAGGGGAAACAGACTTATTTCCTTGATCATTAACACCTCCAATTTGAAGTCAACTAGAATCAATGAGGTCTTATACAAGATGTTTAAGATGCTTACAATGTTCGGTGTCATGTACATTTTTTCAGTGATAATGGAAATAATAATTTGATCTAAAGTTCAAAGGTAAACGCTTGTTCAGATCAGGTATTTTAACGAGAGGCAAAGTAATCATTTTTTATTTTAAAAGTTGTGACATTGTGTTATGTAGGGTATTAGGTAAGGGAGTAAATTGTCTATCCTGATCCCCAAATGTAAAAGGAATTGTTTTCTTTATAGCAACCACTTGGGTATCAACATCTTGAGTTGGTTGGGGGAGATTTAGTTTGAGGAAGCCTTTATTTTATTTCCTAAAGGGTTGATAGTTATTTTGGTTTGTAGATTCAGATTTTTGATGTCGGCTAGAGGTGGGTTTTGTTTCACGACTACTAACTGAGTTTTGATAATCATGAAGAGCAGTACACAAGTGTACCAAGGAAGGAAAACTCATCATGTTAAGATTATCTTGTATCTTATTTTGTAAGTTCTCAATAAACATCTGTTGAAGGTGAGGATCAAGAATCTTTACATCAGTTTGGGAATAAATCGATTGATAATGTAAAATGAAGTCATTAACTTTTTCATCATCTTTTTTATTACATCTCATGAAATCAGCTAAGGTAATCTTAGGAGTCATGTGCACTTAGAAATGGTTTATAAAGGCCTCAAAAATTTCATTGAATGATTGAATTGAGTTGTTGGGTAATGAGGAAAACCATTCTAAAGTTGTATCTTTTAAGGACTTAGGGAAAGTATTAGCCAAGAGCTTATCCTCACAGAAAAATTCACCACATAAGGTAGTAAAAGCGGAAACATGGTTAGAAGGATCTCCTTTCCCCTCATATTTCTCAAACCTCAGAATCTTTATACCTTGTGGTATTGGCGTTCTCAATATCTCCAAGGATAAGGTATTGTTTTTGACAAAGTATGTAGGTTGGCCATTTTGATTTTGATTTATGGTAGAAATTTTCTTTTGAAGGGATGAAAATTTTTGTGAGAGTTGGTTAAGGATAGCATCATTGGTTGTATTTTGGGATGGAAGTGAATATGGTGGAGGTGTATGTGTGTTCAAGGGGGAGGTGAATGGAATACTTATGGGAGATAATGTGGTAGGAGATATGATGTGCAATGCCACAAAGGTACAAGGATTGCAAGTGAAAATACCTAAGGTGGGAAATACATTACTAGGAAGTTTCATTGTTGTTGTAACTTGAGGGTTTGTATAGGTATGAATAGAGGCAATGGTTCTGGGAGGAGGAATTTGAGTTCCTCCTTGAATTTGGACATTTTTCGGAGGTTGAGCACAAGTAGTCATTGAGGTAAGATGTTTTAAAAAAACTTGAGCTTGGTTATGCACAAGTTATACTCATCCTTCACTTTCAATCATGTGATTAATGCTAACTATGGTAGGAATAGCAGTGATGGAAATGTTCTCAATACTCAATTGGTTTTGTAGGTTTGCTAAGTCTTCATGGATTTGGATTATGTTTTCTTGTGGAATACTAGTAACTATTATTTCAACACTTGTCACACTACTTGAAGGAAAAGAGTTGTTAAGGGTATGGTACATACCTAGTGAACTAGTGTCAATACTAGGAGTGAAAGATCTAGATAACCCAAGATACACAAAAATTGTGCTATCACGAGATGACACGAGTCTCAAAGTTCATATCACTATAGTATTATCAATAAGACACCAAGTTGTAAAGATCATACAAGGGAAAATCAATGAATGCAATATGAGGGTAAGTGAAAAAAGATGGGGGGCCAAAAAGGGGGCTTAAGTGGCCACTTTATTTTTGAAATTAGGGAATACTGACCTTGGACATGAAATTGAGGATAGTTACAATCAAATTTTTGAGATGCAACAAATAAAAGGATCGTAGTGCTCTAAGTCTACTTTATAAACTACTATTTTATTTTAAAATGGTTGAGATTAAGGGGTTCAAAAGAGGGGATCACAAAAATTGGTGTTTTTTTTCTCAAAAAAACATAACATAGCAACTTTTGTGGCTCCCTAGCACGGTTAACTTTTTTTTTAGTATTTTTAAAATCGCTTTGGTGAGAAATTAGCTAACAATATGTAGTTTATGCTTGATTTTTTCTGATAATGTTTTAATGAATTTTGATTTTTTACTAATTTGTAAAGTGGACACTTCTTGAAAAACATAATTTTGGTCATGCTGCCCCTATAAATTCTGGAAACTAATTGAATTTATTTAATATGTGTAGAATGGAGTCTAGTTTCTAAAAATGTAATTTACTTGAAATTTTGATGAATGGTTAATTTATAACAAAAATAACAACAAACACTGGTTTTTGCCAAAAAAGAGACACAAACAAAAGAAATTATAGATCAAAGGCTTCATTGTAAAAATGTGAAAAAAACTACATCGTTAGATAGCTAAGAGAGAGCCTAACATTACCCAAGTGTTCAGTTTGTTCGACATTGAAACACATGCAAACCTGATGCTTAACACGAAAACGATTATGCGAAATATTTTAGAGTTTGCAAAAAAATGTTTTTGGACATTGGGAAGACACTCCAAGACTTTGGGTTGGTATTCCAAGGTAAACACCAAGCCCAAGGCTTGGGTATTCCCAAATCAAGAAATAAAATGAACGTGTTATAACTCACTCACGTTATTTCTTAGTTTTGACATGGTTTTTGCATTTGTGCCCAGGACATGTCTAGTAGGAAATAACGCGAGTGCGTTATAATGTGCTTGTGTTAAATGCTACTCTATTGAATATATATATATATTTTTGTATGTATCCATACTTGTATGACATGTATGTATGCATGCTTGTATGTATGTATGTGAACTGTAAAGAAAATAAGGAGTGTGTGAGTACCCACTTATTTGTCTTTAGGTCATTCAATTATGTCCCAGGATCCAAATTGGATTGACTATCGACCCAAAGGGTCAGTAAATTCTCAATAAGAAAGACCTAGGAGGGGTTCTTTTAGGCTTTAAGGGGTTCACCACCAAGCAAAAGCTTGGAAAAGACAACTTAACATTCAACTCACAAAACCTAGTAATGTAAGCTAAATGATAAATGGAAATGACACAAATAAGTAACATAAATTTACGATGTGTGTACCTAAGAGTTCTAGAAATGTGATGAGGATTTTGGAAATGCAAAGAAGATATCAGAATGTTCTAGGGAGGACTAAGACACCCTTACTGTCTTATTAGTCTTGATATTATTTTTTGGGGCAAATGCAAAATTTTCAGATGTCGAAATAGGATTTGAAAGAATCTCTGCAAAATTCCACTTGGAGGACTAAGATGCCCTTGCTACTGTATTAGTCCTGATCTAAATTTTTGAAATCTCCAAATGTGGTCCTAAGGCTTGTTGTTTGCACTTCCTTCTTCTCTGATCTCAGGTTCTGAAACTTCTGGATCTAACCTATAGGTGATTTTTTGTGGAGATGACAACTTTGAAATGAAACTTTGCAACTTTGCAACTTTTCACTTCAAATTATATTCAAGTCTTCAACCTAAATCTACAAACTTAAACATGCAAGAGAGGAAAAACTTGTTGATTGTTAGTGAATGGGGGTTTGCCTTGGTCAAACCCCTTGTTAGTAATTAAACCTTGAAATAGAATGAAATGGAGGGAAATGATGAATGAACACAATTCTATGTTGTAAACTCACCAAACCCTTCTTATGAAGTTTGAAAACTTGTGTGAAATGGCTAGTTTGAATGTAGATCTTGAATTCAATGAATGCTTGATAGATCTTGGCTTGAATTGCTTGCTTGAATCAAAACCGTACATCACAAATGTTAGCTCAAAAATATACATGATGCAAGAATATCCTTGATATGATTCTTGAATCTTGATGATGGCTCCAAATGCTTGATGAATTGCTCTTGAATACTCTTGTGAACTCAAATTTTCTACTAGGAATTCTCTCACAAAAGTCTTAGATGAAAATGAGTGAAAGAACCTTGTATTTATACTTATCTATGTTTAATATCCTGAAATTACACCACAACAAGCCGACACATGAATTCATTAATTAAATGAGGCTAAATCCAGTGAAGATTTGAAATTAAATCCCGAAAATAAGCCAAGGGGGACTAAGACACCCTAGGTGGCATCTTAGTCCCGAGGCATGAAACTCAGGGCACAAACTCCAAAAAGGGGCCCATTTAAGGCACACTTGAAATTAGGGTCCCAAGACCTTTGGGGTACAAAGACACCCTAGGTGGTGTCTTAGTCCCGACCCAAAAATCAAGGACACTCAAACATAATCATTAGATCATCACTTATCCATTGATGTTTGTTGGGATTAGCCATAAAAAGATGACATTCATTGGGATTGTAGATGCAAAATGGGACCAATTAAGACATAAATAGGGATAAATAGAATAAGGTTGGCCCAAACAAGTGTGAAAATGCAAGGGTAAACATTTTCCTACACTACAGTATGTATGCATGTATGTATGTATGTATGTATGTATCAATGTATGTATGTATGTATGTATTCCTGCAAGTATGTATGTATCTATCACTGTATGTATGTATGTATTCCTATATGTATGTATGTATGTAATATTGTATATACATATGTACATGTATTCTTGTATGTATGTAATATTGTATGTACATATGTATGTATGTAAGTATGTATATATTTATGCTTATATGTATGTATGTATGTCTTTAGAGGGAGGGATAATTTTAAGAGAGAGAGAGAGAGTTGTCTAGGTAGGGTGGGAGGGAGAGAGGGAGGGGGAGAATTGAGAGAGAGAGAGGTAGAGAGGTAGTGAGAGATACGTAAGAGAGGGAGATGGGTTGGAAGGGAGAGACCTAAGAGAGAGGGAGTGTGAGAGAGAGGGAGTGAAAGAGAGGGAGTGTGAGAGATAGATACCTAAGAGAGGGAGAGGGTGTGGGAAGGAGTGACTTGAGAGAGGGAGTGTGAGAGATGGTGGTGGAGTGAGAGGGACTTATCTAGGTAGGGTGGGAGGGATAGATAGAGAGAGGGGGGAGAGAGAGAGATTTTCCTAGGTAGGGTGCCAGAGGCAGAGACCTAAGAGAGAGAGGGGGGGTGGGAGGGAGATACTTGAGAGATAGAGAGAGAGAGGGAGTGGGAGAGATATGGAGTGGTAGAGAGATGGAGTGATGGAGAGTCAGTGGGAGGGAGATAGACATAGAGATAGAGGGAGTGAGAGAGAGTGGTAGGGATTGATTGAGCGAGAGGTACATAGAAATATGGAGAAGGTAGATGTATTGAATTAGAGAGGGTATGAGAGAGGGAGCGAGAGAGGTAAAATGAATAGATAGAGAGAGAGGGATAGGAGTTATAGGATTAGGGTTGAGGTTCCAATGTATAGGGTCGAGGGTTTAAGGGTTTAAGTGTTGAGAGATGAGGTTTAGGGTTGAGGGTTGATGGTATAGGGTGGATTATATAGGTTTTAGGGTATATGGTTGAGGATCCAATGTATAGGGTAGATGGTTGAGAATTAAGGGTTCAAGTTTTAATATATATTGTAGAGGGTAGAGGGTTGAGGGTTTAAGGGTTTAAGGATTGAGGGTTGAGGGATTAGGGTTTAAGGGTTGAGGGTTGATGGATTAAGGGTTGAGGGTGTAGGGTTTAAGGGTTGATGGTCTAGGGTAGAGATTTTACGGGTTGAGGGTATAGGGTTGAGGATTTAGGGTATTAGGTAGAGGATAGAGGGTAGAGGGTAGAGCGTAGAGGGTAGAGGATTTAAGGGATGGGGTTTTGGGATTTAGGTTTGAGTGTTTAAGGGTTGAGGGATTAGGGTAGAGAGGGGGGATGGAGGGATAAGTGAGATAGAGAGAAGGAGAGAAGAGGAGGGAGGGATAGAGATAGATGAGGGTTGAGGATCCAATGTATAGGGTATATTTTTGAGAATTGAGGGTAAAGGGTTTAAAACCTATAAGTTTGATGGTTTAGGGTATTGGGTTGAGGGTATAGGGTTGAGGGTAGAGGGTATTGGGTTGAGGGTAGAGGGTACGTAGAAGGTTTAAGGGTTTAGGGTTTAGGGTTTAGGGTTGAGGGTAGAGGGTTTAGGGTATAGGTTTTAGGGTATGTGGTTGAAGGATTAGGATTGAGGGTCCAATGCATAGGGTAGAGGGTATAGGGGATGAGTATTTAGGGTTTAAGGGTTGAGGGATTAAGGGTTGAGGGTTGAGAATTAAGGTTTGAGGGTAGAGGGTTTAAGGTTTGAGGGTTGATGGATTAGGGTAGAGAGTTTACTTGGGTTTAAGGGTTTAAGGGTTTAAGGGTTAAGGGTATAGGGTTGATTCATTAGGGTTAAGGGTAGAGGGTATTGGGTTCAAGGTAGAGGGTTCAAGGGTTTAGGGTTTAAGGCTTGAGGGTTTAGGGTTGAGGGTAGAGGGTTGAGGAAATAGGGTTGATGGATTAGGTTTGAGGGATTAGGGTTGAGTGTCCAATGTATATGGTAGAGGGTATATGGGTTGAGGGTTTGAGGGTCGAGGGTAGAGGGTAGAATTTTAAAATTTAAGTGTTGAGGGATTGAGGTTGAGGGATTAAGGGTTGAGGGTTGAGGATTAGGGTAGGAATTTTGGCAGGTTTGGGGTTAGAGGTATAAGGTTGAGGGATTAGGGTAGAAATTAGAGGTTTAAGGGTTGAGGGTAGAGGTTGAGGTATAGGGTTGAAGTGTTTGAAGTTTAGGGTTGAGGGTATAAGTTGGGATTATGGTAGAAATGGGAGAAATGATGGAGGGGAGATGGAGGAGGAGTGAGAGATGGGAGAGGCAGGACATAGATAGATTGGGTTGAGGGTCAATGTGCGGGTAGAGGGTTGAGAATTAGGGTTTGGGGTTGAGGACACATGGGGTTGATGGGTTAGGGTATTGGGTTGAGGGTATAGGGTTAAGGGATTAGGGTTGAGGGTAGAGGGTAGAAGGTTTAAGGGTTTTGGGTTGAGGGTTGAGGGTTTAGGGTTGAGAGTAGAGGGTTTAGGTAGGTTTGAGGGTATATGGTTGAAGGATTAGGGTTGAGGGTCCAATGTATAGGGTAGAGGGCATATGGTTGAAGGATTATGGCTGAGGCTCCAATGTATAGGGATTGAGGGTTTAGGGTTTAAGGGTTGAGAGTTGAGAATTGAGCGTTGAGGGTATAGGGTTGAGGGATTAGGGTTGAGGGTGGAGGGTATTGGGTTGAGGGTAGAGGGTTTAAGGCTTTAGGGTTGAGGGCTTAAGATTGAGAGTATAGGGTTGAATTTTTAAGGGTTTAAGGTTTGAGGGTATAGGGTTGAGGGATTAGGTTTGAGAGGGAGGGAGGGATGGAGGGAGAGATGGAGGGAGAAGTGAGATAGAGAGAAGGAGAGAAGAGGATGGAGGGAAAAAGATAGATGAGGGTTGAGGATCCAATGTATAGGGTAGAGGGTTAATAATTGAGGGTATAGGGTTGAGGACCTATAGAGATGATGCTTTACGGTATTGGGTTGAGGATATTGGGTTGAGGGTAGAGGGTAGAAGGTTTAAGGTTTTAGGGTTTAAGGGTTTAGGGTTGAGGGTAGTGGGTTTAGGGTATAGGTTTGAGGGTATATGGTTGAAGGATTAGGGCTGAGGGTCCAATGTATAGGGTAGAGGGTATAGGGATTGATGTTTTAGGGTTTAAGGGTTGAGGGATTAAGGGTTGAGGGTTGAGAATTAAGGGTTGGGGGTATAGGGTTGAGGGATTAGGTTTGAGGTAGAGGGTATTGGGTTGAGGGTAGAGGGTAGAGGTTTTAAGGGTTGAGGGTTGAGAGTTTAAGGTTGAGGGTATAGGGTTGAGGGTTGAGAGTTTAAGATTGAGGGTATAGGGTTGAGTGTTTAAGGGTTTAAGGATTGAGAGTATAGGGTTCATGGATTAGGGTAGAGAGGGAGGGATGAA
>CM021102.1:227802694-227953976 GCA_007115665.2 Sequoiadendron giganteum
AAGGGTTGAGGGTTAGGGTTGAGGGTTTAGGTTATAGGGTTAAGGGATTAGGGTTGAGGGTAGAGGGTAGAGGGTATTGGGTTGAGGGTAGAGGGTAGAGGGTAGAAGGTTTAAAGGTTTAGGGTTTAAGGGTTTAGGGTTTAGGTTTTAGGCTTTAGGGTTGAGGATTGAGAATTGAGGGCATAGGATTGATGACCTATAGGGTTGAGGGTTTAAGGGTATAGGGTTGAGGGATTAGGATTGAGGGTAAAGGGTAGAGGGTTTAAGGGTTGAGGGTTGAGGGTAGAGGGTTTAGGGTTTAGGGTAGAGAGTTTAATTGTTTGAGGGTAGAGGGTTGAGGGTAGAGGGTATTGGGTTAATCTTAGAGGGTATATGGTTTAAATTTTTAGGGTTGACATAGGTTAAGGTGGAAAGAGAGGGAGGGAGGGAGTGGGAGATAGATAAAGAGTAGAGGTTTAATGGTAGAGGGTATATGGTTTAAGGGTTAGGGATAGAGGGGAATGAGATAGAGGGAGTGAGTGAGAGAGAGATACCTAAGAGAGGTAGAGGGTAGAATTTTTAAGGGTTAAGGGTAGATGGTTAAGTTTTAAGGGTAGAGGAGAGAGATCGAGGGAGTGAGAGAGAGGGAGAGGGAGAGGGAGAGGGAGTGGGAGATAGAGAAATGGAGTGTGAGAGAGAGAGGGAGTGGAAAAGAGATAGAGGGAGTGAGTGAGAGAGAGATACCTGAGAGAGGGAGAGGGGGTAGGAGGGAGAGACTTGAGAGAGAGAGAGAGAGAGTTGTCTAGTTGTGTAGGTAGAGAGAGGGAGTGGGAGAGAGATAGAGGGAGTGTGATAGAGAGGGAGTGGGAGAGAGATATAGGGAGTGAGTGTGAGAGGGAGAGGGGGTAGGAGGGAGAGACTTGGGAGAGAGATTTTCCTAGTTGTGTAGGTAGAGAGAGGGAGTGGGAGAGAGAGAGACCTGAGAGAGGGAGATGAGGTAGGTGGGAGATACTTGAGAGAGAGAGCTTTTCAATGCATATTTTAAATTACAAAATTCTTTACACTTGCCAATTACTTTTTAAACCAAATATCTTTGAGGAGTTTTGTTAAACAATTGACTTACCTTTTGTATGCTTCCACATTTTGTAAACACATATATATGAGAGAAGTTATAAGTATGTAAAATTTTACACCATTTCTTAATCCTTTTCTATGGATGTGCATACCCCTCTCCAAAGATTTCATTTTGGTATAAGCATGGGGGATGTTGGAAAAAGTAGTGGAATTTGGTTTTACACCTAGAAATTGCATATGCTTGAAATTTTCTACAGCCTTTTCAACAAATCCATTTTTTGCATATCCTACAATCATTTTAGTCCATGAGGACATATCTCATTGAGGTTTTTTGTCAAACAGTTCTACCAAGCAGTTGATTGCCTTGTTTATGCTACCAAAATTTCCATACATGTCTACCAAATCATTTTATCAAACTGTAGACACATAAAAAATGACCAAATCCTGCAAGCAATATTTTACCACCTTTCGTCCTAAGCATAATTATGACATTTTAATTATGTTCCTAACCCACCTTCAACTATTAATTAGATAGTTTGTAATTATTTAATTAATTCATTGTCTTTTGTTCTTCATGATTATTAAATAAATAAATCTTATTTATTTATTTAATGTGTCACTAATTATCAAAATCATCTCACAATTAAATAAAGTCTCATTTATTTAATTAATCCTTATAATTAATGTCCTCATGATTATTAAATAAATATATTTTAAATATATTCAGTTAATATGTCACTAATCCCTCAATCCTCTTAATTAAATAGATTTACTAATTTATTTAATTAATTAACTACTTCTTCTAAATTAAATAATTATTTTTAGTTATCTAATTGTTGTATGTGACACTTCTTTATTTTTAAATAAAACAATTTATTTAAAAATGTCTCACATAGTTAACTGATTCTTCTTTTAGTAATTAATTTCAAAAATCAATTACTTATTATCTCACAAAATCCATATTTTGAATTTATTTAATTCAAAATGGAAAGATTCTTCTACAAATCAAGTAATTTCTAAAATTATTGATTTGCTAAAATCTCATCTCCTTATCTTCTGATTTTTACTAATTTCATCTCAATGTCACATTTATTCTCCACCTTTGATTTAATTTCCTAAATTAAATATTGTCCACACATTTGGGGATTTTTACCCTAACCCTAATTGAGAGTTGTCACTTTGAATCTTAACCATTGATTCTAGGGCATTTTTCCAATCTCTCATCTCGTTCATCCGTTCAAGATTGCATTTTCTATAAAATGACAATCTTGATCTCATTTTTGATACCTCTTATTAATATCTCTTAATCTCTTATTATCTCAGAATCTTATCATTTTTAATTGCATTTTATCATCCTAGCTTCTTGCATTCTAGAATTAACTTTCTTGTGCAACATCATATTTTACAAATCCTTCAAAGTCTTGTTTAACGTCTAGGCATTATAGAGTTTTTCTCATACACAAAATCTAAGGGCACTCTTCATCACAACAAGCCATGGAGGAGAGAAATGGGTGAGACTGTTCTAGTTTCATTCCTTTTCTCATTATTTCTCCTTTGCATTTGATTGTGTGAGGATTTTATTAATATGCATGTGCTACTAACCTTTGTTGACCTTGCAGGAAAATATCCATCATTATACTAGTGAACCTGACATCATCCATGGAGGATGAAAACATTTTGGTGAGATTGTTTCATTTGTTTCATTTACTCCTTTGCACTTCATTATTACTTTGGGTTTTTTATGTTTTTCATATGATTTGCTAATCCTAGAAAAATATCCATCATTACATTGGTGAACCCGAAAATTGACATTTTTTTTGTAGGTTTTCATACATTTTTTATGATATTTTGCAGGAACAGGTGTACAAAACTATGCATTTTCCATTTTTTCCATGCAAGTACTCCGTTGTGCCACATTTGCATTTGAAAACAATGCAAGTGCTCTGTCGAGCCACAATTGACAGATCTTGAGCCGCAATCGCCATATTCTGCCACAATTGATAGATCCTGAGCTGTAATCGCCATATTGGGCCGCAATCCCCAGATCTTGAACCACAATCGCCATATTACACCACAATTGCTAGACCCTGAGCCACAATCACTATATTATGCCGCAATTACCAGATCCTAAGCCGCTATCGCCATATCGAGCCCCATCTGCTCTGCTGCACCGCAAATGACTGGTAAGATTTTTGTCCCGGTTTTCTATCTTTTTTTTCAGTATTTTCCTGTTTTCTTTTTGCTAGATTACAGTTTTTTTTTTTGTGCTACTAATCTGTTTGTTTTAGCATTTGTCTAGCTGGAGTTAGTTAAATCTCTTTATCAAATTTCTAATTTTATTTTTTTCCAACAATCTTGCATTATTTTCACTCATTGGATAAAATGAACAAATATGCAAGTGCATAAGGTTTAAAATAACACTACATCTTTCTTTTCATGGGGTTTAAAATTAACTTCTAGATTAGAAAATACTACAAATGGTTAAAATGAACCCCCTTGTCTGACAAACACTACAAATGGATAAAATGCACTCCATGATTTTTTATGTTTGTCAACACATTTGATTTTGTGTTTTAAAATGAACACCATGCGAGCGTGAGTTAGCATATTCATGTGCTCTCTCTTTGTTTCTAAATAAAGATTGATTGAACTATGAATATGTTAGTTTTCTTTTGTTGAACTTTAGAGAATTGGGCCTGCTTTGGTGGGAAAAAGTACTCACCCCAAAATGACTCAAACCAGCAATGAAGATCTTTAGCTGAGCTACTCCCGACCGATATATAAATGTGAATCCTAAGGGAAAGCCTAGGATTACAAGTTTAGATATGTCATACAGACCAAGTAGTACTCCCCAAAACCCTGTTGAGCTTAACCTCTTCAGGTTGGAGTGCCTCCTTAATGGAGCTTAATCTTGGCCCCATGTATGACCACTCGAACAGATGTCTGAATTAAATCCTTTGTGTTAGAAAACCAAAAACCTTCTATTCTTTGGTGCAACAACGGTCGTTGCCAAGGCACCCGCACCTGTGAAGTTCTTAGTAGAAATGATCAATCTGCCATGGGAGTTTCATGGAGATTGGAAGCTTGGTTGCCTTGAGAAGTGAGCGCACTATAAGGGGGAGCCCGTGGGGCCAAGCTTCTGAATTCATTCACTATGGATATGTGGTTAGTGGGATCCAAAAGAATACTATCTTTGCAACCCTAGGATTTTTATCAATGTCTTCCATGTGATTGATTTTCAATTATTTTTACAACACCAAGTGTTTTCCAAACTATTTTTAGACAAATTGAACACACGAACATCAAACTTGCCGAAATCTAAAACAAACTGGTCAAACTGCTGAAATTTTGTTCTAAGCTGCAATTGCTCTGTTGAGCCACAATCATCCTGTCAAACCGTAATTGCTCATTTCTGAGTCGCAATCGCTCTGTTGAGCTGCATTCACAATTTTAAACTCTGCATTCATCATATTGCACCACAATTTCCTATTCCTGAGTCGCTGCTACTTTGTCGAGCCTAATAACCAATTGAAATGCCACAATTGCCTGTCATTCAATGCATTTTCTTTACTAAACACTGCAATGGTTGTCACACCGTATTTGCAATCCTAAATGCGACATTTTCCATTTTTCACAATACCTACTAAAACTTGCAACACATCTTCCATATTGCAACTCATTTTCCAAAATTTGAGATGCATCTGATTGCTCTGCAACACATTTTCCTTCCTCCAATGCAATTGCTTCTTGGAACGACACATTTGCCTATCAACTCAGAAAATATTATTACTATCGAAACCCGAGACCAAGAATTTGTAAACCTCTTTTCTTCCAACAGTCTTTGTCCAAAACTAGGAGAACACTTGTCTGAGTCATGCATCTTTGCATCTTTAATTTTCATTTAGCTTGTAATCCATCATCATTCTCATAGGAAAATTCTTATGTCCTCAAATTTTTTGCACACCTTTGGGATCGGAAAATTTTCCTTACTTTGTCAAACCTTTGTCTCAAAAATACATTGTCATTGGACCAAGTCAAAACAAATCAATCCTTAGGCATTTTCCTTAGGTGAGATATTTCCAACTCATAAGTCCAATGAGGAAATCTCACCTTGTGATTTTGTCATCTTGTCACTTTATCCTTCAAACCATTCCTTTGACAACCAAAATTGAGACATTGGCCAAACTTTGAATTGTTAGAAAACCTTTCCTAAAAGTCTTTTGACATAAGACACTCATTTTAGGCACTCATTACCACTTTGTATTTGACATTCCTTTTTGTCCTCATTATCACTTTGCATAGTCTTAGTCTCATTCCATCCATCATCATGTCTTCAAGTCACTATGACATGCTTGCTAGTTGAATTGAATGCCAATTCATTAGTAATGGTCAAACACAACTAGCTAGGGACTTCAAAATGCTATACCTCCAATCCATGTCCAAATTCACCTCAACCTCTAGTCCTCCATCCATCTATCCATCTTACCAACAATCCATGAGTCTTGGTCCTCTATCCATCTACTATCAGGAGTCCCCTAACACCATCCATGACACTAAGTCACAACAAACTTTCATTACCCACCCTAACCTTGACAAGGGAAACCAACCATCCATGAATCCTAGTCCATCATACACTCATCCCTTCCAAGTCTCCTCGTCATATGCTAGTACTCCATCCACATCATATCCAACTCCTCCATTCACATCATATCCTATTCCTCCATCCACGTCATATCCTTTTCATACATTCATGTCCTATCCTAGCCCATCATCCCTCAACCAAGTCCAAGCCTCCACATCATATCCTAGTCCTTTATCCATGTCCTATTCTAGTCCTCCATCTCATTATGGTCCTTCATACACGTCTCATCCTAGTCCTTCATAAACAAACCCTTTCCAAGTATCCACATCCTATCCTAGTCCATTATACACTAATCCATTCCAAGACACTCCAACTTAAAATACATTTGGTCATGAAAGCACATCTAGTCACAGTCTCCAAAGTCCCATCCCATTTCATAAACTTGAGGATACATGTCAAGAGGAAATTCCAAAGCACAACATTATAACATCATCGTCATGTCAGGATCAAAGTAGTACATCCCATGAAACTATCTTTAAATCCATTCAAGAAGTCCTCTGAGACAATCATGGCATACCAAAGAAACCTATCCTTGGTCAAGAGTCCATCCACAACCATGTCATTCAAGATGACCCTCTCCTTGGTCAAGATCTTATTTCCAATCATGACATTCAAAGTGCACCCATATTTGATCAAGACACTATCTTTGATCAAGAAGTCCAAAATGATCCACTCCTTGACTTCTACGCCAGTCATGATCAAACAATTAAACATGATCCTATCCAAAATTTAGATACTGACACTTCCAAAAGTGAGACACTTGCCTCCATGGGACACATAGATGATCTACCAGTAGAACAAGAGTCTCCTAGCATGGACATATTTGAAATGATCAAGCTAAAACTGAATTAAGTGGGCTCTATGACAATGACCATGAAGATGGTTTTTATATAGACTCTGAAGCACCAACAGAATCATAGGAGTTCGACATGTCACCAAATCAGACTGAAGATATTAATCACAAATCTGTCCAACATGTGAGTGAAACTACAACACTCTATCAATTAGGATCATCTATCTTTTTTAGAGAAGGATTTCTTACAGATGAGAAGATTTTAAGCATTAATTTCCAGAATAAGGATGGGTTAGCATCTTGCTTCCAAAATAACAAGTACCCCATCACAAAGAGAGTTCGTCAGAACATGCATTATCAGGGAAAAGGATTAGGCCTACACGAGCAAGGAATTATTGAACCAGTACAAGTTCAGGAAAATTACAGACACCAAGGTCTTGGCTACTTCTCAGTCAGAAAATCTAACAATATTAGTGGTCCCTCTTTGATATTGGGGGCAACTTTATCTAATAAAAACATCAAAATGGGTGTCATGATTAGTCCTTGTCATAAGATTGTTGCCAATACCCCTTCCCTCCACACCCCAAACCATCATTCCATCATGAATAAACCTTCCATTTGGAACCAACAAAAGTCTTACAAATGTAAAATCCAAAATCACATGTCAAAGGCCATGGAATCAATCAAAAATACAAGTGGACAAATGAAGCTAAAATGGTTCCCAAAACAAAATGGGTCAAGTCAAGAAAATAATGAATTAGGCAAAGAAAATATGCCAAAATTCAATCAAAATGTGGAGCCACAGCACAAGAGGACTCCCACATATAATACATGTCCACCTCCCTCAAAATGACCATCAAGAAAGACATATAAAAGTGTTGGTTCCAAACACTATCCTAATCTGACACCCAAAGTTTGGAAAATAAAAACCAATACATCCAAACATCCAACTAACCCATCGACGTCCACCATCATCTGTCATAATCCTACATCCTCCTTAAATTCCAAACATCCTAGGTCACAAATCTATCGCATCTTGGCAATAACTCTCTATCATAAGGACTCTCATGGCACTCTATCACGATGTGCATATTCAGATAAGGCCAACTCTAGTATCAACAAGGATCACAATGACATCAGTCAATTGTATGTAAGCGCTATTATCTTGACAAGGCAACTACTTCAGAATAGTCACTATTGGCATGTCATGGCACCGTCAAAGCCTTCAACATAGTCAATGGTCATCTAAAGCGTCAAGGCTATTTGGAAAAAATGAAAAAAGACAAAAAAAAAATAAAAAAAATAAAAAAATTCATCCCTTGATGAAAACCTAGCAAACAGGCATCATGGTGACACCAAATACTCAAAAAATATCAAAAATAGTAAAGAGAAAATTTTCGTCCAATGGTGAAAACCCGACAAACAAGCGTTTTGGATGAGTACCGTGATGAAAACCTGGCAAACAATCATCATGTGTAAATAAATTATCTATGTGGACCATTACACTTAAGGGCAAGTCGTCTCATCTCCCATTCCCTTCACATGAGATTTCCATCTATCCATCTAAACCCTATCAATTTTGTCCATTTTCCCACCTACTTTGATCTTGATAAGGACTAAAATACAAACATACGTCATGCTTTGGGAAAAATCTTGACATGGCTATCTTTTGGTCATACCTTATTCATTGAATATCATGTCATTACCTTCATAGCCTCCTTTTTCAATATGTGACATCATCCTTGGAGACCATATGATAATCTCTTAGTCCAAGCCATCCATGTCTCCTATCTTTTATCAAGGCCATCCATTGTCCTTTTGTACCTATCACCCATCTTGGTTTCCCTTGTCAATGGTCTAGAGATCCCTGGTCATCCCATCCAATCCTCACTAAATCATTCCAAATGCAACAATATGGAAAACCTGGCACATTATCCAAAACATTCCTTGACTTTGTCTCTGGCCCTACTGTAGACTTTTATCCTCTTTTCATATCATTATCATTTTCACGTTGTTTCGGGATGTGTCCTTCCCACGTCAAACAATGTTTTCATCATCATCATCACCTATCCATTGGTATTCAACTTGACTAGCAACAAAATCATGGTTTTCCTTGGATTCATGTGCGTCGGCATCATTCACATGCATTTGTCACAATGTTCGTAAAACATCAAAAAACCATAGAACTTAAAAAGAATCCAGAAAAAATCTTAAAAACCTGAAAAAGTCCTGAAAAATCCTAAAAATTTGAAAAAGTCTTGAAAAAAGACCTAAAAATTGAAAAATGTCCTGAGAAAATACAAAAACATCCAAATCAATGTCAAAATCCAAAAAATAGAGACAAAGTCAGTAGCATATTTTCAAGTCATGTTAGTTAGTCAATCTTTATCCCAGTCTGAACTACGTTGTCTCTGCACATTTTCTACGTAGGCAAGATTCATCTTTGAATCCCCGAGAAATTAGGTCAGTCCTTTTAGGTTTGTCAAAACATGGTCACGTCAATCAAATAAAGCAAGCATAGTCGCACTCGACACAAGGCAGTCATTTGAAACGTCAACATCAAAATTGGTCAAAATCAGACAACGTAGTCCAATCGATCATACAGTCAAAATCAGTCAGCTTGCCAAAACATTAGTCAAAATGTCAATCTCATCGCTTTTTGGTCCTCTTCAAGATGCGTCCTTCTTGGATCTAGACCTTGTCAAAATGTCAATCTCATCGCTTTTTGGTCCTCTTCAAGATGTGTCCTTCTTGGATCTGGACCTCGTCAAAATGTCATTTTCCTTTTCAGGATGTGTCCTTCCTGACTTTAGGCACTGTCAAACCGTCAAACTGTCAAACTGCCAAAACCGTCAAACTGTCAGACTTTCAAACAATTAATCTTCGGAAAACAAACATTGGCAATACAATTAAATGGTTGTTAATTCTTGGATATTTTGTCTTATCTTTTTATTGACTTGTCTTTTGGTCATGTTACTAGCTACCTCGAGGATGTCCCATGAAGGATTTAGAGGTGCGATGACGTCTCATGACCTATTATGTTTTTCTTTGACTGTTGTCTGTGGATTGTCTTGACAAAAAGACTGGGACAAATGGGCCTCTAGTATGAGTTAGGACATTCCTTGTCTATGATTGTCTATTTTGCAAGTGGATGACCTTGCACACCTTGGTCTATGTCATACCTTGGTGTTTGTTGTCCATTTGTGTCATTTTTACCACCCAATGATGATTCAAGCAACACCTATTAGTACCTTGGCAGATATTGAAGGATTCTAACATGCATTTCTTTTTCCACGTTAACTTGCATCTCCTTCCCCATATTAGCATCCATTTCCTTCTATCCTTTCATATTTTTCTCTCTAACATTTCTTCTAGTCCGCATCATTATCATTTTTATCTATCTTTCCTATATACTTTTGTCTTTCATCTTCTAGTCCTCTCATCTATTTCGAGAGCACACTCATATTCTTGGAACCCCACTGTCCTCTTAAGGGGGCATACCACTACCTCCTCGTCATTCTTCCTCATCCAATTTTGCATTGGGGCATATTATAGACTTTTTTTCTTTTCCATAACGCGATAAACGGCATTATGACAAAGAGGGGAAATGTAGACACATAAAAATGACCAAAGCTTGCAAGCAATATTTTACCACCTTTCGTCTTAAGCATAATTATGACATTTTAATTATGTTCCTAACCCACCTTCAACTATTAATTAGATAATTTGTAATTATTTAATTAATTCATTGTCTTTTATTCTTCATGATCAGTTAATATGTCACTAATCCCTCAATCCTCTTAATTAAATAGATTTTCTAATTTATTTATTAATTAACTACTTCTTCTAAATTAAATAATTATTTTTAGTTATTTAATTGTTGTATGTGACACTTCTTTATTTTTAAATAAAACAATTTATTTAAAAATGTCTCACATAGTTAACTGATTCTTCTTTTAGTAATTAATTTCAAAAATCAATTACTTATTATCTCACAAAATCCATATTTTGAATTAATTTAATTCAAAATGGAAAGATTCTTCTACAAATCAAGTAATTTCTAAAATTACTGATTTGCTAAAATGTCATCTCCTTATCTTTTGATTTTTACTAATTTCATCTCAATGTCACATTTATTCTCCACCTTTGATTTAATTTCCTAAATTAAATCTTGTCCACACATTTTGGAATTTTTACCCTAACCCTAATTGAGAGTTGTCACTTTGAATCTTAACCATTGATTCTAGGGCATTTTTCCAATCTCTCATCTTGTCCATCTGTTCAAGATTGCATTTTCTATAAAATGACAATCTTGATCTCATTTTCAACACCTCTTATTAATATCTCTTAATCTCTTATTTTCTCATAATCTTATCATTTTTAATTGCATTTTATCATCCTATCTTCTTGCATTCTAGAATTAACTTTCTTGTGCAGCATCATACTGTACAAATCCTTCAAAGTCTTGTTTAAAGTCTAGGCATTGTAGAGTTTTTCTCATACACAAAATCCGAGGGCACTCTTCATCACAACAAGCCAAGGAGGTGCAATGGAAATCAGCAATGGAGGAGAGAAATGGGTGAGACTGTTCTAGTTTTATTCCTTTTCTCATTATTTCTCCTTTGCATTTGATTGTGTGAGGATTTTATTAATATGCATGTGTTACTAACCTTTGTTGACCTTACAAGAAAATATCTTTCATTACACAAACAAAGTAATCAGAAAAGTTGAAGCTTTGTAGCAATATTAAAGTGTTTTGTAGGTCTTCAAGCTCACTTTCATTCAAGATCCAACATTTTCAAGGGTTGATCATGGTTGTCTATTGTGATCATGATGGACCTAGGTTGGGGAGATGCAACTAGCCATCAAGCCAAGGCTAATGAATTGTTTCTTAAGTGATTCCATCCTTCATTATTACTCTACATTCATCCTAAGGAAGTTACAAGATTTATTGAGGCTCATTTGGGTGATTAAAGATCTCTCAATGTCAGTCATTTATTGTCATATTTCATGCATGCATCTCATTCTTACACATTAGAATAGGGTTGCATTGCATTTCGATTTTCCTAGTCTTAGAAAAACTTAAGGTTAGGATTTACATTCCTATTTGCATGCATATTTCATTATTTCCATCAGGATTTAATTACCTAACTAGGGGTTTGATCGAGGCGAATCTCCCATAAGAAAATCAAGTCTATATTTTGTTTTGTAGGTCTTTTCACAGACTCAAATCCAGAAATCAATTTTGGAGAAAAGAACAAGTGTTGGAGTACATATTTAAACATTGAATTCCTGAAAATGCAAAACGAGACTGATTCGCTAGAAGTGGCAAATGAATCCCACTATAGGTTTTTTTTAGGATTTTGTGGATTTAGATACCCTTTTTCTAGAAACCCGTTCCTGTGTAGAAACCCAAATTTGAGACTGATTCATCCAAACTGGCGTATGAGTCCCAGTAGGTCAAAATTCAAAAATTTCTAGCATTTCATTCCTTCATCCAGTCATCTTTAGATCTTTAGGTGCACACATTCCATCTTGTTGATTTCTATTTTGTTTTATTTGCATTTCTAGGTCATTTAGTTAAATATTGCATTGAATTAGGGTTAAATATTTTTATTTTCATTGCAGTTTTCTTTCCAAGTCCTAGCTTGGTGGTGAACCCCTCATTATTTTACATCTATCCCCCAGGAAAACCTTATTGCAAGATCTCTTTCTCCTTTGCATTGAGATCTCTAGGGTTTGTTCTTGAATGAAAGAGAGTAAAGGTTGTTGTCCTATGTCCTAAACCATAAGAGACATACAATTTTATTCCTTTCATTATTGCCAAAAAATTCATATGCCTTGTCCATGCTTCTATTTTGAGCCTATCTTGCAATCATGGCATGCCACATGACCTCATTTCTTTAAGGCATTGGATCCAAAAATTCACATGAGCATTGATAAGCCAGTGAGCTCACTTAAATATTAATGAAATTCCTAATGTTGGGATTTATGTACCTAGGAGAACACCACCTAAAATTTTGCATAGAAAGCCAAAGTTTCTGATTAATATTGATGAGACTCTTTTTCAGCCAATGGAAGGTAAGATTCCAGAATGCACTTGTAGAAGATATGCTGATAAGATTTATAAATTTTTTTTTGAAAAGTTAAATGAGACCACAAGATGTCAACTATTTGTTGAAATGATGCAAGGTATAAATTATAGAAACATCATGAATATTATTGGGTTGAGAAAATCAAATGCTTCAAGTTAAAATACTAAAGTGAAGAAACTAATGGATTCTTATGAGAGTGTTGGTAAGAAATCACGCTCAAAAGATAGTAATGCCACCTGATGTGTCATTACATCAACTTTGGTAAGTAATCAAACAAGGATATATCATCTCATTAGAAAGACGAGTCAACAATTGAGAATTAATAGAAATTTTTTATCAAGAGTCGTTCAAAGGCACTACAGAATTGATGACACTGATTCAACTTAATTATGGGCATTCTCAGGGAGACTCCCACAAAAAGATAAACCAGTTGTTGAAGCATTGAGAATACTAATTGAAGACTATTGAGAGTGTAGAAGCCTAAATTTGGACACTTCATTTATCCAAATTTACCCCCTTTTCATCTAAATATCCCCTTATCCGCATTAATTAAGTAGTATCACTATTATTTAATTAATACCTCTAAATTTCTTCTAATCCCTAAGGTATCTAGTTAAATAATTAAATACCTTACCCTCTATTCTCTTTTTCATAAAATTCACATGTCACATCACTTTCACTTGATCCTAATCCATCTCCTAATCTCATCATTAGAGATGTGCACGTCTAATCCTTGATTAAGACATGTCACATCCTCCAACTTTTGCAAGTTGGCTTCTTAACCTTCGTTAGTCACTAATCACCTTCTAATCAATTATCAGTTAAGCCTAATCAGTACCTTGGTCAACTCTCCCCATCCCCCAAACAATTTTGAATTTCTTTTTATTCCTCCAAAGAAACTTCTCTTCCCCATGCAAATTCTAGAACCTTTGACTTGTCACATCACATGTGCTAGAGTCTTCTAGAATCTTTGACTTGTCATATCAAGTAACATGTGGGTAAGTACTTACCTTTTTAAGGACCTTGTTTTATCCAAGGTACTTTCCACATCTCCTTTTGGAACCTTGTTTTATCCACAATATTACCCAATCATGTGAATTTTGAATTCACTTTTACTCACCTAAGATTCTCCTCTTCCTTATGTGATCAATGAGAGGTCACATCATCCCTTTTCCAAGGTACTTTTCCTTCGTCCACATCATGTACCTTCCTTCCACCTCACTTCCATATCATCACATCCTAGGCCATCTCACATTCCACATGTCAAGATGTGAGGGCATGTGAGTCCTCAACTCACCATAGCCCTTCATATTGGCCTTGTTTGTTTAATCTCAACCATTTAATTCTCTAGAGAATTAAAATTCCTCTATAAATACCCCCTCTTTTCTCTCATTTAAACACCTGATGCATTTGATACCAAACTCTCTCCATTTTTTTATTTGAAAGGACACTTATCCATTTGCAACCTTATGCTACCAATTTGATTACTCAACTTGCAAGCATTTTCCCTCATCTAATCAAGTCATTTAGTTGTTAGCATTTACATTTTATCATATTGTTCATCTTTCATCTAGCCATCTCCATAGCCATCCAATGAGAACACAAGCTTTCAAACATCAAGGGCCAACCAAAGGATTCAACAACACAAAGGTATAATCATTTACAATCATTATTTTTCTATATTTCTTTGTGTTATCATTCTTTAGGCTAATCTTGAAGTGTAAATTTTGTGTTCTTCCATTAGTGCATAATATTTTTTTTGCATCTTTAGAATGGGATAGACATTCGAAAAGATCACATGAAGAATAACACAAGGCCATAACTAAATCAAAGGGATGCTGTAAGAAGGATAACTGGTAGTCGAAACCGTGAGCCACATCCAAAGCATTTTTTGGATATGACTCAAACATAGTTTTTTCATAAATTTCAAGAGAATTATCCTTAAGTTCAAAATTTTCAAAGATATTTTGAAATTCTTAAACATTTTTCTGTCAAGATAAATCACACATGCACTACTTTTTGTAAATTACAGACTGAATTTTCTTACCATTATGATGTTTATTGTTCTATATACATTTAGATTTGCATACTAATAGTGTCTTGTAGGATTGTGGCATACATGCCCCACCAACATCTTCAAGAGAGTTCTTATAAAAAAAAAAATGTGAAAGAGAGGGCCAAATATTCTACAAGAAACTATGCTTAGATGATTCATGTCAGTGTTGAGGTGGCTTGCAATGTATGCTAGTATGTCAACATATGGAACGCACACATGTGGTTGGAAAGAAACTATTAGAGTTCGGGAAGTATAAAACAGTGTCATACATTAAAAAAGATGGTAATCAAGAAAAAATGTGTGATTTGGTTATTCAAAATGTAACTTCGAAAAAAGGGTCCTTAGCCTTTTTCGTGCTTGTTTAGCTCTTTGCAGATTTTGGCTCTGTTTGGCCTTGATTTAATTTTGTAATGTGGATAAAACATTCACATTAGGTCTTGGGCCCTAGTGAATTAATGTACTTTATGATCTACCTTGTAAAGGTGTTGTAAAGTGTTGCAACACACTTTCACACTTTTCTAGGATTTCTAAGCATAATTAACTTTACTTGCATCATAATTTATCTTACCCTTTCCTTATTTGGTGTGTTGTAAAGTGTTGTAACACACTTTCACATTCATCTAGGCTTTTAATTAATAATTAGGCTCTCTTATGCTTTAATTGGCCCCTTTTTGCATCCTCAAGCATTATTCTGGTATATATTTTTGGATAATCCTAACAAACATTTGGTATTTAAAACATCAAATCCACAAAAACCCACCTCAAATTCCTAGAAAATGAGTCCCCTTAGGTGGGACCCATTCACCCAAGGTGGTGAATGAGTCCCCCTTAACTCAAAAAAAAAATTTAATTTAAATATTTGGTGGGATTTTATTCCCCAAGATCCAATGTCGGCTTGGGGTGATCCCACAAGACTGGTTTACAATTTCTTAGAGATCCTGATTTTTGTTGAAATCACATATTTTTAGAAAATATAATGATTTAAGCGTTTAAAATTTCCATTTAAAGGATTCCAATTGAAGAGGGTTTGATCAAACTAGGGTGATCCCATAAAGCTGGTTTACAATTTCTCAGAGATTCTAATTTTTGCTAAAATCACATATTTTTAGAAAATATAATGATTTAAGCCTTAAAAAAGTTCCATTTTATGGATTTCAATTGAAGATGGTTTGATCAAACCACTTTAGATCAAACCCCCTTTGATAGAACCCCGCTAGTTTTAAACCATACCTACAACAAAGTCTCCTTTACACCTATCAAAATGTTGATAAAAAATCACTTTTAATTTACCTTTTCAGGGATCAAATGAATTCATTTAAAATTTATTTTGAATGTTCATGGTAGTCCTCAGAATGAGCTATCCAACGAATATAATTTTAATATGTGTTGGTTTTATTAAACATAGGTTTTTCACCGAAAATCAAGCTCTTTGTTCTGCACGTGTGGAGAAATAGCAGATTATCAACAAAAAAAAATGGTTTGTGAGGGGTATTGATGTCATTGATCCATTAAAATAAATAAATTTCGATACATACAAAAAAAAAATGTTGTCTACAGTCCGCCTATGTCTGAATTTTAATTCGTTTGACTTCGAAACTTGATTAAGGGATTTCTTTTTAATAAAACACTATGAAACCAAATGAAAGTGCTAGATATCATAGTTACAAATCTAAATTCGAAAAAAATATAATTTTATCCTTCATACAAAAAATATTATGTTGTATATGGTGAGCGTCACTTTTTAAAAATGTTGTTTTTAAAAATAAACTATTTTTCAAAGGATATGGAAAAAGAAGTGCAATCTGATTCCAAAAAAATTGAAAAAAATATATTTAGAATCTATAGAAAAAATTTCACAACTCACTAGTTTCCATCATCTTCAAATTCCTCATGGTTTAGCCACTATAGGAGCCCGAAAGTGAAGATTTAGTTTTAAAAAATCAGTTTAGTATCTAGTTTGCCCAATTTTAAACTAGTATTGTGGGATCACCCACCACCTTAGATCAAACCCCCTTGGATAGAACCCTGCTAGTTTTAAACCATACCTATCACGGAGTCTCCTTTACACCTATCAAAGTGTTGATAAAAAACCATTTTTGATTTACCTTTTGGGGGATGAAATGAATTCATTTAAAATTTATTTTTTGTAAGTATGCAGTCCTTATTATAAACTTCCCAAGAAGTATAGTTTTAAATAAATTTAATTTAATTATTATATTTATTTGTATTTCTTGTGAATGTAGGGTTTTCACTGAAAATAAAGCTCTATGTTCTGCACATATGAAAAAATAGTAGATTATCAAAAAATTTTTTGAAAAATATCAGTGCACTAGATGTTGAAGTCCTTGATCCAAAAAAAATTGAATTATGATATATATAAATAATTTTATGTTGTATAGAGTTTGCCTATGTCTGAATTGTAATTGGTTTGACTCAGATTAAGGATAAAATATTCAATAAAACACTATGAAACCAAATGAAAGAGCTAGATATCATAGGTACAAATATAAATTTGAAAACAATAGAATTTTATCCTTCATGGGAAAAAAATTATGTTGTATACGGTGAGCATCACTCCTTAAAAATTGTGTTTACTGAAAAAACTAGTTTTCAAAGGAGATGGAAAAAGAAGTGTAATTTTACTCCAAAATTTTTGAAAAAAATATATTTAGAATCTACAGACAAAATGTCAAAAATCACTAGTTTGCATCATCTCTAAATTCCTCACGGTTTAGCCATTATAGGTGCCCGAAAGTGAAGATTTAGTTAGAAAAAATTAGTTCAGTGTCTAGTCTGGCAAAAAATTGTAAACCGGTATTGTGGGATCACCCCTTGTAGTGTTGTAATTTCGGGAATTCTTGCATAATTGGGTATAAATACAAGGTTATTTCTCTCATTTTACCCCCCCCCACCCCCCGCCTCCAAGCATTCACATACTCATCCTAATAGAAAATTGAGTTCACAAGAGCATTGGAGCAAGAGCATTCAAGGCTTTCAAGGGTAGATTATCAAGATTTCAAGAGCATTCCTCAAAATCAATCATCATGTCAAAGATCATCTCCATTATGTTTGTTATTGTGGTGTAGAGTTCATGATCCAAGCAAGCTTTGTATTCAAGATCCATCTCCTACAAGAAAGAGTCAAGAACCATATCCATCACAACCATCTCAAGCATAACTACAACACTTCATTGCAAGGGTTTGGTGAGTTGCAACATCACCTTTTGTTCATTCATCAATATCCTTTCCATTTTTGTTCTATTTCAAGGTTTAATTACCAACAAGGGGTTGACCGAGGCAAACCCCCATTCTCTAACCCCACAACTATTTTTCCATCTCTTTGCATGTGATTTGTAGGTCTAGGTTTCAGATTTATCAAAGAGAAAGATTGGAAAAGTTGTCATCAAGTTGTCAAGGAAAGTCAAAGTTGTCAAGATTGTGAAAAAACCTTGGAGGAGCTTGGAGAAGACCTATAGGTTGAATTTGATTGTTTCGAACTCAGATATGAATTGGGAGTAGCAAAGTAGACAGAGGGCTACAAAATACAAATTTGAATTTCCAAAAATCTGAAAGTGGACTAATTTTCCACTATTGGCGAATGAGCCCCACTATTGCTATCTGTTAGAGGTTTTTGCAGATCTGAGTACCATTTTGTCCGAAACCTGTTTTGACACAAATTTCTCGACACTGGACTAATTCACCTAGCTTGGTGAATGAGTCTCAATCGGC
Organism: Sequoiadendron giganteum; assembly: GCA_007115665.2. NCBI lineage: Eukaryota > Viridiplantae > Streptophyta > Pinopsida > Cupressales > Cupressaceae > Sequoiadendron > Sequoiadendron giganteum. Next base: position 227,821,062 of record CM021102.1, read on the forward strand.
TTTAACAGTGAATATTTTAGGGTTTCACACCACCATTATGCTTTCTACAGTTTCCCAGGTGCACATCTCCAGTTTCATTCATTTTCGTTACAATTCACTTTCATTTCTAGTTTGTTTTGCACATCACATTGTGTTTTCAAACATCTTGCATTTCATTAGTTATGCAACAATAATTCATCTCTTTTGTCAATTCTCAGTATTTAGAATCTTCTATTTAGACATATTTCAATCATATTTGCATTAGTCTTGAATGAACCCTTAGATAATTTATGGGATACCTTTCTCCTTTTAGGTGCAAAACCCTAGAAGTACAAGAGAGCCTCCTCTTATCCCCAAAAATCTCCAGTTCACAAAAGATGCCAGTGTATGAATTTTTGTCTACATTTCATGATAGTATAGTGTATGAGTATGAAAGGCATACCCATAGAGCTTGATGGTTGGACATGTAATTCAAGTTATGCAAGGACACCTTTCTAGTTGGTAGCATAGTTTTAGTGGTCAACTTTGCAGAGAACTACACTCTACATCCACAACATGAGATGTAGTCACAATATTACAACTCCACATAGGTTTCTATATTTGCGCACATAGCATTAATTCATGTAGCTGATAGTGCAAAGGACCAAAGGAAGGTATTGAGGGAGTGCCAGTTTTATATTAGTGATTATCGCACACATTCTCTAGAGTTCATTTAAGGTTACTTCTAGTTGTTCTACAGTGATTTGGCTTAGAGGGGCATAACATATAGTCAACATATAATATGGTTGGATAACTGTGCAACATAGTTCAAGAACTCACAAATGTTCTACTAGTTGAGTAGCATGCATGTCATTACAAGTGTTCAATATATGTGGAACTTTTGTGAGGTCGGGCATGGAAAGGGGGAGCATGATGGTGTAGGAGCATGTGTCAAAAGAGCATTAGCACAAGAAGAGTTAAAGTTTAAAGACAATGCAAAGTTGACAGATGCAAAATCAATCGTCGAGTGGTGTAATGCTTTGATGGGTCTAGGTAATGAAGGTAAGTCTTCAATTCGTAGATTTTTTTGGTTGATAGATGATACTAAAACTACACCATATGAGGATTGATGTTCACTAACAAGATCAAGTGAGGTACACTCTTTCCTTAGCTCAAATGTAGGTTCATGGAGTATCCATATGTGGAAGATGGCATGATTTTGTTCTTTATGTACAATGCAAGCCTGGGATGAGTGTGAGTCAAAGGAGTGGTTTGACGAATGGTGGTTGAGTTATCTTAGCCCACTTCACACGTATCTCTCTTTGACGACATTGGAACTGACACATATGGTATCATCAGTTGACTTTGACCATACATTAGATCTAGTTCAACCAAGTAATATATCTACTTGCATGGTTTTTGAAATTCCTATTTTTATCTTACTTTGTAGTGTAATTGTAACGTTGACTAATTTCATCTAATTTGCTGCACATATCAATGTAGGGCATGTTTATGTACTTATTGCAGATGAAGATAATGAAGAGGGAACAAATTATTACTTGTGTCATTGTGTTGTGGCCAAAAAGAAATTGGAAGCCCCAGTTATAGATGGAGAAAAAATCGAATACCCTACAAGCGCAGTGGTTGTTATTGGAATGTGGCTTAGACGGTACCCACATAAGAGTGTTAATGTTTGGTTGTTTTAGAACTTTGACATGCATTGAAAGATTCTTCATTAATCAAACCTTGTCGTGGAATCTAATGTTTATTTGATCAAATATGGGGGTAGACCTTTAAACAAGACCTTGTGGAAGGTGTGTGAGTCTGACCATGAGGCAATACTTGACACAATAGAGTGTAGAGCAAACACATATGGTTCATTGGATTAATTTATAAGTATGCACGTTAATTTTTACGATTCCAATGCTATCATCTAATGTTTATATCATGTATGTAGGTGATTGATGAAGATATCAGACTTGCAAATGTAGCACACTTTATGTTTAGAACTACGGAAAAGGATACAAAGTTCAATGATATTTATTTTTTTCTCAAAAATATGCAAAAAACATTGATGTAGGATATTCTCAATAGATTAGTAAACTAAGTGGAAGATTAAATTGTGTTGTTTTTATAACAGGTTACAATTTTCCGAAAGGTTGGAAAGTAATAATTTGGTTATGTTCTATTCATGTTGATCCTCATTCTTCAATTACCCTCTAAATTTTAATCCTAATAGATGGGAGGTATGCTTGATATTCATATAAAAATTATTTTTTAAGATATTCAATGGACTAGATTGACTAGTGATAAGTTATAACATATTGCATAATTGAGCACACAAGTTTTAGATTATTGATATATCACATGTTTATTTGAATTGATTAAGTGATTATTAATATTTACAATCTCTTTTCTTTGTTTAGGTGGGAGCTAGTAAACCCAAATGAAGTTATAAATTATATGCCAAATCCAAGAATAGAAGATGGTACTAAATTATTTATTTGAAGTTAACCTCATCATGACCACCTATGATTAGACATTATAAAAGTGTGTGTCAATCTTAGCGAGGGAATTTCAAGTTGTTCATTTGAAGTTAACCTCATCATAAGCACCTATGATGTAGATATTATAAGATCATCTCGAATGTATGAGTGACATTGTAAAATATCTATGAGAACTAAGTACGTAAGGAATCTTTGAATCCTATTTTTGGTTATTGTAAGAGAATCTTATAAGTTGAGTTTGTGTGCATGAAAATGGGACACATTGATTCAATATTTGATTTAAGTGGGGTGTTGGAATTCACATAGGTTGATTATTTTCTCATGATTTTATATTACCACTTGATAGTTTTGAGAAATAATTGTGCCTACAAGTACAAGCACTTGGGTTTCATATTGGTGTATGAAGCATATTAGAAAATTGTAGCACACACATAAGAATTAGGACTACCAAATAAATCTCATTTTATTGTAAACATCATATTATTAAAATAGTGATGGTTACCAATCATTCTTTTTCTTCTTGTATTCTCTTCCTATTATAGCTAGCACCAATTGACTAAATTATTATAAAAATATATTTATTAAAACAAATCAACCTTATGATTATATATTAATATCAATATAGCATACTATCTATTCACATAGAAATTTAAGGAGTTAAATTTGTAAACATTTTTTATGCATATGTCATAAAATAATGTCAACATGTCATAAATATAATCACATTTACAAGTCATAGAAGCATGTATGACTTGTTAGATGTTGTTCAACCTGTAACATGAACTATCTCAAGTACCCCACAAGTTCTTCACACATTTTTTCCAACTAAAAATTCATGGCTGCCCTCAAAAATTTGTAATGATATTTACTCAAATTTTGATATTTATTTCTGCCCTCAAACATTTGTAATTGATGCAGTGTAATCTCTTAACAATCCAAATTGCAAAAGGGAAGCAATATTTGATAGCTTGTTACCTAGAGATTGTGTTAGGTATGGGAATTCTTTCTGAGGCATTGGGATTACATAGGGCACTGATACAATAACCTCTCTTGGTTTTTTTTATCTCCAAGTCATTTTCTCGTGGTGTCCTATTTTCACTTGATGGAATAAGTGTCAAATGCAAGCAGTGCAAAGTGGTGCAAATTTCATTTTGCAACTCGTGTGACTAGATAGAATATTCTAATGCATCCAGATAGGTAAATTTATACTAGGAATGCTACTATTTTTCACCCAAACATGTCGAATCACTCCAAGCTACGTTCAATCGACTCGAACCCTTAAGAGTCCAAAGTGCAAAATGGCTGCAATCTTCGATAGGCTATTACTCAGAAAAAATAATGCTTAAAAACTATATGTATGAGGCCATAGGATCACATTGGGCCCCTCTACAATAATCTCTCTTGGTTTTTTTAATCTCGGATTCATTTCCCCATGGTGTCCAATTTTCTCTTGATGGAAAGTGTCAAATGCAAATAGTGTAAGGTTGCAAAGTGGTGCAACTTTCTTTCTACAACTTGTGTGACCAAATGGACTATTCCAACATGTCTGTATGGGTATGTTTATGATATGTATGGTCCTCTTTTGCATCCAAACATGCCAAATCATTCCAAGCTACGTTCAACTGGCTCGATCCATTAAGAGTCCAAAGTCCAAAATGATTGCAATCTTTCGCGAGCTATTACTCAGAAACCGTGATGCTTAAAACCTCTTGATCTAAGGTCACGAGATTGCGTTAGGGCCCTCTACAATAACCTCTCTTATTTTTTTCTATCTTGAAGGCATTTTTCCGTGGTGATGACTTTTAAACTGAGGAAAAAGTTGTCAAATGTAACTAGTGTAAAGTTGCAAAGTGGTGCAACTTTTGTTTAGAAACTTGTGTGACCAAATGGAATATTCTAATGCATCTGGATGGGTATATTTACACTATTAATGTTCCTCTTTCACACTCAAACATGTCAAATCACTTCGAGCTACGTTCAACTAGCTCGATCCCTTAGGAGTCCAAAGTGCAAAATGGTTGCAATCTTCAACGGGCTATTACTCAGAAATTGTGATGCTTAAAAACTCTCTATCTAAGGCTATAAGATTGTGTTGGTCCCTCTATAATAACCTATCTGATTTTTTTCCATCTCGAAGGCATTTTCCCATGGTGATAATTTTTCAGTTGAGAAAAAAGTTGGCAAATGCAAGCAATGTAAAGTTGCAAAGTGATGCGAATTTCGTTCTACATCTTGTCTGACCAAATAAACTATTCCAACAGGCTTGGATGGGTAATTTTATGCTATGAATGGTCCTCTTTTGCACCCAAACCTGTTGAATTGATATGAGCTATGTCCACGTGGTGTAATCCCTTAAGAGTCCAAATTGCAAAAGGGCAGCAATCTTTGATGGCCTGTTATTCGAAAACTATGATTCTTACAAACTCTCTATCTAAGTCTACTAGATCATGTTGGGCTCCTCTAGAATAACCTTTTTTTTTTCTATCTTAGAGTCATTTTCCTATGGTGACGAATTTTCAGTCGAGGAAAAATTTATCAAATGCAAGTAGTGTAAAGTTGCAAAGTGGTGAAAATTTCGTTTTGCAACTCATATGAACAAACATACTATTCCAGCGCATCTGGATGGGTACGTTTACACTAGAAATGGTCCTCTTTCACACGAAAACACACTAAATCACTATGAGCTATGTCCAACTAGCTCAAACTTCCTAAAATAAATTGAATCTTAATGGGTGCCCACCACAAACTAGAGCTTATTTTTGAATACCACAAGCAGAAGTGAGGACCTAGAATAGGATAAGGAAAAAAATTGAGAGAAGTGATGATCCACCTATGAAAATGGGATATGAAAAGTAGAAAATGAAATAGAAAATCATACACGAGCCATTAAAGGTTTTTATAGAGAAGGTACAATAGGTTACACTATAAATATCTATCTTCCCTCTCCTCCTAGCTTTATCCCTTTTGAATTCTTCCTTGGATTCCATATTGAATTAGCACATAAGTAAATGATACATTGTTGGTGAACCATTTTTGGAAATATTGAAGTTGTTTAGCATTAATTAATAAAGTTGTTTAGCATCAATCAATAAATATTCAAGGCAAACCATGAAGGACAACAATGAGCAATGCTAGGGCTAACCAATTAATAAGTATACACATAAATAAGTCAAGCATACATGTGAATAAGTGAAGCACAAGTACTCAAATACATGCAAGCCTTGAATTATACATATGAATACATAGTATACACATTAATACACAGTATATGCATGAATAAAAGGTATACACTTGAAAACACGTAAGTCGCAAAGTATACATTGGAATACATGTAACTCACAAAGTATACACGTAAGTTGTAAAGTATACACTTGAATACACCTAACTCATATTTATTGAGGCATGGATTTATAATGAAAATATGGACACCATCGATAAAAAGGATTTGTATTAACCAAATAGCCATGTAGGAATACATCAATATATGTCGATATAAGTATAAAATATATACAAAATAGCCATATAGGCATACAATGTCAAATATATGCAATATAAAATATGTCCAAAAATGCCATAAAGGCAGACAACAAAGGGCCCTGGAATCAAAACTCATTGCCCTTCAGGCTCTCGAAATAAAAAAAATCTCTTTGCTTGTTGGTCAGATGGCAATAAGTGCGTCACTTGTTTATTTTGAGGTCGAGGATTGATCCTAGTGCTCCTCCTAGGGTTTAGTTCCTGGTCAAGCTTTATCTGTCACAATAACAAGACATTAATATAAATAAATTACATTATAAAAAATGATATATTTAACAAAATAATCACTTACTACCACTAGATGATCACTCTCCTGGAGGGAAATATTTGTATTATGTCTCAAAAACTTAGGTTTGAACCACAAAAGGTTGCCAAGCTCTTGACACATTTTTGGCTAATGTACTTAAGGCCAATTAATGTAATTGAACCTTCTACTCTTTAGGCTTTACTAAACCTAGGTGGGTATACCTATGTTGATGCAGATTTGGAATGATGCTTCCTACTTGATCAATCTATCCACAATGGAAATTTGACAATAGAGAGATGTGATCTTAATTTGGTATAAATAGTATAAGCAATATCAAGGTATTGGTATGCAAAACAGTTAGAATTTTTTCCAAATAGAATTCATTCATCATAGAATTTCATTTGACTCCATTTTACCCAACAAGGCACTCGTCTCACTCATTTTATTTATTTAGTTTCATTAAATTCATTTCAAAAAATTCACATCTTTTAACTGAACATATTTAGATAATGATTGACAAACCCTACTGGAGGTAGAATATCAATCCTAATTATCTAACTCTTCTTAGTGATCCAAATAACATTCCCAAGTTAATGTGATTGACCAAAAGGAATTTAATTATTTCTTGAAGAAACCAAATAATCACATCACACACATACAAAAAATGTGCTTTCATAAATTGAATATATACTAGATATATCAACCTAAATAACCAGAAAACATTGAGTCGGAGACAATCAAATAATTGAATAATTTTAACAAACAATTGATACCAAACTGGAACCACCAAAACATAAATCTTTCATTATTTCCCTAAAGCTTAAACTTGCATCATGGTCTCTACAGCATAAAAATTCCAAAATTATCTCTGTTCTAACTGTTCTAACTTCCAACCTCAATTCTTCCATGAATTCATGCCTTTATATCTTTCAGAGAACCTTTCCCATGCCTTTTGGTTTCTATCTATTCACATTCTTCGAGAGGCAAGGATTCGCGTTGTTTCAAAAAATATAACAAAAATATGAAAGCAAAAACAACTGCCGCAACAACGGTCACTTTACTGCGTTACCACAAGCCTAAATTTCATGTTATCCCACCTTCTACCTCTCTACCGCGAGATATGTTTTAGCTCCCAATGGCATCGCAGTGGCATTTTATGTTACGCCACTACATACTGCTCTACCGTGGTCACCATTTTGTCTTCTCGCAATATCGTGATGACCGCTTGTTACCATTTATGCATACCGCTCTATTGTGGTCACCTTGATGACCCTTCATGGAATAGCATTGTCGACTCATCATAGTCTCCCTCCCTTTACCGCTCCACCATGATCTACCTATCTGCGCCCTGCAAATCCGTGATGACCAACTCTATTATTTCTACCACCTTATCGTGTGCCATGTTCTTTCCCTCTATGGTATGGTAGTTTTTAACTTTTCCACGCATCATTCCTTCCATCGCTCTACCGCGGGTGTAGACTTAACCATGCGTAGTGTAGCAGTAAAAGGGGATAGCATTTTCTGTCCTGACCACAGTACCGCGAGAGTTTTTGCACAGGGTTGCAGTAAAAAGGTAAACTGTGTTGGCCAAAAGAGGGTGGATGATAAGGTAGTGGTCTAGCGGTAAAAGGAAATTTAGCATTATGGAGGGCGGTAAAATGATTTTTCATAAAAAAGATAGAAAAATATTGGGTTTGAATGGGTAAAACCCCTAGAATTTTAATGAAAATTTTGGCTCTAACAATGGCTCCTATTGGGGATGAGTGATTTTCCAATCACTGCAAGAATCCAGAATATTATTGGGAAAGCAGACCAAGACGCTAAAGGATGTGAAAAAATGAAGGAGGCAGAAAATAGAGGATACAAAAAGGAAGTGACCCTACACTGTTGTACATGGAAAGAAAACAATGTTTTCAATGAGGGAACTCTGAGATTGTCCATGTACTGGCAAGTCCCAACCCCTTTTAAAATCCTAAACTATTGTGCATGGAAAATAATGTTTTAAGAGGTTTATAATGAATTTTCCATGCACTGACAATCCTTAATCCTTTGTTACCCCTTAAGAGAAAAAATGCTTCAAGAATTTCCCATGTGCAAGAAACTCCTGCTCCTCTCCAGACATGTTCTGCAAGAAATAAGAATCCTCCCCTCCTTTGCTAATGGTCATGAAAGGACCTAACCAAAAATCTTCAAACTTTCCATGCTTTCCCTTCTCTTGACATCGAGCATTCCATGTCAACACTAGATCATTTTCTTCAAATTTTTGCTCCTTAGCCTTTTTATCAAAAATATACTTCATCTATGACTATAACTTCACATTCTACTTCTGGGCCATTCTCCTTATTTCATCAAGTTCTACAAGCTGCTCCATTCTTTCCTCCATTGGTGCAAAAACATCCAAATCCTCTTGCAAAATAAAATTATAAACTGGTAAAAGGTTTTGTAATGGCATCCTAGCTTGTGTCTCATACACCAATTCAAATGGAGACTTTCCAATTGCCTTTTTTCACTGTAATCCTATCTACCCAGACAACCATTATCAACTTTGAGTCCCATGCCTTTTTTTTTGTATCTAACATCCTCCTTATTATCTTCAAAATAATTTTATTACTTGATTCTGCCTATCCATTTGCTTATGGATGATATGGGACAAAAAAAAAAATTAATGCCATATGTGTTGCAGAAATCTTTGAACTCATCAGATCTAAAATACATCCCATTATCTATGATCAATCTTACCAGTGTGCCAAATCTAGTTATAATGTTCTCCATCAAAAATTTCACCACCACCTTGCTTGTTGCATTTTAGTTGGGATAGCCTCCACCCACTTATTAAAAATAATTTGTGGCCACTAGTATCCATTTATGTCCTCCACTTCAATTTTCATGTATCTCTCTAATGAAGTCAATTCCCCATTGGTGGAAAGGGGCTTCTACCTGCAAAGGTCTAAGTGGTAAGGCTCCTTGATACTTCAATTTTCCTAAAAACTTCTAACAAGCCTCACATTTCTTTACATGGGCAAAAGATTCATTAAACACTTTAGGCCAGTAATAACTAGCTCTAAGAATCTTATGCACAGTAGTCTTAGACAAATAATGGCCTCCACACCCCCTTCATGCATCTCCCTCAAGAAATATTTTTATTGTGATTCATCTAGACACATCAACAACATTCCATCCCTATTCTTCCAAAAAAGGCCCTCTTCTATAAAAACATACTTAGATGCTTGCAGCTTCAAAGTTCTCTTTTGATTATCATTCAACCCCTCAGGGAATTTCATGTGCCTGAGATAATAGATTATATATGTGTACCAAGAAGTATGTTCAATACTTGCAACTACATTCTCCTCACCTTCTATATTGTAGATTTGATTTTCTTCAGTGTTTGTTTCTACCATTAGCCTCGCCAAACCCTGCCCTCTTACCAACTTGGTAATCTGAATTTCCATATTGAACTCTTGGATTTTATTAATCCATCTGCATCTTTTCCTTGTCACCTCTGTCTGCACCAAGATATCTTTCACAACTGTATGTGGGACATAGGAAATTAATTCAGCTCCAACTAGATAAGGTCTGAAAGCTTTTGTTGCCTTGACCAATTGCATAGGCCTATTTTCCATAATGGCATACTTCAATTATGACCCTTGCAAAGATTTTCTGAAAAAAGATACAGGCTGCTCATGACCTTCATCATTATTCTGCAACATAACAACTGCTATAGTTTGAAATGAAGCAAAAGAAAATATCTGAAAAGGTTTAGTAAAATTTAGGGGACTTTAGGATGGGAGCTTCTTTGATAGCTCTTGTTATAGATATGAAAGCTTCCATGGCTTCAACAGTCCAGTCTAACTTCTCTCATTTTTTCAACATCTTGGAGATAGGTTTAACAATCTCGGATTTTTTTTATAAAAATATCCTAACAAAGTTAATTTGACCCAAAAATGATTGGATTGCTTTGACAGTTTTAGGAATGGGAATTTTATCTATGTCATCTACTCTCTCAGGGTCTATCCTAATCCCATATTTTGATACAATATGTCCCAAAATTTTACCCTCTCTGACAGAAAAATCACATTTTTTAGGATTAAGACTAATACCATATTCCAAATCCTTGATGAATATCTTCTCCAAGTGCCCCACATGATCCTCTTCCCTTTTGGAGTAAGCAATAAGATCGTCCTAGTATGTACCACCATTATAGCATTAATTAGATCTGTAAATGCCACATCCATGGCCCTTTGAAAAGTAGCTCCTTTATTTGTGAGACCAAATGTCATTCTCACATAAACATATGTTCCCCATGGTGTAATAAATATTGTCTTGTATTGCTTAGACTTTTAATTTAACCTGATTATATCCAAAAAACCCATCCATCATTGATAGTAGCTCACACCCTGTTACTTTGTGCAATATTTCCTCCATATTTGGGAGAGGATAATTATCTTTAAGGGAAGCAACATTCAAATTTCTGAAATCTACACATAATCTGATATCCCCATTTTTCTTCCTTACTAGAACCATATTTGAAACCCATGTTGAATGTCTAATGGGTTTAATAATACCTCCATCTTTGAGTTTGGCCAACTCCTCCTGCATCTTAGGTTCCAAAGTTGGGTTAATAGGCCTTTGCCTTTGTCTAAATGGCTTTGAGTCTGGTTTAAGTGGAATTTCATGCTAGAAAAGGTCCTCTCTGTATGCTTTGAGATCCTCATAAGACCAAGAAAACACGTGTTTTTATTTTCTCAATAATGCAATCAACATTCCCCTAATGGTTGGGCTTATCTTCTTTCCAATGCAGACCCTTTTCGATGCTAACTCAGTTCCTAGATTTACTTCTTCAATATCTTCTTTCTTGACTGGTGTCTGCTTAATGAGAGAATGATCACTCCCATCATACACTCTTTCTAATGCCACAAGCCCTTTGGGGATCTCGTTGGTTTTAAGTTGCAAAACATCCTTCCCAAATACAATTTGTTTCCCATCCACTTCTTCCAAAAAATCATTGAAGTCAATATCTTGTGCCTCATACTAATCTACATAATGAAGAAACTTCAAAAGGTTAGTATCATCATTAAAAACCTGCCAACTGTATATATTGTCACGGATAGTAGGTCTTGTTTTGAATTCAACTTGAGATGTTCCATCCAAACTGATATCATCCCTTTTCAAGGCTACATTAGCCAGAAATTCTACCATCAAATTTCCTGATCTATCTATCCAATCAATTGAGAAAGAATCAAACAATTCCATGGTGTACCACACAACATTTCTATATTGTTTCAAAATCCTATTCTTTGCATCATATCTCAATCTGATTTGTGATACAATCAACTCAGAATCTCCCAAGACAGTTAGAAATTTAATCTTGTGCTTGACAACCATGTTTAAACCAATCAATAAGGCTTCATATTCTACCACTTTGTTTGTACACTCAAAGGTTAACAAAAATGAATATTTGAATGTTATACCTTCAGGTGATATAAAAAATACTCCAGCTCCATTTCCTTCTTGGTTTCATACCCCATAAAAATACATATTCTACACACCCAACTGATCTTTAGATACATTCTTATCAATTGGGTCAGTATTCGCTAATTCAGCCTGAGAGAATTCTACTCTGAAACTCCCTAAATTGACATCACATAAATGATTGAGTTGTTCTTGAGGAATATACTCAACAATCTGATTCATCCTTGGTTCTCTATACAATTTGACTTCTTCAGCATTGATTGGTATTGTGGCATATGATAAATCAAATTGCACATTGCCTCCAACCACTATAGTCCATTGTCTTGACAAAAGCATTCCAAACAGAGGAGGTGTGTCAATTATAGTTATATCAATTTTATAAGTCACTTGTGGCTGATTTTCCAATTTCACTTCCACATCTTTCATAACTCCCACAATTGGGATAGGCCTACTATCCATGGCATATCATTTACCACCCTCAACATCTACCCACATACCAAATTGTTTCATCACCCCTACCGACATAATATACATAGAAGCACCTGAATCTATCATGCAATTTCTTATGAATTTTCCATTTATGAGTAGGGTAGTAAAAACTAGATCTATTTGTGGTGTATTCATCAATGCATCACTTGGGCAAACCTCTGGAACTTTTACCTTTTCCTTCTTATTAGAAATTTCAAGAATCTCTTTATATTTAGGGTTTACATTTTGATTTCTCTCACTATTCATTAATTGAATAGCACTTTCCTATACTCTTTAATCTTCATCATTTCAAGTAATGGGAAAAACATTTTTACCTGGGACAAAGCCTGCATCAAGTCAAAAGATGCACCTTATGTTTTGATCATCTTCTTTTGCTCTGTTGATTCTCCTTTGTTCTCCTCGTTTTTGCACGTTTGATCTAGCTTTTGTTTTTCCTTGGGCAATTATTTGTTTTCTTCTTTAGGAAGATACTTTTGTTCTATTTTATCAGACTCCTTATCATTTGTCCCTTTTGAAGCTTCACGGGGCATTTTCTTATTCTTCAAAAATAATCCTCTTGGAACACCTTCATTCTCATTCATTGTTATATTCCTACACCAATATTTTATTTTGGCCTGATCAACCACGACAATGGTCAATATTTTGATTTCTTCCTCAGTCGGTCTCCTCATATTTCACCTATTAGTCTGATATGATGTAGTAGGAGGGCCTTGTTCATTACCACTTTCTCCATGGTCAGAAAAAACTTGTTGTTCTGCCATATGGACATTGTAATTTTGGTGATCAACATCATATTCATACCTTCCTTCTTCTGAAGATGACTATCCTTGCTCAATAGAGTGAAGAGTGTGGGGTGTTAAATAGATATTATGGTCCTCTTCACTATTATCTTCTGATATGTCTTTTCCTAGTATTGACTGAGCTACAAAAAAATGCTCTAGAGAATGTGGCAAGTCACAAACTGAGCACAAGAGACTATTATCTACCATTTATGCCCCTCTCTTCTTTAAATGATCAAGTGTCTCTTTATTCCTTGGCCTATCCATCACTGGATTTCCATCCTTCCAATTTGTATTATATGGCATGTCATGTAGCCTCGGCCTTTCATTTTTGTATGTATTTTCTTGCCTATTTGGAGGAGCATATTGGGGAACCCTAAGGTTATCCCTCTTGGAAATCATTCCTTCAACCTTCCTATTATTTTCAATAGTGAGAGATATCTTTTGAGCTTCTGCTAAATTCTTGGGACACTTGTTCCTAAGCTCATATCCTGTCTTAGGATCAAAACATTTTAAATAGATACTCAATGCAACAGGATCAACTAATTTGGATCCAGGAGGTATCTTATTATGCAATTTAGAAAACCTCTGGTTGAAGTCATAAGCTGGCTCATTTTGATGCTTCTAGATAGTTACCAATTCATGCAAGGAAAACTCTGGTGCACATTGATTCCCATACTACTCAATAAACTGTTCATAAAACTGTTGAATGGAGTTAATAGAAGTTGTTGGAAAACTATTACACCAATCACTGGCATCTTCAATTAGTGACATCATAAACAATATCATATGCACATCCTCATATTGCATATCCAAATCTTGAATAAAATCATTAAAGCTCCTTAGGTGTTCTTCAGCTATGAGTGCACTAATTCCTATAAAATTTGGGACAAGACTTCTCCAACTGTTATCCATGGGATAGGGATATATTTGGAATCTAGCACAATCAAACTGTCTAATCATGGTTGTGTATGGTGGAGGAGGTCAATTTCGATGATGCTAGTACTGGTACAATGGATTGTTGTAAGGTAATGGCACATATTACTGACCTTGTGGGGGCCTATATTGTTGATGATGGGGTAGCTGAGGATTTTGATGTTGTGGTGGAGAATTTAGGGGTCTGTGTTGATTCCCTGGTTGATTTTTTTGCGCTCTCAGGGGATTTGAAGGTCTTGCATTATTATTCTCCTTCCTATGAGGTGGCACATATTTAGGCAAGTTAGCCATTTGAGCATGAATCTGAGCTTTCTGCAACTTCAATTCTTCAAGCTCTCTTATTTCTTGGAGCCTATTCTCATACTCTATCCTTGCTCTTTCCACTTCTTGTCTTTCATACTCCAATCATGCATTTATCTCATCCCAATCCATGTGTTCATAGTTCTCTTCAGAGGCTGCTTCATAACTAATTCCATCTCGATTCTCTTCAAGTAAGGCCATTTTCTAATCATATTCATGTTGTCTCCTTTCCCTTTCAACCTCAAATCCAACCATCAACTTCTCAAATTTCTTGGGGTTTGGTTGATAGAAGGGATTCCTCTTTTCCTCAAGAGTGTGAGGTTCTCTAGATGGGTTGTTTTTTGTTGCCCCTATGCCATAGGAATTATGTGTCTCCAGGGATGCTTTTGATGTTTTGTCTTTATTTTTTGGGCCCATGTCATCAAACACCTTCTTGCCCTTATCATTCTTTTGAGTCCATTTACTTTAGTCATTATTAGAATCCTCCTTATACAACAATCTTCTACCATGCATGTTGTGAGTAATTTTGATAATATGAACTCTAGGATGATTACTTTCTGATGTGTATTTCACTTTATTAGTTTTAATGCACTTTTTCATTCAAAGTCGCCACTCACTTTTAAAAAGTGAAAAAAAATTTGTAATTCGTTGTTCCCAACAGAGTCTCCTGCAAGATATTGACTCTATAATGAAGGCTTGGATTCAGTTTAATGGTCCCCAGCAGACTCACCAAACTGTTATGTCTCAAAAACGCAGGTTTGAACCATAAAAGGTTTCCAAGCTCTTGACACATTTTTGGCTAATGTAAAAGGCCAATTAATGTAATTGAACCTTCTACTCTTTAGGCTCTGCTAAACCTAGGTGGGTATACCTATTTAAATGATGCAAATTTTGAATGATGCTTCCTACTTGATCAATCTATCCACAATGGCAATTTGATAATAGAGAGATGTGATCTTAATTTGGTATGAATAGTATAAGCAATATAAAGGTATAATTCAATATGTTCAGTTAACAGATGTGAAGTTTTTGAAATGAATTTAATGAAACTGAATAAATAAAATGAGTGAGACCAGTGCCTTGTTGGGTAAAATGGAGTCAAATGAAAGTCTATGATAAATGGATTTTATTTGGAAAAAATTCTAATTGTTTGGCATACCAATATCTATTTATAACTTGTATAAACATGAAAGATAATGATTGAAAAAACCTACCAGAGGCAGAATGCCAATCCTAATTATCTAACTCTTCTTACTAACCTAAATAACATTCCCAAGTTATTGTGATTGACCAAAATGAATTTAATTCTTTCTTGAAGAAACCAAATAATCACATCACATAGATACCTCAAACGTGCATTGATAGATTGAATATATACTAGATATATCAACCTAAATAACCATAAAACATTGATTTGGAGACAATCAAATAATTGAATAATTTTAACAAACAATTGATACCAAACTAGAACCACCAAAATAGAAATCTCATTATTTTTCTAAAGCTTAAACTTGCATAATGGTCTCTACAACATAAAAATTCTGAAATTATCTCTGTTCTAACTATTCTAACTTCCAACCTCAATTCTTCCACGAATTGATGCCTTTATATCTTTTAGACAACCTTTCCCACACCTTTTGGTTTTTTTTTGTTCACATTCTTTGAGAGGCAAGGAGTTGTTTCATTTCACAAAATATAATGAAAATATGAAAGCAAAAACAATCGTCGCAACAACAGTCACTTTACCGCATTACCGCAAGCCTACATTTCATGTTATCCCACCTTCTACCATTGTACCACGAGCTATGTTTTAGCTCCCAACGACACCGCGGTGGCATTTTATGTTCTACCGTTGCATACCGCTCTACCGTTGTCACCATTTTGTCTTCCCGCGGTATCGTGATGACCGATTGTTACCTTTTTCTGCACACTGCTCTACTATGGTCACCTTGATGACCCTTCACAGTATAGTGGTGTCGGCCCATCACAGTCTTCCCTCCCTTTACCGCTCCACCGCAGTCTACCTGTCTGCACCCTTCGGTTCCACAGTGACTGGCTCTGTTCTTTCTACCACCTTACCTCATGTTATGGTTTGTCCTTCATGGTATGGTGGTGTTTAACTTTTCCACACTTCGTTCCTTCCATCGCTCTACCACGGCTATAGACTTAACCATGTGTAGTGTAGCGGTAAAAGGGGATAGTGTTTACTGTCTTGATCGCAGTATCACGAGCTATTTTGCAAAGGGCTATGGTAAAGAGGTAAATGGTGTTGGCCAAAAGAGGGTGAATGATAAGGAAGCGATATGGCGGTAAAAGGAAATTTCGCATTATGGAGGGCGGTAAAATGATATTTCATTAAAAAAATAGAAAAATATTGGGTTCGAATGGGTAAAACCCCTAGAATTTTAATGAAAATTTTGGTTCTAACAATTTGAATTCCCATGTTGTGGTATGGTGAAGCCCTATATAAACCATCCAAAGAGAAATTAAAATATGAATCAATAATGGTTTTATTTTTCACTAACTAATAGCTATATCAACGAATGTAAATTCAAATTTAGTAATCCACCACATACCCCTATGAGAGGCATCGAGGATTCTATAGTAGTAGAAACACCAAGCTCCATTTCCCTATCAACATCTGGAGGTGTTTCTTCTTGCAACATCTGAAAATAAAACAACAAATTATTTAATAACGAAAACTACAATAGTGATGCATGTCATGGCTTATAATGTATGAGATAATGAACAAATTTTTGAGTACTTATTGAACTATAGATTTCTTAATATCATGATTACTATTTTCCCTATCCATAGCTTGTTTGAAAGAACATGTTTAGGTTTTTATCGATAGCAGCAAGGCAGTGAACCATTCGATGAAATTCTTTGGTAACATATATGAAAACTATGGTAGCATAGAGAAGGCAGTGAACTGTTTGAAAAAATTCCTCAAAGAAATGTGGTCTCATGGTGATGGAATGTCATTACAAACAAATGTGTCATGTCATTACATCACCATGAAACCACATTTCTTTGATGCATTTTTTCAAACAGTTCATTGCCTTCTCTATGGTATTATGATGGAATGGGGTAGATGGTATAATGTGGTCTTGGTTATGAGATGGAGGGTGATCATGACGTGAAGAGGGAGGGGTGGGGATATGAAAAAGTGGAGTAAAAGGTGGAAGATTCCATGGATTGGTAAATTGAGGATGAGGATGAGGACATTGAAAATAATTTCAAGGGGAATTTTTGCTAAAGGCTTGGTTTCTATTCTTAAGGAAGTTCCATCACCATGAGACCACATTTATTTGAGGCATTTTTTCAAATTACTTTTTGCCTTGTCTATTCTATTGCTTACTATTATTCTTTGATAGAGTTTTTCCAAGAATCCATAGTTTGTTGGAAAGCACCTTTTTTAGGATTTTAGCCATGGAAGCAAGGAAGTGAACTGTTTGATAAAATGCTTTGGTAAACATGTATGGAAAATTTGGTAGCATAGAAAAGGCGATGATTTGTTTGAAAAAATGTCTTGAAGAAATATGGTCTCATGGTGATGGAATGGCATTCCATCACCATGAGGCCACATTTCTTCAAGGAATTTTTTCAAACTACTCACTTCCTTTTCTATGCTATTTCTTACTATTATGCTTTGATAGATTTTTTCCAAGCATCCATAGTTTGTTGGAAAGCACCTTTTTTAGGCTTTTAGCCATAGCAGCAAGGAAGTGAAATGTTTGATAAAATTTTTTGGTAGACATGTATGGAAAATGTGGTAGCATAGAAAAGGTAGTAAGTTGTTTGAAAAAATGCCTCAAATAAATGTGGTCTCATGGTGATGGAATGGCATTCAAGGCATTTTTTCAAACTACTCACTGACTTGTCTATGCTATTTCTTACTATTATGCTTTAATAGATTTTTTCCAAGCATCCATAGTTTGTTGGAAAGCACCTTTTTTAGGCTTTTAGCCATAGAAGCAAGGAAGTGAGTTGTTTGATAGAATTCTTTGGTAGACATGTATGGAAGATGTGGTAGCATAGAAAAGGCGGTGAGTTTTTTGAAAAAATTCCTCAAAGAAATGTGGTCTCATGGTGATGGAATGGCATTCCATCACCATGAGACCACATTTCTTTGAGGATTTTTTTCAAACTACTCACTACCTTGTCTATGTTATTGCTTACTATTATGCTTTGATATATTTTTTCCAAGCATCCATAGTTTTTTGGAAAACATATTTTTTAGGATTTTAGCCATAGTAGCAAGGAAGTGAACTATTTGATAAAATTCTTTGGTAGACATGTATGGAAAATGCGGTGGCATAGAAAAGGCAGTTAGTTGTTTGAAAAAATTCCTCAAAGAGATGTGGTCTCATGGTAATGTAATCCCATTCCATTACCATGAGACCAAATTTCTTCGAGGCATTTTTTCAAACAACTCATCATCTTTTCTATGCTATTGCTTAAACTATTATGCTTTGATAGATTTTTCCTAGAATCCATATTTTGTTGGAAAGAACCTTTTTTAGAATTTTATCCATAGTAGTAAGGAAGTGAATTGTTCGATAAAATTATTTGGTAGACATGTATGGAAAATTTGGTAGCATAGAAAAGGCGATGAGCTATTTGAAAAAATGCCTCAAAGAAATTGGGTTTCATGGTGATGGACATCACCATGAGACCACATTTCTTTGAGGCATTTTTTTAAACAACTCATTGCCTTGTTTATGTTATTACTTACTATTATTCTTTCATATATATATTCCAACCATCCATAGTATAGACAAGGCAGTGAACTATTTGAAAAAATTCGTTAATAAAAAGTGGTCTCATGGAACACCATGACAAGCAAATGCAATTGGCAACTGCTCCTAGTTATTATTTATGCTATGTGAAGTAATTGCATCATTGCTAATGTTGACTTTCTAAAAAACTATATTGTAATTGAAATTTTGCCATCTAGAACTATTAGTTATGAAATGTGAAGTAATTCTTTGAGTTTGAAAGATGTGCAATGAAATGAAATCAAAGATATGAATATAAACAACACAAATATCTTAAGTACAATTAATTATTTAAAATATTTATTCTATTACCTATTTGAAGGTTTGTCCAACTCCACTGGCACTAGGAGGTGTTCCCACAAAACCTCCAATATTAGCCTATTCAACATCCAAAATCAGATATTAGAATACCATTCATATAATAATGCTATTCACATATAATAAATTTATAATTTTTTACTATTTACATACCTTAGCAATATATGTAGTGGAGTAATAAACAGGTGGAGGGCCAGTGTATCCAGTATCAATACTGTGACCCTGAAATTTCATTAAAATCATTAAACTAAATTAGTTAATCTTTCATTTCAAAAATGAAATCTAATAAATTCAACTCAATGAACATGCTAACATTTACCTGAGTATTGATGCCAAAATCCTCATTCAAAATGTCAGATTCCATCATCATCATCGCGGTTGCAGACGTATCCTATGCAAAATCCTCTTGAGTGTCTATGGGGTCATATGTACAAGTTGACCTTTCAAACCTGAAAAGAATGGGGTGGAAGCCCCACCCTCAAAGTCTCCCCTGCATGGCATTATACTATAGAACTGACATGTTGGATGATAGTTTGGGTCAAAGAGTTGATAAACTGCAAAGTGTCCACCTCAGCACTCTCCTTCGCAATATAAGGGATAATGATGTGCTCACGAGCCGACCTAATGAGATCTCATCTCCCTTGTCATTGAGGATCCCATCCTGCATCGAGCCTGTCCTGTGCCAACCCTCCACCTCTCTAATGAAAGTCCCTCATATCAAAATAGTTGGCGATTTTGTTGAGAATGAACTCACAATAAAGTTTCCTCGAGAAATATTGGGCTACTTCGCAATTGTTGCATGGTGGATAGTCAAAAACCATGTACCACCTATCCCAAAAATCATTCCTAATCCCTTGGTGGTGCCACCCATGGATAGGAAACCTCTTGGAATTAAGGTCAAGATTTTGATTTATATGTAGGTCAGTGAATAGTGAGAACAAATCATATTTTGTATTTTTTTCATTTTTTACTTCTTTATATGATAATTTATCTGCATAAAAATTCATCCACGCATGCCTCCTATCTGCCCAACCACTTAATTGTTATTGCATCTACATTTGTTCATGTCTTGAAGTGAAGTCGCAAGTGTTCTTCTTTCCATGGTTCAACTTACAGGATCGTTCAACCTTGTGATTAACTCTTCAATCTATTTTTTGTTATTTTCAATTACCCCTATTAAATTTTGTTGAGTGCCAGGAGGATGTTGAGGAATTGGTGGAGTTGGTTGTTATGGTTGTTGAGGATTTTAAGGAGGGTTTTGAGGTTCATTAACATCTCCTACAAATTAAACAAATGAATATAAAAAACAACCTAAAATTACCTATTTAACAACAAATTCACAACAAAAATACAATGCTTACTTGTTTGACCTCCCCATTGAAGTGGCAGCATCCTGTGGATGAAATTGTAACAATTCAATGAACAAATTGCAACTTTAGCTTCTTCCAAAATGTGAGCGCGAAAATGCAGGGTTTCTTGGTTGCGGACAACAAAAAACATAGTGAAAAATTAAATGTTGTTTTATTTTTATTTTTTTGATAAGCTATAATGCGAGCACGTTATAGGCTCAATGTGACTGAGCCTTTGGCTGAGTCACACCAAGCCATAACATGAGCACATTATAACATTCTCGTGTTATAGCATATAAAATAATTTTTAAAATTTTGGCCACAATTTGGCCCCCCATCTTTTTGCACCCGCCCATAAATGTAATGTACACAAGATAAATGATATTCTCTAATTCCAATTCAAATTAAATTAAGCTAGAGGCACTAAAATGAATGAATAGAAATGAGTAAACTAAAATAGGAATCCAACAACAACAAACAAAAGTACAAAAATAGGGTTTCTAATGTTGTAAAATGCAGTTTAAGATCTAACACGGGACAAAATCAGCCAGAGGGGTGTATGAATCCCGATTAGGGTTTTTCAAGGATTCAAATGCTACAAAATAGTCCACACAAAATACCTAGAAAGCAGGAAAAATAACCTATACTAGGACTAAATCGCCCATAGGGTGTATGAGTCCCAGATTAGGGCTTTTACACTAATTTCAATAAATTTTGAGTGAATGTTAAGCTTTATGATTTTGATGATGTCTAGAATAAGTGCAATTATAGGTTTTAAGTGAAATTCAATGACGCAAGAGGAAAAAATGCAACCTATATGCACTTTCACTAATGCAAGATTTTGAAACCCTAGATGCAAATTAACTAATGCAAGACGTAATACAAAGCTAATGTAGGATAAATCTAGAATGTTATGCACTCTGAATCATAAATAAGGTGTTATAAAGGTTAGGTTCACCAAAATGAAACCTAAAAATATGTGGGCATTCTATCTTTTTGGAAGATGGAGTTAGAGTTTAGGACGTTTCCACCTATTTTCTTCAAGTTTAACTCAAGGAAATCCTAGCTATCTAAAAAAGGGATGAAATTAGGGAAATATATCTACAATAGGATGTCCTAAGGAGTGATTAAAGAGAATAAGGGGGTTCACCACCAGGCAAAGACTTGAAATAAAAGTAACATGAAAAACCTAACAATGTAACCTAGAAAATGAACTCAAATAAAGAAAACAAACTAGAGGACAAATGTGCACTTGGAAAGTTGAAGAGGCACAGAACAAGGTCAAAAATCCTAAAAATATGACTTGTGAAGCACACTAGGACTCATATTCTTGTAGGGGTGATTTAGTCCCAGTTTAGGGTTTCAGCCCAAAACCATAATCTAGAACTATTAAACTAGGATCTACAGAAAATGCTTAAAATCTTGTATATTGGGACTCATATGCCACAAGTGGTGATTTAGCCCCAGTATCAGGGTTGATCTAAAAATCTGATATCCTCTAGTGGTATTTTTTATCTTTTGTCCTATCAAATATCCAAGTCTAAAATATTGAATTGCAACCTGTACATGGTTTTTTCATGATTTTGCAATGTAGATGACAACTTTGACAACTTGACTACTTTTCTCCAATCTTGCTCTTTAACGGATCATCAACCTAAATATACAAATCGCACATTGAAGAGAGGGATAAATTTTTGTTTATTAGTGGAACTAGGTTTGCCTTGGTCAAACACCATTTTGGTAATCAAACCTTGAAATGAAATCAAATAGAATGAAGGAATGATTAATGAAAAAATAATCCATATTGCAACTCACCAAACCCTTGAACAAAAGGTTGCAATCTTGCATGTAATGGATAACATGAATGAAGATCTTGAATCTTTATTGTATGTTATAGATCTTGATTTGAAATGCTTTCTTGAATCATAAGAATCTACATCACAAATTCTAGCTCAAAAACAAAATGATGCATGATAGCTCAAAAACAAAATGATGCATGATAGCTTTGACATGATGCTTGAATCTTGAATATAGCTCCAAAATGCTTGATAATCACTCTTGAATGCTCTTGTGATCATAAATTTTCTATAGGAATTCTCTCATCAATTTGTTAGATAGCTTGTAAACTTGCTAGGATAAAATATCTAAAATAACCTTGTATTTATACTTGTTTATGCCAAATTTCCCCAAGTTACAACACTACAAGCCGACATTAGATCTAGGAGAATAAAATACCACCAAGAATTAAATTCAAAATTAGGTCCAAGCTAAGTGGTTCCTCATATACAAGTGTGGCATATGAGTCCCAATAGGCTAAGCGTGGGAAAAAACTTTCAAGAAAGGTTAAGTTTAATGCCAAATTCAAGTTTAGGCCCCAAAACTTAGGTGGGACCCATATGCCCAAGGTGGCGTATGAGTCCCATATTACTAAATTTGGGCCATACAAACCAAAATCGACAAGTTATGAGTGGTCATTTGATATGTGTCAAGATTATCCTCAGAAAGATGCATTAAATAAGGCTTGTGGATGCAAAACAAGACCAAGTAAGGCATAAAGAAGCCCAATTTTAGCAGTGAGGGCCCAAACAAGTGTGAAAATATAAAGGGATGCATTTTTCTACACTAAAATTTCAAATCCTTCCTATTTTTCTTAGGAACTTAGATCCAGGTTTGATTAGCTCACCTCAAGGGTTGAAAGTCAATCATTACACCTTGTGATCCCTCTTCCTAATGAGATAAGGAAAAGTGATCTTAAACCCCCAACCCCTTTTCCACCATTCCACTTCGTATAGTTCCACATTTTTTTTATTTCACAACTACATACCATGAAATGATCCAAGAGTTTTTGCATAATATTGATGTCACAAATTTTGTTAAATTGATTATGTATCCTCCTTGTTTGATTATATATAAGTGAAAAAGTTAGGTATTACATTCCCTCAACATGAATTAACCTCACTTGAGATCTAAAGAAAAAATGATTTTTTAATGATAACGACGGTCATTAATAAGACTAGGGTTATATGTACCCTCATAGACAATGGATCAAGTCTTAATGTTTGTAGAATTGGTCTCTTATATAAAATGGGTATGGATAAGAATCTTATAGAACCCAATGATATTTTAATTCATGACTTTGATAATGTTAATAAGCAACCATTAGGAGTGATCATGCTACCCATTAAGGTTGGACCCATGGTTTTTCCTACCCTTGTCTATATCATGCTAGGACCTCTTTAATATAATATTTTCCTAGGTAGACCATGGATTCATGCCATGAAGTGAGCCTTATCTACTCTTCATTGTGAGATGAAGTATTGATTATAATGACAAGATATATACAATTAAAACGAATGAATAAAATTATAATTCACATATCCAAGATGATCATAACACTTTGAAATCTCTTAATGTTTGTGTAAATAGGTACATTTCCTATCTAGTAATATGTAGGTCCTATTTGTTAGAGTAAAGGTATTAACTTCATTATGTTGATTAAGTTACCTTTATTCCCTTCTTAAGATTTCATGTTAGTTTGCATAAAGTGACATTTAATAATTATATTAATTATTAAATGTTTTCCTATTAGGGCTTCTATTAGGGTTTTATTAAGGTTTGCATGATCTCCTTTTTATAAGGATTGATCGCATTGTATTTCATATCAATTCATCTCTCATTCTCTCTGATATATACATTTTCAATTTTCAGAGAACCCTTGCTTGTTTGTCTCCATCTTTTCTTTTGTGACAGGTTATTTGCATGCAGGTGATCTTCGGGGTTTGTGAAGTTGTATTTTCTTAACTCCTACATGGTATCAAAGCTCTTCAGTTTCATCCATGCAATTTTTCTAGATTTCACTATAGGTATATTTTATTCAGTTATTTGTGTTTTCACATTCTGGTGGATTACCTGGACACATTTGCTCTTGGAAACTTTTTGTTTGCATGGGATGCTTTGTTTTTGGCTGTTCTTCATGTATTTCCAGCATTTTGTCCTTTTAGGGCATTTTGAGCATCATTTGTAAGCTATCTTTTATGTAAACGCACTAAGATAAAGTGCCACACTATTGTACATGCATCTTTTGGGGATTTTGCACATAAGGTTGTGCCATATTTTGTACTCGCACTATTATTATAAAGTGCCATGAGGGGTTGTGTAGTTTTCCTTTGCTTTGCCATCACATATTTGGCCGGTGAGTGTCCCTCCATGACACAGTGAATCCATACCATGGGGGGTTGTGTAGTTTGCCTTTGTTTGCCATCACACCTTTGTTCGGTGAGTGTCCCTCCACGACGACCATGGATCCATATGATTCCAGCCTCATGCATGTGTGCTTTCTTTTGCACACCACTTTTTCAGTTGCAGGTGCTTTCTTGTGCACTTTCAAATGTTGTTTCTTCTTCCTCATGCACTACAGCATGTTACACATCATTTCAGTGGACCTGTCTGGCTCTCCTAGTTCAACATTATGGGGTGTTTATTATATTGTTCATGCTAATTCTTCCTTGGTTTCGCCTTGGAAGGGATCTTCCATATTCAGCAGAGGTTCTTCAGCACCATAGCAGTCATCTTTCGATAGTTGTTTGCAGCTTCTTCTGCTTCAGTGATGTTCTTCTTCTTGGATTTCTGCATCTCTTTTTGGAGTAGAGCTTTTTCCCATGAGGTTTTCTCTATTTCTCCTCTTTACAGAGATTTGGTTGTATTTGGGTACATGATTTGGCCTAGTTGTCGAGACCCATGTTTTCCTTCTTGCATTGTAGTTACCTTTGCTTTCTTGCATTTGTTTATAGCTACACTGTTGCTCATCTTAAGGGGGGGTGTTAGAGTAAATGTCTTAACTTAATTATGTTGATTAAGTTACCTTTATTCCCTTCTTAATATTTCACGTTAGTTTGCATAAAGTGATATTTAATAATTATATTAATTATTAAATGTTTTCCTATTAGGGCTTCTATTAGGGTTTTTCCTATTAGGGTTTTATTAGGGTTTGCATGATCTCCTTTTTATAAGGATTGATCCCATTGTATTTCATATCAATTCATTCTCTCATTCTCTCTGATATATACATTTTCAGTTTTTAGAGAACCCTTGCTTGTTTGTCTCCATCTCTTCTTTTGTGACAGGTTATTTGCATGCAGGTGATCTTCGGGGTTTGTGAAGTTGTATTTTCTCAACTCCTACACTATTTAAATTGTTAAGTCCACTTAGGTCCTAGGAGGGAATCTTTCGAGTTAAGCATTAGTTGACACTTATCTTATCTAGTTGAATTTTATTTAATGCATGTGTCCTAGGTTGTTATGATTTACTTGTCTCAAGTCATGGGATTAAGAAAATTGTCATGATTTTTTCTAATACTATTCCTCACCTTGACATATATAAGCAAAGCATCATATGCACATTGTCATATTCATTTGGCTACTATTTTGGCATTCTTGCATCCTTAATCATAGCATGATATTTTTGTCATCTCTCTTGTGGAATTTGTTTTGTCTTGAAAATGATCCTAGGGTGTTGAGGAGTTCACCATAAGCTCCTACATGGTATTAGAGCTTTAGTGTTGCATAATTTCTTCCTAGATCTCATGGACCAATCTTTGCATATTTTTTTCTTGGTATGAGTTAAGATATTGATAACCTCACCATTGAATCCAAGGTATTAGAGAAATTCAGGTTTGGCTTTCATTTTGTCAAATTTCATTATATATTGACTAGTCTATAAGGGTTTTAGTTGCCAAATCTAAAGGATAGCTGATTTTTCAAAGAAGCT
The DNA here is from genome assembly GCA_007115665.2 of Sequoiadendron giganteum. Lineage (NCBI taxonomy): Eukaryota > Viridiplantae > Streptophyta > Pinopsida > Cupressales > Cupressaceae > Sequoiadendron > Sequoiadendron giganteum. The sequence goes on from CM021102.1 coordinate 227,847,495, forward strand.
TGGGAAAAAATTGACCCTGCCATTGTGTCTAGAAGGCCCAAGAACCTAAGGATCGAATATCAATTTGTTGATTTTTGACACTTTTAGTTAGGGTGAGAGGGAAAAAAATTATGCCATATGATTGTACTAATCCGTACAGATTTGTACTTGGCCATATTGTCGTATAAATCTATACTTGGTCATACAATCGTACAATCATTAGCATAGTTTGTAAAGTCTTCCATTGATATATTCAACATATTCTTCAACGTGTTCTACATTATTGTGTATTTTCAGGCATCATCCTCTACGTACTAGTTGAATCACTATCATATCACTATGCATGGTCAAATCATGTAATGAAATATTATATCTACATGTTTAATTTTTTAGAAACTTTGGTTTTACTTTTTACCTACTGACCATTCTAGAATTGATAATAGACTTTACTTTAGTGTCGTGGTTTAATTAAAATCATGGGCTCTACCAAACCACAAAGAGCTTAGTAGCTGAGGTGGTGTGGCCACCGATCCTCTACCCCCAAAGTGGATCTACCCTAGCGGCACCACCATCGCTAGTGGCAGGGTCATTTTTTAAAACCCCCTATAGACCCCGCCATCATATGGAGTGACCAGGGGCTTTATTTTTTCTCATGTTTAGTCTTCAAATATCTCCAAATAGGCATTTTTTAATTTGTCATAACTTGCAATGTAGGGGAAAAAATTTTAAACAAGATATCATCGAAAAGATGACACTGTGAGTTTTGCAGTGGTGCAGGTTATTTTCAAAAAAATTGGTGTTTTGCGACATTTATTTTTTGTTGAAGTTAAATCTTGTTTTATGGCTCTTGGGTGCATAATGATTTTCCATGATCTCTGATTTTTGTGATTCTTCTAGCATTGGAAAGGTATTGAGGAGCTCTATCATGCCATCCATGCACTTTTTCTTGTATCTATCTTAGGTTGATCATTAAATTTCATTTTTTTCCCAAAGGGTTTTCTAGAGATTACCTGGATATTTTGACAGTTGGGAGGGTACAATTTTGATCTTTGTACTTCATTTCAGTTCCATATCATTTTCCAATCGATTGTTGCTTCATAGATTCAAAGGTTGTTTTTTTTTTAGAGATACCAGTGTTCCTTGGCATTAGGTTTGTTGTTGCTTTATGTATGATTTTGACCCGAGTCCTTGAGTGAATCTAATATGGTTTCTAAGATAAGAGTTATATTTCCTTTGCTTTTCATATTAAGGACTCCAATGTTACTCCACAAGTGTGATTCTAATTCTACTTTGTAGCTTATTATCTCATTATGGAGGGGTTGTATGGTCTCTCATGTCATCCTTTGTGTGGATGGATATTGATTGGACTTGTGATGCATTTTTTCATTAAGGGGGGGCTACGTGATCTCTTTTCATCTCTCTTATGGGGGGGTCAGTTTCCTCATATGGGATTTTGTCCCTCATTCATTATTGAGAGTATTTTGTATTTCATCTCTCTTTCGGGGAGGAGTTTTATCCCATTGGGTTTTCTCCTTTTCTTCGTTTGTGAGAGATTGTATTTGTATTTGTACATTGGTACCTAATATGGCCTCTTAGCTAGGGCCCAATGATAACTTTGAGAAATCCCCCTAAAAAAAGATATAAAATCTTGGCAAATCTTTCATTTTTTAGGAAAAAATATTGATTTCTATTGGTGAATCTTTTCTTTTTTTTGAAAAAATATTAATTTTATTGGCAATTTTTTTTACATCACTAAAATCTTGTAGAAATTTTTAGTGAATCTTGAAAAATAATAGGAAAATACATTAATTATGATGGTGAATCTATCCAATCTAAAAATAATTCTCATGGAAAAGTAGGGGCCCGAGGGTGGAAATGATCGATGGGTTGAAGGGGTAGACTATAATATTTACATTTTGCCACTATTTTAAAATATAGTATAATGGCCCTCATTGTATTCTGCAAGGTAAAATGTACCCATGATATGTAATTCTCATGGGGCTCAAAATTTCTTTTAGATAATTGATCTAACGACCCTTGTACTCTATAAGTTAAAATCTCCCCATAATCTATAATGCTCATGAGACCCAAAATTGTGGGCCCCATGAGCATTACAGATTATGGGTACATTTTAGCTCATGGAATACAATAAGGTCCATTAGATTATATTATAAATCAATGATAGAAACTAAAGATTAGAAATATTGTCCTAAAGCAACTAATAATTATGATATACTATTGGTAAATTAATATATATTTCTACTATAATTTATAAAATTTAGGCGAATATGATCTAATCATGTATTGAATATTGTGGTTAATTTTTTAGTTAAATTTTTTAATAAAATAAATTATTTGGCTATTTAAAAAGACTACAATAAAATTTTGTAAAAATGTGGTGGTTCAGGTCACGTTGTAGCTTGAACTATTAGCCAATTTTTGATTCCCAAATTTCAACTATTAGCCAATTGGAGAATATTAGCCACTAAAAAATCACTTCCAAGACCCATCTTTGTGTCATTTGCATAAGTACTCCATTGTACAAAAGGGGGGTGTTGGTGTAAATACGTACATTACCTATCTAATCTTATCTAGGTCCTATTTACATAATTAAGTCCACTTAGGTCCTATAAAGGAATCTTTCTAGTTAAGCATTAGTTGTCACTTATCTTATCTATTTAGCTTTTATTTAATGCTTGTGTCCTAGGTTGTTATGAGTTAGTTGTCTCATGTCATAGGATTAAGACACTTGTCATGATATTGTCTAATCATATTCCTCACCTTTCCTATATAAGCAAGACATCATATGTACACTGCCATATTCATTTTGGTTGCTATTTTGGTATTCTTGCATCCTAGTGCAGGGGCATCAAGGCCATCTTTTGCATTAGGGTTCAAGTAGTAGTTTTGAGGTGTCTTAGGTATCTTTCCATTCAATAAGGTCTTAATAGACCATTTGTGTTGTACTTGAGCCATTTTGGGGTCATTATTTTAATATTGTAAAGTTGTCATATACAAAGTTGCACAAAATTGCAAGAATGCACTATGTGGAAGACCAAAGGTCATGCAACTCAAAATTCAATTTTGATGGTTGTACTAGTTGGTATTTAGTTGGGAAAGGTTGATATATTCTTGGCATCTCATTGTAAAATCTCTCTTGAAAGTTTTGGTGAAGAAATCAATTGAAAAGCTCTCAAAAATTTGTGTTTTCCTAGAAGTTTTGTTGTTGTCTTGATCTATACAGACCCATACAGTTTGATTTCAGAGTAAATTTCATTTGGATTTTTTTTTAAAAGATAAGCAGTATTTATAGGGTTTTCTACCCTTCACAAAGAACCACCAAGGCAAAAGAGGAACAAGACAAAAAACGCTAACAAAAATTCAAAAAAAGAATAGAGACAACACTTTAACAACAGAGAGACCACGGGTAGGCATCCAAAAGACAGAACACCGACGTAGGCAGCATTTGGATTGTTATATATATGTTTTTAAAAAAAAATAGAGCTAGTTTGATTGATTCTTATTGAGTTTGAAGAATTTGGTAGTCATTTTTTTGTAGGCAGCCAAAAAAATAGGGTTTAAGGGTTTAATAGGCTTAAAATGGAAAAATGGCCCATTCCACCATCTATATCTCCTATATCTTGGTGGAATGGGTTCAATATGGTGGGGTTAGATGTTAGATGGATTTCTGAGAGCAGGGGAGGCCATTTGTGAGTTTGGGCATGATGCCCTAGTTGTCAAATTTGAGTGTTTTGAGTGAAACTTGGTGGTTAAGGGTAATTAATTATGGAAAATCCTTGGGGAAGTATATTTTGATGATTGATTAAGCATGTGTAGTCCATTTTAAGTGTGTTTGATGCATTTTCAAGTTTAGTTAAGGTGTGGAGATAGGATTTTCAATAAACCCTCTTGAAAAAATGCTTAAAGGGAGGGTTTCATGGTTTGTTATCTTAAAGGGATTTCCTCTAGTAAAGAGTTGTGGATTTTGGGGTTTTCCAACTTGTTGAAGGACTTTTCATACATATTTAGGGTTGGTAGGGTGTTTAATGGAGTTTGGCTTTGTAAATTAGGCCTAATTAGCTTAAGGGGACATTGTAGAAGCATCAGTTTGAGGAATTTGTTCCAAAAGATTCATATGAGGTTTTGAGATATGTCAAAGCAAGAGATAATGGGTATCTAAAATTCTATTTAGGTTCTGGGTTTGAGGAGTATTCAAGAAGATATGCTCCATTTTCACTATTTGGAGACTTATAAGGAAAATATGAAGGGATAGTGGAAACCCTTTGAGTTAGGGCTTTGAGAATTGGAAAATTGTTCAATTGAGTTTGGGTTGAGTTTTTTTGGCTAAGTCCTCCCTACTCTACATCAAGTGGTATCAAAGATTAGGAAGTAGGTCATTGGAATGTGAAAAGTTGAAGTTTGGAAGAATGCAATTTGAAGAGATAAGATGCCTCCTAAGAACAGTGGAACTGCTAGAGAATTGCAGAAGTTAAGAGAGAGACATGCCAAGTTGTTGGAGTCTCATAATGCTATTTTAGCCAGGATTTTTGCCTTGGAGTCAAATCAAAGAAGAGGTGTGGATTTGGGAGATGCAAGTGATCAAGATGAAGATGAAGATGAAGAAGAAGAGTATCAAGATGTGGAAGAAGAATTGGATCCTGAAGAGAAAAAATTGGCAAAGCTACTGAGGGCAGTCAAAGGTGATAAACATAAGGTAAAATCTGATTTTCCTATGTATGGAGGGAGTTGAAATGATGAAGAGCTTCTAGATTAGATTGCAGCTATGGACAAACACTTTGAATGTGAAGATATTCTTGATGAGCAGAAGGTCAAGATAGCAAAGACAAAAATCAAGGGACATGCATTATTATGGTGGGACTGTTAGAACCCAGAAATTCCATTAAAATCTAAATGATTTTTCCATTTTTGAACCTAATATTTTCACTATCTTTCTCACAAAATTCATTCATTGCCTTCTATACTTTACCCCCCATTTAATTTCCATATATTTCACTACCTTCTCATGAAAAAATTATCTTTACCGCCATCCAAAAATCAAAAAATTGAATTATGTGTTATACTGCTACCTTAATATTTTTGAAATTCCTATCCTTTTTCTTTATAACACTTTACCAAAGATAGTTATTAACCATCTTATGGTTGTGCGGTGGACGGAAAGCCCGGAAGTGAGAGAATAGTCACCACCATACCACGCGTGGTCAAAACATTGACCGCAGTACCACGGTGGCAATTAGCAACCAACGAGGATAGTAGTTACTGCAAAACCGCTAGCACTTAGCATGTAGACCTCAGTGAGAGCGGTAAACCGTTAGTAGGCAGCAGTGGGGGTTACCATTGCACTATGACCGGCCAGAGAAGGGATCGTATTAGCATGGTAATAGGTGGGAGACGATGGAGGAAACGACGAAGCATAGCAGGTAATGCCAGTAGTTATACCGTGCGCGGTTAACATAGTGACCACGGTGGCATGGTGGACAGTGGCAAGCAGTTAAGTGATGGTGGCGATTAGTGAAGTGGCTACCGCGATACCGCACGATGTTAGATTGCAGATTGTGACAGTGCGGTGATAGATAAGTTAATGGCAATGGAAGCAGTAAAGGTAACAACAATTGTTACTGCAGTACCGCTAGCGGATAGAACGATGACTGCGGTAAAGCAGTAGACAAACAGGGGTAACAACGAATGTTAGAACCACCATACTGCGGCTAAACGGAACGATAGGCACGGTAATGCGATGGATGGTGGAGATAACCGTGGTGGTAAGGAATAAGGTATGTTGTGCACTAATAAATGAAAATAAATGTGAGGGGCGATAAATGTATAAAGTAAAATTCAAAGAGCGGAAAAGTATTTAAGGCAAAATCAAATGCAGACTATTATAAAAATATTTAATTTGCCGAAAGGAAATTCAATTAAATATTTTAGTTTGTTGTCATGAAATTTCAAGCAGCTATAGCAAGAAAAGTGAAGGGTCATGACTCTTCAGATTTTTTGTATAAAATATATTGAAAAATTAGTTGTAAAGGGAGATGATAGAGAGTAGGTGGTAGTTAGATGGTAGTAGGGAGATTTATTCCAGAAAATGGAACTGGGAAAATGTAAATAATAACAGACCTTTTTTGAAGCAAATCAATGGAAAGATTATTTTGAATTGGTGAAATCCATTTTGTGTTCATTTGTTGTGATATAATTATATATATATATTTCTTATCTAATTGTCTCCAACTTGAAGTCCTCTGATCATTTAAATCAGTATATCAAGCATATGTTTGATCTATCAAGGTGTATTTCTCCACTCTGTGTGATTTTTATTTGTTGGTGTCTGCAAGTCAGAATTAAATTCCTTCAAGTAAGTCATAGTGATTTAGGACTTCTTTTGGATTGTTGAAGTAGAATTTGGTACGAAAATATTCCAGCCTTATTTATGCTAGTCATAAATTAATGAAGTCATATGCCTGTCATTAGAAATTCATTTCTTAAATTGCCTAATAGCTTGAATTAAACCAAAGAAGGAAACACACATAATTCATTATTTTTTACTCCATTACCCATGTGGATAGAAGGCATTGATCTGCCTCAACCCAGAGATACAAATTTATATTAAATAATTCATTCAAAAAACCTTTCATTTATGCAGTAGGAGTAGGATTAGTTGTAGTGTTTTTTCATTTTTCCACTACCCTTTGCCATTGTGGATAGATTGATCAACTAGGAAATGCTTTTAAATCTGCATCATTCATTAGGTACACCTGCCTTGGTCTAGCAAAGCCTTAAGAGCAGAAGGTTCAACTATATTTGTTGGCCTTGTTAGTTGACCAGAAGTGTTGTGAGAGCTTGGCAACCTCTCGTGGTTCAAACCTGCATGTTTTAGACCCAACAAGGACTATGAAAAAGTTGAGAGGAGAAAGAAAGGTAAGACAAAGATAGTTTCTTGGGACAAAATGGTTGCTAAACTCAAAGGTAAGTTTATTCCTAAAGATTATGAAGTTAAATTGTATAAGAAAGTCCAAGGTTTGAAGCAAAAGGATTTAGATGTTAAACTTAAGACCTATACTAATGAATTCTAATTTGAGCATAAGATCAAGTAAGATAGAAAATGAGGTTTAAAAGGTGGCTAGATACATTGGTGGGCTTAGATTTAACATTCAAGATGAATTAGTTGTGGAAAATCCAAGGACTGTTGAAGAATGTTTTCAGTTGGTTATTAGAGTGGAAGAGAAGATTAAAATAAGACAAGATAAGACCATTAGAGGAAGAGGCAGAAATCAAAGAGGAAGAGGATCATTTCCTACATCAAAATAGTCCTATAAAGAACAAGAAGATGCAAACAAAGGTAAGGAACAAGTTGTTGACTCTAGAGGCACTAGCTTTAGAGGCTCTAGAGGTGATTTTGTGGAGGTAGAAGTGCAAACACGTTCTCAGGAAGATTCTACAATTGTAATCAGTTTGGGCATCCAAAATTTAAGTTTCCTAAATGACAAGGTTCTACTTCAAGTGGTGGTGAAAGGAGGGGTGAAAAGAGAGTCCACTTGGTGCAAGAGGATGATTGTGAGAGTGTAAATTCTCCTAATATACTTGTTGCTCCTGAAGTTGGAGAAAATATGATGTTGAGGACATTACTCAAAGTATAAAAGTAGAAGGAGATGATACAAAGGAGATCACTTTTCAAGACCACCTGCAAATGCAAAGGCAAGGTATGTAGGGTAGTGATAGATTCTAGTTCTACTGATAAAATGGTTTCAATTGAGATGGTAGATAAATTAAAGTTAGAGAGAATACCTCATGAAACACCATATAAAGAATCTTGGGTGAATGATGATCAGTCCATTTTAGTTAGTGAACAAGCCTTGGTTGAGTTTATTATTGGTGGTTATAAGGATAGAGTACTTTGTGATGTTTTTCCAATGAGTTGTTGTAATTTATTACTTGGGAGACCATGGCAATTTGATAGACATGTCATTTATGATGGGAGAGTCAATAGCTATTAGGTTGAGAAGGATGGGATTACTTTCACATTAACTCCATTGGTAGAATATGACAAAGGAAAGGGTAAGGCAGCCAAGGTAATCATGTTTGGCAAGAAAGAGCTTGTGAGAATGGAAGAAGAAAAGAAGATAGAGTTTTCAGCCACTCCTATGTTAGATGACATCAATATAGTGAGTTTGAAGATTGAAGTGAGTTTGAAAGGTCAAGAGGATGAAAAGATAACAAAGGCAGATAAAGAGTAGGTCAAGTTGGTAATAGAATTGCAAGATTGGAATAATAATGTCATGATTGGGACAATGGTTTGTCCTTTGGTTGGGAACAAGGTTAATAAGAAGTTAGGGTTTGCACATATAGTGGGTTATAGACATGACAACATAGTGGTGTATAAGTCTGATAAAGTAGATAATCTGGTGAGGGAAAAGGATGCAGTGAAACCAGGCAAGTGGCAAGCACAAATGGAAGAGTATAAGTATGGAACAAGAGTCAAGACAAGGGTAGTTCAAGACCAAGTTAGTATCTAGGTCAGTTTGTAGATATCAATGCAAGAATGACATTAGGTACAGTCATAGGATACCCAACAAGTCAGCTTGTGCACATGGAGTAATGTTTAGGTGCCAAACCAGTCAAGGATGCAAAGAGAAATCCAAAGCTTTAGTACCTTGGTCCATGGAGGAGAGTTATAGATGAAAGGTTATTTAGAGGTCAATAAGAGGCAGTGTTCAAACATGTTCCAATACCATATGGTCCTCAAAGGGACTTGAAATCTTTTATGGCCCGGAGTATGGTGTAGGGGCACCAGGGGCACCAAGGCCATATTTTTCATTAGGGGTCAAGTAGTAGTTTGTAGGTGTCTTATATATCTTTCAATTCAATAAGGTCTTAATAGACCATTTTTGTTGTACTTGAGTCATTTTGGGGTCATTATTTTTAATATTGTAAAAGTTGCAAAAATGTTGTTAAGTTGTCTTATGCAAAGTTGCACAAAATTGCAAGAATGCAATATGTGGAAGACCAATGGTCATGCAACTCAAAATTCAATTTTGATGGTTGTATTAGTTGGTTTTTAGGAGGGAAATTTTGATATATTCTTGTAATCTTGTTGTAAACTCTCTCTTGAAATTTTTGGTGAAGAAATCAATTGAAAAGCTCTCAAAATATGTTTTTCTAGAAGTTTTGTTGCTCACTTGATCTGTACGGACCCGTACAGTTTGATTTCAGACTAAATTGCATTTGAGTTGTTATATATATGTGTTAAAAAAAAATAAGTTTGTTTTATTTATTCTTATTGAGTTTGAAAAATTTGGTAGTCAAATTTCTGTAGGCGACCAAAAAAACAAGGTTTAAGGGTTTGATAGGCATAAAATGGAATTATGGCCCATTCCACCATTTGTATCTCTTTTATCTTGGTGGAATGGTTCTATTATGGTGGGGTTAGATGTTAGAATGATTTCTGAGAGTAGAGGAGGCCATTTTTGGGTTTAGGCATGATGCCCTAGTTGTCAAATTTTAATCTTTTGAGTGAAAGTTGGTGGTTAAGGGTAGGTAATTATGGAAAACCCTTGGGGAAATATATTTTGATGATTGATTAAGCATTTGCAGGAAATTTTAAGTGTGTTTGATGCGTTGGCAAGGTATTTTAATGCATGGAGATAGGATTTTCAATAAACCCTCTTGGGAAAAGGCTTAAAGTGAGGGTTTCATGGTTTGTTATCTTAGAGGGATTTCCTCTCATAAAGAGTTGTGGATTTTTGGGTTTTTAAACTTGATGAAGTAATTTTCATAAATATTTAGGGTTGGCATGGTGTTTAATGGAGTATTTCTTTGTAAATTAGGCCTAATTAGCTTAAGGGGACAGTGTAGAAGCATCAGTTTGATGGATTCGTTCCAAAAGAGTCATATGAGGTTTTGAGATATGTAAAAGGAAGGGATAATGGGTATCTAAAATACTATTTGGGTTCTAGTTTTGAGGAGTATTTAGGAAGATATGCTCCATTTTCACTGTTTGGGGACCTACAAGGAAACTGTGAAGTGGTAGTGGAAACTCTTTGAGTTAGGGCTTTAAGAATTGGAAAATTGTTCAATTGAGTTTGGGTTGAGTTTATTTGGCTAAGTCCTCCCTGATCTTCATAACATCCTTAATCATAGCATGATATTTTTTCCATCTCTCTTGTGGAAGTTATTTTGTCTTATAGGTGATTCTGGGGTGTTGAGGAGTTCACCATAAACTCCTACACTTAATAATTTGATTCCAAATTCAATAATAAAACCTATAAAAATTGATCAAAATCTTGGCTATCTCTCATTTGTAAAAAAAGGTCTTAGATGATGATTGTGGCTCATTAGATTTTACACCCTCCTTTATGGGAAAGTATAAAATGTCATAACCTAAACCTAATGAGTCTTGTGTTATAACTGGTTCTACAATAACATATTCAAAAAGATCACCCTCATGATGGTGATAGGGACTATAACTTTCATCCCTTATGAGTGGAAGATGCCTAACTTTAAAAAACTTAAAAAGGATTTATGTTCTTATGAAAGAACCAATTATTCTCATGAGTATACATATACTATTTCTTCATCTAAGTTGGAAGGATGTTATGGGATTGGATATTTAAAATTATTTCTAAAAATGGATATAGTTCAAACATGGAACAAAATGATAGGGATCAAGTGAAGTCTATATCGTACTTTTCTAAATAAGACTGTCTAGGTTTCCAAAATTCATCTTCATCTTCATCGAATGCACTTTATAATCTACTATATGTATGGTATCTTATGTTAAGCAAAATAAAATTCTCAACAAGAGAAAGGAATTTCTTCTACTATTGAGCAAGAGCATACTTTTTCTATGCTTCTAAAATCTCACTTGATTACTCTTCCTCTAAAAAACATAGAAGAAATTTTACAATAGAATTTTATTTTATGCATATCATTCGTTGTATGGTCATTCTACCAATAAATGTCAGGCCTTGAGTAATAAAATTTAACAACTTAATTATTGTGATTCTCTTCCATGTGTTGATGTCCCTAATCACTATAAATATTAATGATCTTTATTCTATGGTGTTGCTCATCACTATGTGGCATTTGTAGCTTTGTGTGTTTGCTCATTTCCATTCATGGTGGTACAATCCTAGGTGAAGCCATCATTTCCACGGCGGAAACATGATAGTCTCTTGTGTGGTTATCTTTGCCTCTACACTTGGGGGGAAAGGATAAATAGTTTTCAAGGAGTGCATTATTTTCTCCTTAAAATACCAACATAGCAAGTATGCAAACATTTTAAGGGGGCATATATTACCCCTACCCATTTCATACATGTCTTGTGAGATTTGACTCATTGAAACACCCCCTAGGTGGTGGTTTTGTTTATAATTCCCCTTTCAAGGCATGGTTATCAATTCATCCTCTTGAATGTTAAAATGTTGTATTCATCTCCTTGGGCGTTTATGCACCTTCTTAGGTGACTTTTGTTCGTCCCCTTGGGTGTTAAAATTTTGTATGCACCTTCTTAGGTGATTCTTGTCCATCCCCTTGGATGTTAAAATTTTACACCTTAGATTAGTTGAGCTTTGTTTGTCCTCTTGGGTAAAAGCACAAACCTGCGTCACACTTTATAAAGGAATTGGCCAAGAACAAAAATAATTTTGAACTTCGACCACATAAAAGTGGTCTTTATGTTTTGAATTTCAAAATGGTGTAAACTAATGAAATATAGAAATTTTGATGAAGTTTATTCCTATAATTTTTAAAGTTTAAAAAAAATTGTATTCATTATGTTTTTTTCAATTTAAGGACAAATTTTGGAATGCTGAAAATTTCAAAAAAGAGTGGCTTCATAGGCTGTCAAGAAACAAATTGAAAAAAAAATTATTTCTCCCTAATTTTTTCTCTCCAAATAGGTAACTTCAATATCTACTGCATGGAAAAAAAATATCAAATTTTGATGTATATTTTTCTCATAATAATGTTTTAAAGTCAAACATGTAAGAATTTGATATTTTTCACGGGCCATCATTTATTTTCAAAAATTTTAATCATTTTCAAAAAAATATATATACCCTTTTGAAGAAGACTGTCTCCTCTACTAGACCATATAAGTTTAAAAAAAAATTAATATGTTTTACTAAAAAAAAAAAATTCTAATCAGCCCTTTTATAATTTTAACAACCTAATTACATTATTTTAAAAAGAACGTATATTAAAACTAATCAAATTACTAAAACAATTATATATTTGGATTCCCCACTCCAAGCTCTGCAAAAGGGTATTTTTCTTTTTTGCAAAAAAATCATTCTGACGGGAGAAATACTCAGTTAAAGTTGAAATTTTCAGAAAATTCTAAAAAATGTTGAGTTGGCTACCAACTAGGATGCCAACTAGACAGTTTCGGTCGAAACCCTACCGATAGAAACCTCGCACATATATTAAGTCAGATTAAAAGCCGATTGTAAAGCTATAAGGGAATTTTTTATTTTGGTTTCAGCTCACACCTATTCGGTTGAGACCATGTGTGCCACGTGTAACGCCAGATGGTTTCGGCTGAAACATACTCAGTCAAAACATTTTCAGCCGAAATTAGTTCACTAAGAACTATTTATTTGGTCAAAAGTGTGACACAGGTTTGTGCTTTTACCCTCTTGTATGTTTCACAAGATGCTCCATGGATTCAGCATAACGTAGCTTATTGATTCATGAACTGGAGAAACCCCTTTTAACATGGTCAACTAGCATAACACAACTTGCTAGCTGGTAGATCCATGTGGCTAATGAGTAATTTTACATCTTTGTGAGAGCACCATTTTGTTTAGATAGCACATTCAACAAATGACTTTTGGTACTTGAGACAAATTTAAGATTGGGGCCTCTTTACCTTATCGACTTGAATATTTTTAGTACTAACTTCATGGTTTGTTTTTTATTAAGCATCATGTTGGCATTGTGTTTGTGTTCATGTTAAGTGTGTAACATACTATGTCATCTTTATTCATTGTGTATGCTTCATGTTTTTCATATTTCATTTCACTTCACATGTGTATTCATTTGTCTTGAATCTTGGGGGCTTGCACATTCCCCTAGATTCATAGTCATCATATCTCTTTAATATTTGGACAATTAGACCCCTCGTGACATATTTTCTACTTTAGTGCGAGTCTGAGTGTAAGTTCACACTTCCACTAAAGTGGGGGCTAAATGTAGCATTATAAATTATCACCTTTGACAATTTCACAGTATGTTTTACTCCCCCCTAAGTGATTTGACCTAAGTGTACATATAATGTCCAAAATTATGTGTTTCATGACCCATTTGAATATTTATCAAGAAAACCCATGTACAAAACCAATGCAAACATTTAATATTTTTCTCTCGACACCTTAGATCCCTCAAAATAGGGATAGGACTGTCACACTAAGTGACAAGTAGTCCCCCTACTTTGCCTCCAAATTTTACTATGTTGAAGTTGGCATTTGATTATTTGAATTTCAAATGTCAAATATCAACTATCGGGATTTAATTTATGGGAAATTAGATTAATTGCATATAAGTACCTATTCATGGCATCAATTAAAAAAGGGGGGTGAAATTAAGAGGCAATTTTGATTCAAGCTCATTATTAAACATGTCAATAGTAGCCAAGAGTAGATTTATTGTAGCAATTCAATATCAATGCATCATGTCAAATTGTATGTGAGTTTGTTCATGTTCATGTTATCATTTTATTTGTGAGATCTAACCCTTGTAGGTTTTCAAATAAAATAAAGAAAAACAACAATCAAACCTTAAGGAGATGGGCATAGCTTCAATCCTTCAAGGAATCCATATTTGAGTGGTGAGTTGAAGTCCATTATTGATTCATCGTTCACTTATCATTTAGCCTCTATCCCTTAAAATGATAAGCTCTCTTAATGACTTTACCATTATAGAGGTGGAAACACCAAAATGTGGTTTAAAACTTGAGTGAGGAAGGAAAAGTTGCAAAAAATGACCCCATGCAAAAAAATATAGTTTTTGGGGGTTCAAACAAACTTTTGGTTTGAGCAAACCCAAAAGGGGTTCACTTGAACTAGGGTTCGAGAAAACCCACTAAATTTTGTGTCCCACATTTCCTAGAAAAATAAGCAAAGAAAATGGTTGTGAAAAGGGGGTTCACTCGAACCCCCCTTTTCCCACCTTATCACCCTTTGCCACCAAAAAACTCCAAAAAATTTCCCTTCGAAGCTCGGGTTGAGGATGAAAATGGAGGAGACTTCACAGACCCATCTGGATAATGGTAGTCCTTGGTTCACAAGCTATCCAATGAATATAATTTTAATATGTTTTTGTTTTATTATGTATTTTTTTATATAGTTTTATTAAACATAGGGTTTTCACTTAAAATCAAGCTCTTTGTTCTGCACATGTGGAAAAATAGAAGATTATCAAAAAAAAATTGAAAAATATGAGTGCACCAGATATTAAAGTCGTTGATCCAACAAAAAAAAATTGAATTTTGATACATACAAATAAAGTTATGTGTTATATGGTCTACCTATGTCAGAATTGGAATTGGTTTGACTTCAAAACTTGATTAAGGAAAAAATATTCAATAAAACACTATGAAACCAATTGGAAGCACTAGATAACGTAGTTAAAAATCTAAATTTGAAAAAAAATAGAATTTAATCCTTCATGGAAAAATTTTATGTGTTATATGATGAGCGTCACTCCTTAAAAATGGTGTTTATTGAAAAAAAATAGTTTTCGAAGGAGATGGAAAAAGAAGTGCAATCTGATTCCAAAAACTTTGAAAAAAATATATTTAGAATCTATAGACAAAATGTCACAAATCACTTGTTTGCATCATCTTCAAATTCCTCATGGTTTAGCTGTGATAGGTGTTCGAAAGTGAAGATTTAGTTAGAAAAAATCAATTCGGTGTCTAGTTTGGCCAAAAATTGTAAACTAGTATTGTGGGATCACCCCAAGGCAAGCCCCTATATGACACAAGCCTTCGTCTCTCTTTGAATGTGTAGGTTTCAGATCTAAAAAATATTGTGAGAATCTTGAAGACCAATTGCTCATTGTTATATTCAAACCCTACAATTTGATAACATACAAAAACTCAATTATCTCGATAATCGACAAAGATGTGAGAGTGAGACACAAAAGAAAGAAGGATTTGATTTGGCTCCAAAGGAATGTGAAGTTAGATTTGAATTTCAATCACTAGGACAGTGTTGCCCTAGGTGACTTAGTCTATCAAAATCAGTTCCAGATTCATAACACAGGTGCATAGTACTCTCCTCGGTCTATTTTTAACTTTGAATTTTTCTGTGACTTTCCAAATTTATTATTTTTACATTAAAATAGGTTATTTGCATTATTTTTTAGTCATATCATTGCATTTCATTCCAAAACCCATTTCAATTTTATTCAAGGGAAAGTTGAATCACCTTTTAGGTTGCAAGTCAGTCTTACACCCTTGTCCAAATCCATCAAACCCCTGCTACCTCAAATTTCAACTGATATTTGGAAAGGTACACATTGAAACCTAAAGAGAAAAACCTTAGGATCACTTTTCCTACATTTCAGGCATATGATGCCAAAGAAAAATCATATGCCCCATTTTGGTGGAGCATAATATTAAATATAATAAAATATTGTAATGTCCAATGTAAATTTTGATAAAATTTCAAATAATAAATTAATTAATTAAAGAAATTGGAAAGGATAAATAACTTAATTCCCAACATGTGTAAAAAAATTTATCTCTTACATCCAAATCCAATCTCTTACTCAACTTCCCATCCTTGAGACTCAAATTATTTTCATTGTGTTACCCCTATATCTAAGATTTTTTTTATGATTACACTATATTTAATATCTAGTAATATATGTGTTTGTGTGTGTATGTATGTATATATATGTGTATGTATGTATATATATGTATATGCATATATATTTATGTATATGTATATATGTATATGTATATATGTATGTGTATATCTATATATATACATATACACACATACGTATATAGATACATAGATATAAATAGATGCATGCATATATATATACTTGCATACATGTACATACATTTATTATGGTATTAAAAATTGTATATGAATTATTGCACTAAAGTATTGCCTATCTAGTGACACTCTAAGAAATAGTAACAAGTACCCAAATAATTTTGGTATGGACACAAGATTTAGGTGGAGAATGCATGCTTGTTACATTAACATATGATATTTACAACTTATAATGGTTTTAGGAAAATTCACTGCCAACAATTCACCATCAAAAAATTCACCACCATGACAAATTCACCTCATGGAAAATTCACCACCAACAATTCACTACCGTGGATAATTCATCGCATTAACATTTTTTAATATATTCCAAGAACTTGAGATTTTTTTTGCACATCATCCCAATATTTGGAAATTTATTGACAACATTAAAAGAGAGCATAGCATAAATGAGGTTCGAATTGAACAATTTTAAAGTGGTCAAGAGTAGCAAAGAAAAGAAAGAAAAAGTACAGATATTTTGTTGAACGGATAAAAAAATGTAGTGGCTAAGTATGTCGATACCAACAATGTTTGTTATTACTTACAGGGTATAGCTAACAATACCAGCTATTAGATTATATAGTTGGCATGTGTATATTTGCAATAGTACTATAATAAAGATGACTGATATTGTTGTATAATTGGTTTACTAGAATAAAATAAAATATATTAAAAATTGTTTTCATTTTTATTCATAAATTAAAATTTCTAATTATATATGTGATGAATTATCTATGGTAGTAAATTTCTGGTGGTGAATTTTCCATGAGGTGAATTTTTCATGGAGGTGAATTTTATGGAAGTGGATTATTAGCAGTGAATTTTCGTACAACCCTTATAATGACTTACAATCCTGTAGAAATATATTATAACTCTTGGAGTGGAACAACCCTAAATTTTAATGACATATCAAACAATGAATATAGTGTACCCTTGATACAATTATAGTTTTATGTGAATTATATTTAGAGTATTCCATCCTCCCTAATTTAGAAAGTGGTTCGCCATGATACAACTAGTATATAAGGTTTTAGATATTTTCTCAATACATATGCAATTAGATCAATTAGTCTTCAAGGAAGGGTGAATGATTTAGATGATTCTCAAAGTATCTTTCTAATAATATTGTCAAGATTACTCTTATGGTTTGACAATAATGTTGAATCATGTTCTCTTATTTGTCTGGAACATCAAAATTCTTTTTCAATGTCCAATATTTTCAATATCATCAAGTCCTCTCTACAAGATCTTAGACACACTTATTTAAGTAGCACAAGGCAATTTATGCAAATCTAATGTAATAGATTTTATGTCCACATCAAACCTTTTATGATTTTAAACATCATATTTTTTAGGGTTCTAAACACTAACAAACCAAAATCCCAAGGTCTATGCAACATACATGATGTTGCTTAGTGTCGATATTGATTTAGCCTTATCTTAGAAAGGGTGAAGCCCTCTCTATGAATTGTGATAGAGTTGATCATTATAATTTAACATTGTTCATATGCATTGTCAACAGTTTTAAAAAATAGATAAAAGATAAATTGATTGAACTTCTATCATGATTCTATACTATTCATAATTTCATAACAATATACATAAAACAAACATAAATATATTTAATAAGAAAAAGAAAACTATGTAATTTCTTAAAATTTGTCATATGAAAATGCATGTATTAATATTTTTTTTTTCTAATTTACTTTTTAAAATATCATTTCTCAATTACTAGATAATATTTAGAATTTATTAATAATATAACATTGGTGCATCTAATATATCTAAATTCAGAATATTACTTAATGCTATCATTTTAATTATCTCACAAGATTAAGATCACCCATTATCATATGAGAATTGACTAACCATTCTCACTTGTGATTCTCCTCCCCTTTTTTGGTCTATAATATATCTAAATTCAAAGTATTGAGTGTTGTCACTTTAATTCTCCCAAGATTAAGATCAACTACTATCATTTAAGAATTGATCGATTATTCTTACTTTTGATTTTCCTCCCTCCTTTGATATATAATATATCTAAATTCAAAATATTGAATGTTATCACTTTAATTATCTCCCAAGATTATGATCAACCATTGCCATCTAAGAAATTACCCACTATTCTCCCTGTGTGACTCTCCTCCTCCCCTTTTTGGTTGATATTCGAAAAGATCGATCCTAGGGGCCCCAAGTTCTTTCACAAATATTTTTTCACATTACCTATTTGGGTTCTTTCATCTAACCACTTACAAACTACGTTTGGTTCGTTGTGTACTCTGGTTGTTCCCCATGCTTCATGTTTCTTGGTTAATTCGGTGAGCTCTGGACGAATGGTGACGTTTGTGACATCCGCGACAAACCATTAAATGAAAGAATGTTATAAATTAACATAGACAATCATCAGCTTTCCGGCAATGTCCGTTGAGCATTACCCTTTACAGCTTAACATAAAACATAATAATTCAATCCACACAACTCGTACTTTCGTACAATATTTCTGACAGAAAATTTCTCTGCTTTCGGTGATTCTTACAAGAATGCTAGGTATTGATTACAAGAATAAAATATGTCCTCAGTAACTTTCAATCGTCTTTTCAGTACAGTGGAGCAAATGGTTGCTTCGTTCCGAAGTAAAGCTTTTATTCCTCGTCATGGCACACTTTACTCTTTCTTAAGCATAGTTTTAATAGTTAGTTTTTCATATAGGAATTTGTTAGCATTCTCTGTCTGACTTATGAACAGGAGTTCCTTAGATTTGTTGTAGTTGCAGGCATCGTGTCATTGCTGGAAAATCTCCATGTCTGAGCGCAGGTACCAACCATTCAGGAACAAGAGACAGTGGAATAGAAATAACACAAACACCAGAAACGCTAACTGGAAATCTGCATCGAGGAGCAATAATCGGTTCTACACGTCTCGCCTACAATCTGCAGATCAAATCGAGAGATGGCTAAATGATCAAGATGCTATTCCCACAACTCATCTCATTTCTTATCTCAGTTCAGATGAAGGCCGCCATGCTCTCACACAGATTGTAGACAACCGCAATCTACCCTTCGACATTGTTCTCAAATTAGCTAAGCTGGTGACCAGAAATGACGTCAGGAGTAGTTTACAGAAACACGATACAAATAGAATATATGGGGCGTTTGTGGGTTCTGCCTTTCTTGCACAGATTCAAGCCCATGTTGCAAACATGGTACGGCCTAAGGCAAAGGAAATATGGCCGTTCCTTCATCTTTACCATGAATTGCAGAGCCGAACTGAAGATGGGTGGAAGTTTGTTGCAGTTGAGGCGCTTAAAGAAGCATTGGATGGGCTTCGTGAAGATGATGAGAAGCGTGAAATCTATGCAGAGTTTATGAAGGTTATGGAATATCGAGATAAATTGAAACGACTGCAATTTCTTGCAAAGTCAGAAGAGGCTTCTCAGGTGAGATCTTTTTGTTACTTAGCCCAAGCATGTAACACAATTTTAGATTAACGAGTTTCTTTTAATAGCAAATAGATTTAGAGCAAAAGAAATGTAGATCAGATCTTAAATTTAGTGTTTCGAGCTTTAAAAAGATGATCGGAATTGAAAACCAGAGCTAAAAGTAGCCTAGAATTAGATCGACATGTCTCGTCAAATCATTTTAATCAAAATATATATGAGAAAACAAATAAGGGTTTTCAAACGTTCGTAAGTACGAACGGTCTAGAGTCCACAAAATACGAAACAAAGAAATTCCCATACAAAAATTATGTTTTAATTAATAAGATAATCAATTTATTTAATTCAACTTACTTTTTATTTAAGTATCAATTAAATTATTTTAGATTTATTTAATAATTATTTTATTTTATTTAGTTTATCTATTTTATTTCTATGTATAGAGTTATTTTTATTTAGTTAAAAGATTTTATTTATTAATTTTTCTTACAAAAATTGGTGTAGGATTTAGGAACCATGATGTTTTAGAAAATTGTTTAAATAAATGCAACAAAATAAGTGGAACAAGTCATTAAATCAAGAAACCGTTATCTTCTATAATCCTAATCAAAGATCTATTCCAAGTAACCTAGACGAATTGACAACCATGTTCAAGGACTACAACAAAAAGAGCAACAGGGGCCTAGAAAAATTGCATAGCCCTCATAGCTCACCAGACATGCATTTGCGTTTTTCATATACTTGAAGTCCAAAAGACTTAACAACATTCTTCTCCTCTACCAAATTGTCATTATTTCCCACTACCTTTGCTTCCAAATCCTCATCATCGCCACAAAAATCAAAGACCATCAAAATAGCTTCCACAGGTAAGAAGACCTTCAATCACTTCATAATTTCTTGAACAACACAATAGAGGCAAATTTGATGCCAATTTTTGGCAAGTAAATGGCCCAAAATACAATCAAAGTGGGCATCCAATCAATAAAGAACACCTCCCAATTCATCATGTAATAGGAAAGAGCTCCCAGTTATAGATAACATTAAAGAACATTCCAAGGATTGAGTCATGTCAAACACATTCTAACGCTCACGAGTATACCCTAGATCAAGTAAAAGCTTTCAGGGTGGATACATACCTCCAGGTAGATCCATCTGTCTCCTTCACCAACACCCACATTCTTTCTATACACAATGTGACACCAAGGTTTTTTATTTCGTTGTCCAACATTATCATGAAACCAACCACCACTTCCTTCCCAGAGAGACATTTATTTCATTTCTTTGGAGCCAAATCCACCATGACACCCTCCCATTGGACTCAACCCCCTCTTCCTACCAACACCACCCCCACCAAGCATATCAAGGTTCCTATCCCACTACACTTAACAAATACAAAGTAATGATGAGAGAACTGAAGCACCAACCTTCTTAATGAGTAGGACACCACCCTACACCATCATAAAACCACACGTATTATGAAATTCATTTCTTCTTAACTCCTTGCTACCAAAATGTCTCATTATTAGGATATTTACTAAAACATTTTATTTTATTTACTTAAGAGTTATTTTATAGCTTTAGTAAATATTAGAAATAAATATATTCATGAATTTTGATACTTTGAAAGATTTGTTATTTTGAATATAATTTTTGAATTGTATTTTGAAAATATGAATTTTTATATATCTAGAAGTAGAATGGTGAAACTCAAACTAAATTACTCTCAAAATTCAGTACATTTCAATATTACTCATCATGGAATTGACTCCAAGTTTTGTAATTTTTTGGATCTAAGCTTGTACACATATATGATATGTCTTACATGGAAACAAACCTATTAATAATGGATTAATTGAATGTATGTTTTATTGGGATCTCTTATTTTCATTGTTTGATAAGGGCTAACAATATTTTAAAATACCTTGGGAAAATCAATGGATCTTACTCGCGAATTATTCTAGGTTGATCCCCTTGATTAGACTAGATTTATGGTCATGAAAATTATTGAAGACAACACTTATTACTTATGCAAATATTCTAGAATATTGATGTAAAATTTACGTTTATTTTAGTGCTCCAAATTGTTCAATATTTTTGGAATGATCTCTTTAATATGAAAATAATAATCCATGATAAATGATTTTAAATTGAATATCTTTACATACAAATGCATAGAAATAAATCACATAAAACATGTATTAAGTGAAATCAAGGGGCGATCCCACAATAGTGGTTTACAATTTTTGGCCAAACTAGACACTGAAATAAATTTTTTTAACTAAATCTTCACATTCGAGCACATATAGCGGCTAAACCGTGAGGAATTTGAAGATGATGCAAACTAGAGTCTCATCAAATTTTGTTTGGAGATTCTAAAAATATTTTTTTCAAAAATTTTGGAATCAAATTGCACTTTTTTTTCCATCTCCCACGAAAACTAGTTTTTTCAAAAAACAACATTTTTAAAAAGTGGCACACACCGTATAACGCATAATTTTTTTTCCATGAAGGATAAAATTCTAATTCTTTCAAATTTAGATTTTTAACTCTGATATCTAGTGCTTCCACTTGGTTAGATAGTTTTTTATTAAATATTTTTTCTTTAATCAAGTTTCGAAGTCAAACCAATTACAATTCAGAGATAGCGCAACTGTATAACGCGTAACCTTTTTTGTATATATCAAAATTCAATTTATTTATTTTTGTTGGATCAAGAACTTCACTATTTGGTGCACTCATATTTTTCAAAAAAAAAATTGATAATTTTCTATTTTTCGAACCCCCTTCAATATGCATTTTTCTTTTGTTTTTTGGGCAGGAAATGTGGGCCCAGTAATTAATGGGTTTGCTCGAACCTTAGTTTGGTTGAACCCCTTTTTGGTTTGGCCAAACTCATAGGTTCATTCAAACCCCTAAAACCAATTTTTTTGTCATGGGGTCATTTTTTCTCATTTTTCCTTCCTCTATCAAATTGTAAACCACTATTGTGGCTTCACCCTAGGACAAGAATGAAATGGCTAGGAGTTAAAAATGAATCTAAATTTTTAAAATTGGAGGGTAAACTCCATGTAGTGAGGCTTGAAATCACATGTCACAAGATTATCCAAAATAAGAAAATGTTAATTTAATAATGGAGAATTGACGCATCAAAGTAAGTGCAAGGGTAGGTATATTAAATGAAATATCTCTTTGTCCTACACTAGAGCATGGCCTCTATATAAACCCCATGAATACTAGATCATCCACCTAAATAACTATGTCCAATAGGGCCAACATGTCATTCCCCATGGGAATAGCTCATTGATAGCCCACATGTAGCAGTGACATCTCTAAATTACCTCCATCGGCTACTCACACTATCCTCTAGCCATATACCATGTGATCATCTTGCTCACACATTGCATGTACTCCCTCTAACCTACTAATAATAATGTTCTCTCAACCCACACTTGCTAGTAGGATCGACGGATAAATACTCCTCCCACCCCTATATACAACTATGTGCAAATATTTATATAAGTGCACTAACACAAATGACCCCCATACAAACTCCACCTAAAACTCCAACATATTTGTCTCTACATCCATGAATCCCATCATAAAGAACCTACTTGTCTTGTTAAACGACAATATTCCACCAATAATTTCCATCAAGACCAAGGGAAACAACTCTATCAAATGCCTTTAGATCTAAGCACAACTCTCATGAAAGGCATATCATCCTTCTGATCTGTCAACTAACATAGAGATGTCATTGGTAACCTACCTCTCCAACGTACTATTTTTGTCTACAAATTGAAATCTACAAAATCCTTTGAACATTATCCAACATGGTCATCTCCCCTTTTGGAAGATACAAGTCTGTAAATATCATCTTTCAACAAGCATGGTAAGCATGACTCTCCATGTGGATCTTGAGAATTTGTGCCACATAGTATAATCCTACCACCTCCAACATGCACCACTTAGCAACATCAAATTGTTGTCTCCACCAACAAGTTACTAATTGATGTCTCCCTCACACTACTATCATCGGTAAGGGCTTATGTAATTGCACCACTAAAGCACACATTTGGGTCCCCTCCCCTAACTATGCATCATTTTTCATAAAGCAAGTATGTCATTCTACCCCATGTATATATTCTATTTCAACCATATATGTTACAACAACCCACACATACACCACATTGGCATATACATTAGGGGAGAGGGACTAGTAGTTACATGCAGGGTCCAATAGTTGTGTAGTCAATTGTGATTATAATACTCAATATTACCACATATTTATAGTATATATTGTAAATAAATAGTCCACATGTAAATAAAAAATAACCAAATGTTGATCAAAATGGACCCATACTTGAACACATGAGAGCCTCTAAATGTTATATAAAAAACATAAATACATTCATGAAGAAGTGAAATAAGTATTTTTTTGTCTCAAATAAAATATCATGACTATCCACTATAAGTGTGTCATTTATAAAATAAAATGCTCATTTAAAATAAAATAAGACACTCATTTAAACAAGTATTGTTATCATTGTGAAAAATGTTGTTCTCATGTATACAACTATTGGGGTAGCAATGTAAAAGCATTGGAGTATTTCATATTAGTAGTTTTTCCTATCACAAATATAAAAGGTGAACACAATAAATACCATGTATTTTCCCATTAAATGTGAAGGATTTTCAAAAAATTTTAGTGTCCAACTATTGGTCCATTTTTGTTTGATATAAGTTGTATTTTAAATAATTATGTGTTGTTTAATAACAACAAATAGTTTTTTGGTGTTCAACTATTGGTCCATATGTGTTGAATATAAAAGCTAGAGATATCAAAAATTTATGGTTACCAATAGGTATTTGGTCCGTTTAGGTTACATATTAGTTTTATTTTAAATAAAAATATGATATTCTACAAGCAATAAATGATATTTTTTTGATCAACTACTAGGGGTCCTATGATTAAGTTTTGGTCGAATCTTTAAAAAGTCAAATTTTAGACACTTAGATCAGTAGATGTGTTGATGTGGAAAGTTGCATGATGAGTCACACCTAAAGACCTTAGTTATAGATAGATAAGAGGCCAGTCTAGATTTCAGAAAAAATGAAGGTTCTACGATATTCTGGTCAATCGCTACATGTTGACAAAGTTAGCTTGCAGGACTACTGGCTCCTCTCTCCTACATGTTCTATCATATATGCCATTTCAATAGATATTCCATAACCTTACATGTATACACTATTACATGTAATAATGCTACCCCATCTCATGTATACACCATTAGATTATATATGTATGTTATAATTAATTATGTATATGCCATTTTAGCATATATATACATTACTATCCCTAGCATATATGCTACAATTCCCTAGGAATATGCCATTTATGTTTTCATATATGCTACAAGATGAAAATCAACCTATAACGTATATGCTTAACCTAGTATTTCCTTATATTAAATGTGTAATAAATATAAAGGAAAGCTTGCCAAAGTGGCATTCACTGATGGTCCTATGCATTCCACTCGCTTATACTCTCAAACACGCTCGAGATGTGATTCTCCTAGAGTAGAATGTGATTTATTTATTTTTCTATGTACTTCTCTCATCAAGCTCAAATCTCTCCTCCCTATTTGTAAAGGGTAAAAATGAAACTTTGGTGCGGTCATGAATGGAGGGCCCAAAAAAGATTGTTGAACCGTGCAACTTAGAGTCAACAGAACGAAAATAACATGAGATATTGATTATAAAACATGAAATATCATTTATTTAATAACTAGAATTATTGAATACATCATATGCAAAATAATTAGGGCTCACAGGCCTGTCACAAGGGCATTACATCATTATAACTAGCACAAGGCCTTATTACAATCCCACGACTAGATAGATCAAAATATCTAAGCTCTAATCCTGAAATCCTAACTAATTGTTTTCCTATGAATTATAGTTGATCTTAAATACAATTCTCCGACTCCAATAAGGATATGTGTTAGCCTCAAGGGTTTACAAACCCCAATGAATGATCAAGCATGTAGGTTGGCCTTAAAACATGAAAAATAATCCTTCACGAAATGCAATGGATTATAGATCTCCAAGTGAGATCCCATTGGACCAAAAATTCTTTTATGATGTCCCATTAAGCTCAGGACGCTCTAAAATAGGCTAGTATAAATTATGGACCAGGACAGCCCGAAATGCCCTGACTATGAAATGATAGTGAATTCTAAAAGTGATAACATTTTGCAAATAAATGAAAATTTCTTGATATCTACATATGATGTAGATGAACTCGTGTAGGTGATATATCCTACTCCATGAGATAAGAAATGAAAATGCGGTGAAATGAAGAATGAACCACAGAAACTGATATAGACTGAAATGAAAGAAATTAAATGTTTTTGGTTGATAAAAGATTACTTGACAACCAAGGATGCTCTTGCATCAGACACCTAAGGCTGGAAGAAGTGAGTCCCTCACTTTTAAGAGGCTAGAGGAAAATCAAAGTGGTCCACCTCAATCTGAGAAATCCATGATGAATCCTCTATTGGTTTGCCTTTCCACTTCACCAAATATTCCATGTACTACTTGTTCCTAGTGCTCCTTCCAATTTCGATATCCAAGATTTTCTCAATCTTCTCTAAAAGTTGATGTGGTAATTGCTCCGTCAAATCTACTTCTTTGTTTCTTCCACTTGAATTTCCTTCATGATACTCATATATGTCTACAATATTGAAAATATGTGATATACCAAGTGTCTCTAGTAACTCCACTTCATATGTATTTCCTGAATCAAAATTTTGGAGAACCTTACATGGTCCCAACTTCCTCATCTTTAGCTTATTATATGTTTCTACTAGAAATATTTCCTTCCTAAGATATACCATAACTTCATCTCTAACAAAAAATTCCTTATGTCTCTTTTTCACATATGCCTTCTGGGTATGTGCAAGATCATCATGGAAAAAATAGGCCCTTAAGTGGCAATAAAAAGACAGAAAATCAGAGTTAGACAACTTGACGTAAAATTTTGAATAAGTTATCTATATTATTTCAAAAAAATGTAAAAATATAATATGTAGAAAATTGAATTTAGTTTCTAAACTACTAGACCTTTATTTTAAAAAATAAAATCTATTTGGTGAAAATTGAAATTTCAATGCAATAGTATTTAAATTTCAGGGTAAAAATAAGAAGTAGGTGTCTGTCTGACCACCCTAACCACAATAAAATGATAATATGATTTTACAAGATTTTAGATATAAGTAGAGGACTCATGTCTCAATGTGATGCATATTTTTTTATAATTTTTTTCCAAGTAAATAATTAATTATGATTTTTTTATTACAAATTTTTAAAAATATAAAAGCTCGTTTGTCTAACCACCTTAACTTGGTCAAAAATTTATGAAATTCAATTTGTTTTTTTTAATCCTATAGTATGCAAAGCATAGAATGTGACGCATGTTTTGGATTGAAAAAATGTGATACCGTTTGAAAGTTATAGATGTTTTTCAATCAGCCTATCAATCAAGACTTTATTCATAATTCTAATAGAAAATGAATAATAATTATTTATTAAATTCAAAGTAAAACATAATTTATATTGGTGGAAAGTTGAGAATATCCTCTAAAAACCCTTTTCGTTTCATCAATTTTGGGTAAAAAAAAAGTCGTCAGCCACATGGGCCATCATATGGCTTACATATCACCACTTTTTGGCCCATCATGATCCTGCACATACCCTTCTCCTTGTATTTATTGTTCATGTCCTCTAAATGCTTCCAGACATGACTATGCAATGTTTCCATGAATTCTATAAATTATTCTACTTCTACGCTCCTCTTATTCTCTATGGTGATGTCTCTGAGCTTCACAACTCCTCTGGGATGTATTCCTATCACAATATTAAATGATTTCTTCCTTGTACTCTAGTTTACTAAACTATTTTATGAAAATTCTACCTACAGTAGAACTATATCACAAATTATTTCTTTATCTTTAACCAAAAATCTCAATAAGTTTCCCAAACATTTGTTTACTACCTCTGTTTATCCATCAGTTTGTGGGTGATATGCTGAATTAAAATTTAGATCTGTCTTCATCTTCTTCCATGATGTCCTCCAAAATTATCCAATGAATTTGGTGTCCTTGTCTAAAACTACGCTCTCTGGTACAATCCATGCAATCTCACAATCTCCTTGAAAAATAGGTCAACAACATGTACAACATCATTAGTCTTCTTGCAAGGAATGAAGTGTGTCATCTTAGAAAATATGTCCACTACTAAAAATTATAGAATCATGTCCTCTTTGTGTTCTTTGTAATCCCAATATGAAATCCACTTATATCTTCCCAAGGTCCCTTTGGTACTTTCAAAGGTTTGTACAATATAGTATTCTGACCACTCCCTTTCTCTACTTGACAAATTCTACAACTTTGAACATATTTCCTGACATGTTTGTATATCTTGTATAAGCGTGAATTTTGCACCCCTAACACAAATTCCCCTTTACCCCCTTACACTTTAGAAAATCTAAGGTGGAGGCTTAATTCCACTTAAGCCCGCTGCTCACATCACACTTGGCGACTGTTTGTGTGTCGGTAGAAGCGTTTCTGTCAGGGACACCTGCATGGCACGTAGACTTCCACATGGTGGGCTTACGTCCCTGGTAGATTCTTGCAATTGGAGTCTGCAGAGATGTTACACTTCCTACTGGAAGTCAAAGTGTAACACCTCCCTTCGGCTGACTAACCTGAATATGGTTGTTTTCTTCACCTTTCCTTCATATTCTTCATTCTTTCATCCATTTTCAAGCTGACAGGATCTCCTTCACAAGTTTACACAATCTCTCCACACTTTGGGCATTCATCTACAAGCTTTGTAGCAACACTTCACACTTCATAGCAGCAATCTATCACTCCATCACTTCGATAGTGATAGCAAAGGACAAACACTATTGCAGTAGAGGCTTGATTTCCTCTCATCTTCTCCTCCACTAGCCTTGAGCGCTTTGGATGGAGGTGGTAAGCTCTTCTTATCTTCTCTATTATTTTGGTTGAGTAAGCACGTACGGCTTTGTAGTGTCTTTTGTTTACGTAGCTTTTATTCCCTTCTTTATCATTATTTCTATTGTTGAAAACTTGGTTGTCCATGGAGGCAGAAACACCAAAACGAGGGTCTGACTTAAGTAGACCCCTAAATAGCCCCCCCTAACATTTTCCCTCTTTTATGTGTGAAAGTGGAGAAATCTTTGAGCAAGCTGGTGAGAAGGTTGTTCTGCGAAATCATCTTCATCACCCTTGTGGTAATCTATTTCCTTTATCACATTTGTCTTTATGTTTCACTCTTCTTAATCTCATTCAGTCGTTCTAAAGACTTCTAACCTAGGCCAATAGTCCTTTCTTAGGGCTTAAACCTTGTCTCTCTGGTTTTCTAGCCATACGGATGCCAACATACCTATGAGACGCCAGCACACTGTGTTGTTGTCTCGGAACCGTGCTTTTTTCCTATGAAAAAGAGCTACCTGAGACGTAGAGTTGACCTTAAATATTGGCTCGCGTAGTCTCCCTTCAACTCTCAGGTTGGAAGAGTGATTGAAGGACCTCATAATCCTCATCATTCTCATCATATTCATCCTAACACTTCCTTAAACTGAGGTAAGTTAGGGCAGCCATACTGCTCTTGGCCTTTCATGATCTGGGGCCTTGCAATGGTTGGTCCCCCTCTCTTACATTTTTGGTGAACACAACATGAACCAACATCTACCCATTTTTTGATGTTCGAAGCTTTTTCCTTGTACCCTCTGATTGTTGTACTCCTGTGTGTTGTGAAGGTTTATGAACATCACAAACTAGTCTACAACCTCTGGGCATATTGTTAGGAGAAGTTTGCGATACCTTCCAATGGAGAAGACGAAGGTCTCTTCTAGTTTCACTACTGGCCTTTGCTCTTATTCTACAGTTGGTCTGTCTACGCAAGAGCATGTATCGTGGGGTGAATCTAGATTCCTTGACGAAAATGATCGCATCCCTACCCCTCTTGCGTCACTAACCTCCTAATCTGTAAATGAGCATGAGGTCATCCATATCCCTTCTGAGTACATTGTTAGTCTTACTAAAGGGTTAGGTGCATTAGAAAGTCACCTGGAAGGAAACTCGAAGCTAGCTAGGGCTACTAAAGTGATCAGTGAAATAAAATACATGGTAGGAAAAAATTGAACAGGTGTAGAACTCCTGGCTAGTCTCACTGGTCTAGCCAAAGCATCTGCCCCTTCAAACCGTAGTCACATGGTACAAGGAATCCTCTTTGAAGAACACAAGATACAACTAGAAGTATTGATGCCTCCCACATTCGTATACATGGCTGACATAGTACCTTCAGTTAGTGTGCCCACTGCTTCCAAAAACTCTGAAATTGTCAAGGTAAATAGGAACCCTCTGGGTTTTCATTTCACCCCTTATGCCGCCTTTGGTAATGGAGGATTAGGCAGGATGATTGGTGGAGGCTTTTATGGTGGTAATTTTGGTAGTAGAGGTGGTACTATCGGAGGTGGTTCCGACAGAGGGCATGGCAGTGGCTTTGGAAATGGTGGTAGTTCCAGCGGAAGTCACACTGGTGGCGGTGGCATCAGTGGTGGGTCTGGTGGTAGTCATGGCAGCGGTCCGAGCAGTGGCTCTAGTGGTAGTTCTAGTGGCCCTACACCCTCTAATGACCCTATTCCAAATACTCTTCTCTAAAATATCGGGAAGATGCAGAATCAGCTGGCGAACCTTTCCCAGGCCTCGACCCAACCTATTTTTCAGCCCTTCTTTTGACACAGCCCGTTGTCGGTTGCAATTATAAACACTCCTTTCCCGCAAGGGATGGAGATTCCTAAATTTGAGAAGTATGGTATTAAAGGGGACCCACAAACACATGTGTCCTCCTTTAACGCCTTATGCACAGATTTTTTCCATCACAATGCGTTGATGGAAAAATTGTTTCCTCGATCCCTCAAGGATACAACACTTGAGTGGTATTGTTCCTTGCCTGACAATTCCATCTTTACATTCGATTAGCTTGTGAACTAGTTCTTATGATAGTTCCAAGCCAACATCAAACCAAAGATGACCTTCTCTGACCTTGGTCGATGTAAACAATGGGATCATGAGAAGATTACTAATTTTATAGCACGATATCAGACAGTCTTTTCACATATCATACCCATTACTTGACTCCAATGTACAGAAGGTAGTCATAGGAAACTTACAAAGGCCTTGGAAAGAGAAGTTCTCCCTTATGAAATACCCTTCTTTTGCGTATCTATGTGTAGCCTTACAGGAGTACCAGTAGATGGTGGTTCAGGTCGAGGGTTCCTCCTCGCGCTCCCGTCCTGAGGGGAAGTCAATAATATCAATCTCTGGAAAAGGTAAAGCCATCACAAATGTAGTAGCCACTATGGATAACAATGGCCTCAGACGTGATCGAAAGTTTATGAAGCTATTGAAATCTTATTCTTCCATCTTTCAGAAGTTTTTGAAGGATAAGAACCTTAGCTTTCCAACCCCTAAACTAGTTAGGGAATCATATCCTAACTAGTATGAATAAAACACGTATTTTCAGTACCATCGAGTTAATGAACATGATATTGAATGATGCATGTTCCTATGTCATGAGATATAGGATCGCATTAAGGATGGTACTATTTGTCTTGATGGGAACCAACAAAACACGAATAAATCAGTGGCGAAAGCTAATAGTGATTTACAGATATACACGGACCCATTTTCATCACATTCTACTAACATGATTATCGATCCCTCTAATTATGTTTCTTATCTTGAGGCGTATGTTAACATGGTTACTATTACTCCCTCTACTCATCTTGCAAATGGTTCACTGGATGTGACATTCACTTTGCAATATGTACCAGCAATTGAAAAACCCTCTCCTCTTTACATTCCCACTTGCCTCAATGGCAACATTGTGACAGGAGTCCTAGTCGATCCCGTGAGTAGAGTGAATGTCGTCATGAAAGAGACATTACTCTTGAACTCCATGCAAAGGGAGGAATACGAAAAAAAAAAATCCATCATGCATACACACAATGGTCTCTCCCTTAAATCTTATGGATCGATAATGATGTCCATCCTGGTTGGACTTAGAAACGTAGACACATGCTTTTATGTCATTCCCAAGTCAGACCTGCTTAGAGTGAAGCTAAGTATACCTTGGCTAGCTTCCATGAATGGGATCCCCTCTGTAATTCATAAATGTCTTAATTTTTCCCATGAAGGTGTTGTGCACGTAGTGCATGATACCAGATACCAGCCTGTGGTAACTTGTGGGGAATACTCGTTGGATCATTTTTGGCCCACTCCATTCAGTTCACTCCTGCAAAGAACAGATCTAGTTTACAAGAACTATGTGAAGTATAAAATTGGAGGCAAGGGACAACCGAAGTTGACCCTTCCTATAGCAGAGTAGATAGTTGCCTCTCCCTCCCGAAAGGGAAAGGGGAAGCTCCCTCCTTCTCAGGCTAACTCATCCACTCCCCTTTCTTGGGGGGAGTATTGGATGAACAATCCTGGTCTCTATCCACTAAGTTTGTGATGCCTCCTAGGCAAAAACCCATGATCAGGATATTCGACCTCCCTAACAAGTCTCCTAGACTCTAGTACTATTTATATGGTAGAAAGAAAGCTTGTGAAGAGAATTTCCCCATGACCTCTTCTCGTTCCCCCAAGTGGAAAGAGGCTCATTGTCGAGGCGCTAGATTCAATTCCTTCGGTCGTTTCTGAAACTGCTCCTTCTACTCCCATTCAAGAATCTATGGTTTCACTAGAAATAGTTGTGGAGGACATTCCCATGGATGAGTAGGATCCTTTTGTCCCTTTGCAAACCCTGACTTCTTGTTCGAAGAGCCACAAAAACTACCTTGCACGTGAGAGCAAGCATCAACAAAAGGTTCTCTTGGTTGAGCAAGCCTTCTTGCAAAAGAAGGAGGAGGAGACAACAACATCACCTATTGTGTCCTCTTCTCTCCCTCCTTCTACCCCTATCCAAACTAGCCCTGAATCTCTTCTGGCTTTCATTGTGATCACACATGCACCTAGAAAGGTGTAAGTATTTATCACTCCTTTTGTGGAGCCGCCCCTATTGACTTTCGTCCCGGATGTCTCGCCTTTCCTGAAGCTCGTGGATATGGTTAACACTTCAGTTGTATCCACTGTAGTTCTTTCCCCTTCTCCCTTGACCCTCCTTTCCTCGTCTATGATGAGTTCACCTCCTCCAACAAAGAAGAAGGTAGAGTTTGGTCCCTCCAGCAATGGAGGACATAAGAAAAGCCCACCTTCTCCAAAAGGTGGCCCCGCTCTGACGTGTTTTGTCTTAGTGGTGGAACCAGTCTCGACCTCCCTTGAGTTTTTCATTACTTCTGAGTCTCTCGGTGAGCCCAGTGGTGAGCCTTGGGTGCAAACTCCTTTGTTCATCGAGGTGAAATATGGTACTCTCATTAAGTGTATGTTTAACTCAATGGATGAAGTTCTGACCTTTCTAGTAATCTTCACAAAGTCATTGACTTTAGACCCACAAGAGCTGAGCAACAGAGACCTCGTAGGACTCTCTGCCTTGGCCCTTATTGTGGGAGGATCAAAAGCTCCTCCCCTTAACATTACACCATTACAGGCTCGTCATCCTTCCCCCCTATGATGATCTAGAGTGGGAAGCTGACGACCTCTTGGTTGACTAGTGTTAGAGGGAGACCCTCTTCTTGTATGTGTGTTGTGATGTGCTTCCCCTGTAATCATACTATATGTGTTTGAATGACCCTCTTCACCCCTATTGGTGCTTGGATATAGGCATGGTTTTTGTGTTGTAAACTTCCTCTATATGTATCATCATTCTTCCATGTTTGTGATTGGATTTCGATAAATTGGGGACGATGCAAAGCATCGAGAGCATTTAGGCCTCCTTCCATGTTGACCCAATTTTTATTTTACTTTGTCTTCTATGCATTCTTCCTAATTTGGTTGGGGATT
Organism: Sequoiadendron giganteum; assembly: GCA_007115665.2. Lineage (NCBI taxonomy): Eukaryota > Viridiplantae > Streptophyta > Pinopsida > Cupressales > Cupressaceae > Sequoiadendron > Sequoiadendron giganteum. The sequence continues at coordinate 227,881,004 of CM021102.1, forward strand.
GATGACCTTTCACCTCATACCACGGTTACCTAATATTCATAAATGAAGGCAGATCTGACCCCATGAAACCAGATCCCCCTGTGCCCTTTGTGTGTGTCCTCTTTTCCTTTGCTTACTCTTTATCTTTCTCTCTTATTTGCTTGAGTTGACCCTTTCATGTGTGACAATTCCACTTTTACACAACTCGATCTTTAGAAAATGCATTTGTTTCCAAATGGATCTTCTCTCAAGACCCTTCACACACTTTTTTATTAGAGTTGCATTTTAAACTTGAAACCCTAACGAAACATGTTTCCTTCATCACAGGTTTGTAAAGAAAGGATTTGGACACCTTCCTCTAAAGCGAGAATAGTCTTGATCTTCCCCTCACATGGGGGCATGTCCTTCCTTTCAAATTCCTTGATGAAGTGAATATCTTTCGAAAGGATTCCTTGATGATGAATCAATTCAAGAAATAATATGTTAACTTTTGAATAGTGTGTCCCTTAAGTAGACCTCTCCCTTTCACGTTGGTTTCTCAAGGGACCCCTTCAAAAAAAATTAACACATTCTATGGCATCTAGCTAAGGGGTAGCTCAACTAGACCAGTTTCACATCTTGTGTCTAGTTTGGGGGCAGCTCGACTAGACCTACTTCATGTTCTCACATCTAGCTTGGGGACAACTCGACTAGAATTTACTCTTCAAACAGTGTGTCCCTTGAGTGAGCCTTCCTTCCTTTTGAAGGGTTCCCGAGGGACCCCTTCGAAATTATTATAACTTAGCGATGGTCTCCGTGACTGTTTGTTTATTGTCCTATGTGGTCACTTCCTGATGTGTTCTATCTACGGGTAAACATGTTGCCAACTTTGACTCTATGAAGTTCTCTTTGTTCGGTCTCCTTCATGTGAGATTTCTTGAATGATACCTCCCTTGCAGGACCATGAGCTATGAGGCACTTTCGTCCTTCAGCTTTGTAGTTTTGTGCAACTATGAATTCATTTTCTGCACTTCTGAGTTCGCCATACCGTGCTCTTCTTCCTCATCGATTGAGGTATACATCTCTTACCTTGTTACCTCTTACTACTCTACTTTACCAAATCACTCATCAGTACTTGTGCTCAATAAAGTGGGGGAAAATTGTATAGGCGTGAATTTTCACCCCTAACAAAAATTCCCCTTTACCCCCTTACACTTTGGAAAACCTAAGGAGGAGGCTTAATTCCACTTAAGCTCGCTTCTCACATCACACTTAGTGACCTGTTTGTGTGTCGGTGGAAGTGTTTTTGTCAAGGATGCCCGTGCAATGCATAGATGTCCACGCGGTGTGCTTATGTCCCTAGAAAATTCTTGTGGCTAGAGTCTGCAGAGATGTTACACTTCCTACTGGAAGTTGAATTGTAATGCCTCCCTTTGGCTGATTGGCCCAAATATGGTCACTTTCTTCACCTTTCCTTCATATTCCTCATTCCTTCATCCATTTTCAAGTTGACAAGATCTCCTTCACAAGTTTACACAATCTCTCCACACTTTGAGCATTCATCTAGAAGCTTTGTAGCAACACTTCACACTTCATAGCAACAATCTATCCCTCCATCACTTTGATAGTGTGAGCATAGGACAAACACCATTGCAGTAGAGGCTTGAGTTCCTCTCACCTTCTCCTCCACTAGCCTTGAGCGCTTTGGACGAAGGTGGTCAGCTCCTCTTATCTTCTCTATCATTTTGGTTGAGTAAGCACACACTGCTTTGTAGTTTCTTTTGTTTACGTAGCTTGTATTCCCTTCTTTATCATTATTTCTATCATTGCAAACTTGGCTATCCGTGGAGGTGGAAACACAAAAATGGGAATCTGACTGAGGCAGACCCCTAAATAGCCCCCCCCAACATTTTCTCATTTTTCTACGTGCAGGTGGAGAAATCTTGGAGCAAGCTGGCAAGAAGGTTGTTGTGTGAAATTGTCTTTGTCACCCTTGCGGTAATATATTTCCTTTATCACATCCATCTTTATGTTTCACTCTTCTTAATCTCATTTTTTCATTCTGAAGATATAACCTAGGCTGATAGTACTTTCTTAGGGGTTAAACCTCGTCTCTCTAGTTTTCTGGTCGTACAGACGCCAACGCACCTATGAGATGCTAGCATGTTGCGTTGTCATCACAGAACCGTTCTTTTGCCCTCTCACAAAGAGCTACTTGAGATGCAAAGTTGACCTTAAATATTGACTCACCTAGTCTCCTTCAACTCTCAAGTTGGCAAAGTGATTGAAGGACCTCATAATCCTCATCATTCTCATCCTGTTCATCCTAACACTTCCTTAAACTGAGGTAAGTTAGGGTAGATATACTGCTCTTGGCCTTTAATGACCTGAGGCCTTGCAATGGTTGGTCCCCCTCTCTTACATATCTATGACCAAAAATAGTGTTCACTCACCAAAGCTACTATCTTATGCACTCTCAAATTTCTTTTTAATCCTCCACTATGTTTCTCCTTAATCAAATTCTCCCTCGTTGAACTCCTTGGAATATACAACTAATTTCCCTTGAACACCATGGCTTATTAAATAAAATAATCTAACCATTGGATTTTGTCTGTCACTATTGTTTCTTTACATGCTCTGCAAGCTTTAGAAAATTTTATATCATCCTCATACCTATGCTTTATTTCCTCAAAACCTAGTACTTCTATCCTCATCTTTGTTAGAAAATTAATTCTCCTGCTTAGTGCATCTACAACTTTGTTTGACTTATCACTCCTATGTTTCAACCAAAATGTATAGCTCTACAAGAACTCAACCCATCTCATATGTCTCTGATTCAACTTCCCTTGACTGTTCAAATACTACAAGGCTTGATGGTCAGTATGCAACACAAACTCCTTCGGCAAAAAATAGTGCCTTCACTTCTCCAAGGATTGAATTATGGCATAGAATTCCTAATCATAAACTAAATATCTTCTTTTGTCATCATTCAAATTCTCACTAAGATAAGCTATTGGTCTTCTTTCTTAACTCAACACTTCTCCTATTGCATTTTCATTGGCATCACAATCAACTTGGAATACTTTGTCAAAATCAGGAAATGCTAACATTGGTTGCTCTATCATTTTTTGCTTCAACAATTCAAAACTTCTTTGTGCTCTGAATTTCCACTTAAATTCTTTCATATCTCCTCTCATTGTCTTTTTCATAGGTGTGCAAATTCGACTAAAGCTTCTAATAAACTTTTGGTAGAAACTTGCTAGTCCACGAAATGATCTTACCTCTGTAATGTTTACTGGTGTAGGCCACTCAATAATTTCTCTAGCCTTCTTAGGTTCCATCTTCAATCCTTCAGTAGAAACCCAAATATACCAACTTTGTCTTCATGAAGCTACACTTCTTGGCATTAATCATAAACTTCTCCTCTTCAATCTTTTTAATACTTGTCAAATGTGTCACAAATGCTCTTCTCTAGTCTTATTGAAAATTAGAATATCATCCAAATAGACAATAACAAGCTTACCAAATAATTTCTTCAGTACTTAGTTCATCAATCTCATGAAAGTGCTAGGTGCATTGGTCAATCCAAAAGGCATCACTAACCATTCATACAATCCTTTATTAACCTTAAATGCAATCTTCCATTCATCTTCTTCTCTGATTCTAATATGATGTATCCACTCTTTAGGTCAATCTTTGTGAAATATTTCTCTCCACTCAAGCAGTCCATAATGTAATCCATCCTTGGCAATGGGAATCTATACTTGACAATGATCCTATTGATTACTCTTGAGTCTATAGACATCCTCCATTATTCATCTTTCTTTGGTACAAGTACAATAGGCACCACACATGGGTTTAAGCTTTCTCTAATCAATCCTTTCTTCAACAACTCTTTTATCTACTAGTTTAATTTTGCATTCTCTGTTGGTGTCATCCTATGTGTTTCTTTATTTGGAAAACTTTCTCCTGATATTAGATCTATATTCTGACTAATTTTTTGGATTGGCGGCAACCCATTTGGTACATGTTCTTTGATATGATGTCTCCATACTTTTTCAATACTTTTTCTACTTTTGTATGTGGTGGATCTTCATCCTTCTCTGCTTTAGATCTACCTCCTTTCTTTGAAATAAGTACAAAACACATATGCTCGTGCCTCAATCCATCCATAAACTTCCTTCCATCTATCAAACATAGTTTGGCAGTGCTACAAACTTCACTTTTGTCCTCTTCCTTCTAGAAAGGTATCAGTTTAGTTCTCTTTCCATTTTTACTCACAATATAAGTATTCTCTCTTCCATCATAAATGGATTTCCTATCATATGCCATAGTCTTCCTAACAGTAAATGACATGAATCTATGGGCATAATATCACACAACACTTCATCATGATATGATCCTATATGAAATCTCACCAATATCTTATGTTTGTATTGAATCCTAGCTATCTTGTAGGGGTTTGGATGTTTCAATCTCTTCAAATTCAGCTTGGTTACCTTTTCTTGTGAAACTATATTATCAATGCTACTACTATCAATGATAATTCTACATACCTTTTGAAAGATGAAAAATTATTGCTCTATAGTTTAGACATAGAATGACAAGTTTTCTTCTCTTTTCATTCAAGGAAACCCTAGAGATCTCAATCCAAGGATGGAATGAGGGAAAGAGATCTATAATAGGGTGTCCTAGGGTCTGATTAGAAACTTAAAGGGGATTCACCACCAAGCTAGGACTTGGAAAGACAAGTAACATGCAAAACCTAATGATCAAACCTAATGACATGCAAGACTTGAATAGATGACCTATAAATGAATGTAAAACATAATAGAAAATTGGAAAAGTACAAAGGTGCACCTAAAAAATTGTAGCAACTTGATTGAGGACCTGAAATCTTGAAAATTCTAAATTTAATACCTATTAGGACTCATACGCTAGGCTGGGCAATTTAGTCCTAGATTAGGGTTTCTAGGTAGGAATAAAAATTTGATAGAGATAAGTCTGGAACACCTGAAAATTTGGAAAATCTATTATACTAGGACTCATACACTAGAATTAGTGTATTGATCCTTCTTGGCTTTTTTGAAGGATAAGGATTTGAATCTTCTCTTCAACCTTTGCTCTTCTTTCCAACCTAATTTCTAGATCTGAATTGTTGAATTCTACTATGTAGGTGTCTTTAAATGATCTTCTAAACAAGGTGACAACTTGGACAAATTTACAACTTTGAAAAATTCTTTCCAATATGTCTTCAACCTAGACCTTGAAATCACACACTAAAGAGAGGAAAAATGTTGTTTTGTTAGTGGAAAGGGGTTTCCTTGGTCAAACCCCATTTTGGTAATCAAACCTTGTAATGAAATCAAATGGAAAGGAGGAATGATGAATGAATAAAAGTATATGTTTCAACTCACCAAACCCTAGAAATAAAGGTTGCAAACATGTATGAAATGTTTCCAATGGATGTGGATCTTGACTCTTTTTTGAATGTTTTAGATCTTAACTTGAGTGCTTGCTTGAATCATGAAACCCTACATCACAAATCTTAGCTCAAAAACAAACATGATGCATGTTGACTTTGACATGATTCTTGATACTTGAATAATGCTCCAAATCACTTGATAATCAGCTTTTGAATTCTCTTGTGAAATCAAATTTTCTATTAGGATGCTTATTCAACTTGCTAGGAGAAAAATGAATGAAAAAACCTTGTACTTATACTTGTTTATGCCAAATTTCCCAAAATTACAACACTACAAGCCAACATCAGATCTAGGAGGATAAATTCCCAACAAGAATTTGAATTTAATTTAGGTCTAAGATAAGAGGTACTCATACACCAAAAGTGACATATGAGTCCTATTTGGCTAAGCTTGGGACACATTTTTCAAGAAATTCTTTGATTCATGTGAAATCCATATTGGAGCCCCAAAACCTAGGTGGGACCCATATGTCCAAGGTGGCATATGAGTCCTAGATCGCTAAATCTAGGCCACACAATCCAAAAAAATTAATTTCTAATTGGTCATACATATGTGTCAAGATTATCCTTAGAAAGATGCATTAATTAAGGCTTGTGGATGCAAAATAGGGCCATATATGGCATAAAGAAGCCCAATTTATTAAAGAATCTCTAGATTAGTGTGAAAGTGTAAGAAAACACTTTACAACACCCTAAATAAGGCACAATTCAGTCCATTTTGTTCACAAGGGCCCAAACAAGTGTGAAAATGTAAGGAACGACATTTTTTGACACTACATTTAGCCCCCACTTTAGTGAGAGGAGGAACCTACTTTAAACTCACACTAAAGTAGACAAGATACACATCAAATGGGGTCCAAATGTACCAATACCAATAATATAGGATGACAATGATCAAGAGGGTTGCACAAGCCCCCGGGATCAAGATTCTATGGAAAACCAACATAGGCACAAAAGAGCACACTTGAAAAAATGATATAAGCAACAATAACAAGGTATAAGCATGTACTGCCAAAGATAAAGAGAAAAGAAAAATAAAAAAAAAACAAAAGGGGTGGATCAAGCTTCGTCTGTTTGTCTCACATGTTGTGAATTAGATCTAAGTTGTTTGCCCAAAAAATGTACACTCACTTTGAGGCAATGAAACTATAGGTTGTCTATTTGGTGAGTATCCAAAAGGGTGAGAAACATACACAAGAAGTCAGTATGCACTCATACAGACAAGAAAGTGGCTATGGGAAATTCATGCCTAAGTTCAACTTCCCATTGAACCAAACCAAAGCTATACCTCTTGATAAATTTGATAAGGCACCACACAACAATTAACTTTGAGCTTCATGAGACAATAAAAAATTCATATGCTTGATACTCATGAAAAAATAAGATGGCTCCACCGATAATAAAAGTGTATTATACAAGGTGCCCATATAACCGAAATTTTAAATGCAAAGTAGTGATCATTTAAAGGAGTTTTTCTTAGTTCATGTAAGGTCTTGACTTAGGGAATATTGTTCCTAATGTCTCCAAGAGAGGACCAATCAAAGAATAGAAGATTCCTAACTTAGGGGATGTAATGTGTCACATCAAGCCACTAAGAGGAATATAATATGCTAAGAGAGATCACGCCTTTGAGGGAAATCACACCCAATGTCAACCAGAAAGCAAAAGATGCATTGCATGAAGTAAGAAGACTGCATAATGAAATACAAAATGCAAAAGAATAATGCCAATGTATGCCCCCACTTTAAAGAAATTTATAAACACCATGTTGTGAGCAATTAATTTAAAGTAGCAAATTTTAAAAATAAAGAGGACATGATAGATTATGTGGAAATCCCTATGCCAAGTCATATGTTTCCAAATAAAGCTACGCCATCAAAAGGAAAAGAGGAGTTGCCCCCAAAATAAAACTCTAAACAAATGAGGGGTCCATGGATTTGGGGTCAGTATGTTTTGGCCACAATGTTTTCAATAGAGCTCGTAACTGTCATCATTCCCCAAATACTCATAGAACTAGAAGAATGACACAAAGAGATCAAAAACAAAGAAAAAAAATTTAGTTCAACATGGAAGAGACCTAACTGTCTCAACGCCTTGCGTCATTCCCAAAAGGAAAACACAAGATAAAGAAAAGATAAAGGAAAAGCTTTTGGGTCAACATGGAAGAGACATGAATATCTCAATGCCTTGAATTATTGCCAAAAGGAAAACACAAGACAAATTAAAAAGATAAAAAAAAATGTTTACGACATAGAGAAGAAAGTAGGTACAAATAGAGGAATGTCACAAAGAGAGATAGAGAAAGACACCAAACAAAACATCATGAGTGATCGCATTACACACATGCAATAACACATAAAACATGAAAAAGAAAACAAAGGCAAGACTAGTAAGGCACATGTGAGTCAACCTATTAGCAATTCATTTGCATCCCAATTGTGTTCATCATATATAGAAGGCGGAAAACTATCCAAAGAGATAATAGCAAGTGTCGAACTAGGATTATCACCAAGTTCAACACTCTTCCTAGGAGAATTATCATGTAAGCGCATACAAGAGGAAAACAATGTATTCAATTTTTTATGCATTTCTTCCTCAATCTTAGCAACTTCATCATCGTCATCTAAGTTAATCACAACAGGAGGTCTAATGATATCTAAAGAAGCCTTTAACACCTATTACAGTATAGGACCTTTTTGTTGTAGTGAAGGGGTAGAATTGTCGTGTATTGCTTCATTCAAGTTTGGATTTTGATTTTAATTATTTATTTCTTCATTTAACCTTCAAGCAACAGCATGACGTCTACACCTATGCTCTCTACCATTTCTATTTATTTTAGTATGACTTTCAAGTTGTGTTTGTGTAGGAGCAGGTTTATCAACCATAGTTTTAATTTCTTCCCTAAGAAGGGGAATAGAAGGAACCATGAAAGTTTTTTAACCCACTTTCTTTTTAGATTTGTAAAAAACAATTATTTTAGGAGGCATAACGAGATTTCTTTTATTATCTCTTGGTCTTTTGTAGGAGATAGGAAAAGGATCTATCTTAGGTTGGTATTGGTTGTTTGTAATTTCTTTATGTTCAAGCATGGTTTCGTCAAGGATGCTAGGATCGATCATAGGCTAAGGCATGTTTTTAAGGGATATTTTTGCTATACATTTCACCTTGAACTTTTGATAAGATTTGAAAAAGAAGTATTCTAAAGTTTTAATAGGTTACATAGGCTTAGTCCAAAAGAAATCTAATGAAAAGTTCCCTTGGGAGGACAAAGGATTAAAGCCACTATGGTGCACGATAAAGATTTCATTTTCAAAGGGAAACTTTAAGCATTTATGCACGATCAACATGATGGCTTCCATGGAGCATAGCTATAGGTAACCAAGCTTCATGAATTAATCGATCCGACGTCGAGATGATGGAGAATGAGACATATAATGTTTTCAGTCCTATTTATAAAGGAAGGGTTATTGATCCCATCATAGGGCAAATGAAACCATTATATGTCTTTATCCATGATTTCGGTTTATCATATGTTTCTTGTTAGAGATCATGAAAAAGTAAGAATTCTTCTATGATCACATTCTCTCCACTGATGAGATCAATTAATATCCCATTAGTGGGCTTATCTTATATTCGGTCAGCTATTTAAAGAAGACCATCAAGTGCATGTTTAAGTGTGCCTTTAGATGAGAAAGAAATGTCAAGAGGATTTTTAGTTTGGCCCTTGTGAGGTATAGCTTCTATCAATCCAACCATATCATTTCTAAGACCTTGTTCATCAATATCCATGGGATCTTGTTGAATAGTATCATTGTTGTCATCATCTGTGTCAACATTCATTACATCATTCTTTTTAGTTTTGCTAGCTTTAACAAATGAAATGTTATGATTAGGCATAGGGTTGGTAAAGATCTGTAGGTTTTGGTTAGGAGGGGAAACAAAATTATTTCCTTGATCATTAACACATCCAATTGAAAGTTGACTGAAATCAATGAGGTCTTGCACAAGTTGTTTAAGATGCTTACAATGTTTCGTGCCATGTCCATTTTTTCAGTGATAATAGCAATAAGAATTTGATCTAAAGTTTGGAGGTAAAGGTTTATTAGGATAGAGAGTTTTAACAGGAGGCAAGGTAATAATTTTTTGTTCTAAAATTTGTGACATTATGTTATGGAGGGTATCGAGTAAGGGAGTGAATTGTCTAGCTGGATCTCCAAATGCGAAAGGAGTTGTCTTCCTTATAGAAGCTACTTGGGTATCAACATTTTGAATTGTTTAAGGGGGATTAAGTTGAAGGAAGCCTTTATTTTGTTTTTTGAAAGGTTGATAATTTTTTAGTTTTGCAAATTCAAACTTCTCAAGACAGGTAGAGGTGGATTTTGTGTCACAACTACTAATGAAGTTTTGATAATCATAAAGGGAAGTACACAAGTGCACAAAGGATGAAAAATTCATCATGGTAAGCTTATCTTATATCTTAGTTTACAATTTATCGATGCACATCCTTTGAAGGTGAGGATTGGTAATCTTTACGTCGATTTGGGAATAAAGCGATTGCTAGCATGAAATAAGTTAGTAACATTTTCATCATCTTTTTTCTTATATCTCATCTAATCGGCTAGAGTCATCTTAGGGGTCATATGCACTTGAAAATGGTTTATAATTGCCTCAACAAGTTTATTGAATGAATGAATTGAGTTGTTTGGTAATGAGGAAAACCATTCTAAGGCGGTTTCTTTCAAGGATCTAGGGAAAAGCTTAGCCAAGATCTTATCCTCAAGAATAAAGTCATTACATAAGGTTGTATAATCAGAAACATGGTTAGAAGGATCTCCTTTCCCCCCATATTTCTCAAATATAAGCACCTCTATACCTATTGGCATCAATGTTCTCAATATCTCCAAGGATAAGGGATTTCTTTTGACATAATATATAGGTTGGCCATTTTGATTTTGGTTTATAGTGGAAAATTGCTTTTGAAGAGATGAAACTGTTTGCAAAAGTTGATTTATGAGATGATCATTGTTTTCATTTTGAGATGGAATTGAAAAAGGTGGAGGTTTGTATGTGTTTGAGGGACAAGTGAATGGAATTTTTATAGGAGGTAAAATGGTAGGAGATATGATGTGTGATGCCACAAAGGTACTAGGGATGCTAGCAAAAATACCCAAGGAAGGAATCACATTACTGGTAGGTTGCATCATTGTTGTAAATTGAGGTTTGGTATAGGTAGGAATAGAGGCAATGGTTATGGGAGGAGAGATTTGGGTTTCTCCTTGACTTTGGACATTGTTCGAAGGTCACTACTAATGGTTGAGGTAAGATGTTTTCCAAAAATGTGAACTATGTTACACACAAGGTTAACTCCTTCACTTTCAATCATGCGATGTATGTTATCCATGGTAGGGATAGCAGTGGTTGAAATGTTTTCAATACTTAGCTAATTTTGTAGGTTTTCTAATTCTTCATGAATTTGGATTATGTTTTCTTGTAGAATACTAGCAACCATTATTTCAACACTTGCCACACTACTTGAAGGCAAAGAGTTGTTAAGGGTATGGTCCATACTTAGCGAAATAGTGTCAACACTAGTAGTGAAAGAGCTAGATAAACCAAGATCCATGATGATTATGCTATCATGGGATGTGATGAGTCTCAAACTTTGTCTCACTATAGTATTAGCAATAGGACACAAAGTTGAAAAGCTCAAGCAAGGGGCAATCAATGAAAGATGCAATAAATACAAGATAAATGCTATGGTCCAATTTTGATTCAAATGAAATTGAGCTAAAGAAATAAAGAAAACAATAACTCTACAAACTAAAGCAAGTAAATAATAGAAACAAACAAAAACACATAAACAAAGTTTTTTAATTCTATGAAATGTAGTTTAAAATCTTAAACAAGACTAAATCACACATATGAGTCCTAATCAAGGTTATTCGGGGGTTTAAATGTTGAATAAAAAACACCACAAAATACTTATAAATCACGTTAAATCACTTGTATTGGGAATAAATTGCCCAGAGGGGCATATGAGTCCCAGATTAGGGTTTTTGCAAAGATTTCAAAAAATTTTGAATGAAATTTATGCTTTCTGGTTTGGATGATGTCTAGGCTAAGTGTAAATGCAGATTTTAGATGACATTCAATGATGCAAGATGCAAAAATGAAACCTATATGCACTTTCACTAATGAAAGATCTAGAAACCCTAGAATGTCAATTAACTAATGCAAACCCTAATTTAAAGTTAATGCAAGCTAAATCTAGGACTACGAGGCACTCCAAATAAAAAAATGAAATTTTCTAAATGAAGGTTTACCAAAATGAAAGATGGAAAGTTTCATTCAAGGAAACCCTAGAGATCTCAATCCAAAGATGGAATGAGTGAAAGAGATTTGCAATAGGGTGTCCTAGGGTTTAATTAGAAACTAAAAGGGGGTTCACCACCAAGCTAGGGCTTGTAAAGACAAGTAACATGCAAAACCTAATGATCAAACGTAATGACATGAAAGACTTGAATAGATGACCTAGAAATGAATGCAAAATAGAATAGAAAACTTAAAAATTACAAAGGTGCACTTGGAAACTTGTAGCAACTGGATTGAAGACCTGAAATGTTGATAATGTTGAATTTAATGCCTATTGGGACTCATACACTAGGTTGGATAGTTTAGTCCCAAAGGGTTTCTGGGCAAGAACAAAAATCTAGCAGAGATAAGTCTAGAACGCCTAAAAATTGGAAAATACACTATACTAGGACTCATACGCCAAAATTGGCATATCAATCCTTCTTGGATTTTTTAGAGGATCGGGATATAAATCTTCTCTTCAACCTTTGTTGCGTCTTCTCAACCTGATTTTTGAATTTGAAATGTTGAATTTTGTTATGTAGGTGTTTTTTAATGATCTTCTAAACAAGGTGACAACTTGGACAACTTTGACAACTTCTTCCCAATCTTTCTCTCCAATATGTCTTCAACCTAGACCTAAAAATCACACAGTAAAGAGAGGAAAAAATGTGTATTGTTGGTGGAAAGGGGTTTTCCTTGGTCAAACCCTATATTATTAATCAAACCTTATAATGAAATAAAATGGAAATGAGGAATGATGAATGAACAAAATGATATGTTGCAACTCATCAAACCCTAAAAATAAAGGCTACAAACATGTGTGAAATAGCTCCAATTGATTTAGATCTTGACTCTTGCTTGAATGTTGTAGATCTTAAGTTTAGTGCTTGCTTGAATCGTGAAACCCTACATCACAAATGTTAGCTAAAAAAAAACATGATGCATGATGACTTTGACATGATGCTTGATACTTGAATAATGCTCCAAAACACTTGATAATTAGCTCTTGAATGCTCTTGAATTCTCTTGTATACTCATGAATGCTCTTGTGAACTCAAATTTTCTATAAGGATGCTTATTCAACTTGCGAGGAGAAAAATAAATGAAATATCCTTGTATTTATACTTGTTTATGCCAAATTTCCTGAAATTACAACACAAGCGAACATCAAATCTAGGAGGATAAAATCCTGAAAATAATTTGAATTTAATTTAGTTCTAAGATAAGCGAGACTCATATGCTATAAGTGGCATATGAGTCCCATTAGGATAAGCTTGGGACACATTTTTCGAGAAATTCTTAGATTCACGTGAAATCCAGATCGAGGACCCAAAACCTGGGTGGGACCCATATGCCCAAGGTGTCGTATGAGTCCCATATCACTAAATTTAGGCCACACAATCCAAAAATAATAATTTTTAATTGGTCATTACATATGTGTTGGGATTATCCTCGAAAAGATACATTAATTAATGCTTGTGGATGCAAAATAGGGCCAAATAAGGCATATAAAGAAGCTCAATGTATTAATGAAAGCCCTAGATTAGTGTGAAAGTGTAATAAAAAACTTATAACACCCTAAATAAGGCATAATTAAGTCCATTTAGTTCACAAGGGCACAAACAAGTGTGAAAATATAACATATGACATTTTTTGACACTACACCTTTCCTCCCAATTTACATCTTATTCTAAACAAACTCTTCCTTTGTGTTGGTTCCTTAGTCACTTCTTCATGCATCGAATCTCTCCTCATTGCCAATGATTTTCCTTTTTTAGGTTTCCCAACTGAATTAGGGGATCCAACAAGCTCCTCATCCACATAAGGTACTCTTTTGGTATGCTCATTTTTCTTACCATTACTTTCTTGGTGACATTCAAATTCTCTATATCCTTCACCTCCACACTTGAAATAGATTCCTCTGAATGGTCTCTTCTGATATTCCTTCATCTATTTTGAATCCTTCATTTTGATAAGAATTATGACCTCCTTTGTTACTGCGGTAGAAATTTATATCTTCTCTCCCTCGGTGGTATGAATTACAGTCATCTTCACTATCGTAGGGTTTCCCATCTTTGTTCTACTCTGCATAAGGTCTTCTCTCTCTGGATTGTGATCCGCTCCTCTAGAATTTTTCTCTTGCACTCCTTTGTATTTGTTCAAACTTCTTGTTCAAATTTTCCTCTACCTTCAATGTAAATTGGTATGCTTCCTCAATTATTGTCATCTTCACCAGAGTCAGTTCTTTTTAAATGTTTGTTCTTAGTCCATTGATGTATCTCACAACATTTTCTTTGCTTGCTTCATTAGACCCAATTTTGATGATCATCTTGTAGGATTCTTCAGTATATTCATTCACATGTCTCTCCTTTTGCCTTAGGTTTTGTAATCTCTTCAGAAATTTAAGCTCATAATTAGCTAGTATAAACTAGTTCTTCAACTTTGTCACCATTTTATGATTTTCTCCTTTCCTCTTCTATTTCTATCCAATTGAAATTCTTTCCACCATATAGTAGCATGTTCTTTCAACTTTTTTTTCACAAATCTCACTCTTTTCGTACTTCGATTTCTTCATATTCAAAGTATTCTTCAATATCATTGATCCAATCAATTAATTCTTCAAGGTTTAAATTTTCCACGTAATTTTGAATTTAATTCTAGGTCGCTTAGCAATATTTGAAATAGCTCTCAACATCTTCACTTGATTTGATTCTTCTTCTTCTAGGGCTTCTTTAATTTGATTCACAACATGATCTAACTCATCATTGCTTTAGTCCTCATGTGTAGGGTTTAAATCTCGTCTTATATCTTCTTCTATTGCATCTAATCAAACTCATATTTCTCGCATCATTTTCAAAATCTCATCCATTCTTCCAATGGAATTAACGATAGCAGCTACTCTCCTTGGTGGTATATATCCCCTTAGATCTAGTACAACTGCCTCTATTTGGTGATCTAGCTACAAGGGTTTCAACTACCTCATACTCAATGATCAATTGAAAAAACATGTAGTCTGTCTTAGGTCAGTGATTTTTTCACCACAAGGAATTCCTTTAGTACTTGCAAACTCACTCTAATACCACTTGGTGCAATCACAGATGGAGGGCCTAGAAACGATTGACCAAATGTAAAATTTAAAGTTAACACAACACAAATAACACAATATATTGATAAGAAAACATGAAATTTCATTGATTTAATGCCTAGAAGTCTTGCATGTATCATATACAAAATAATTAGGGCTCACGGGCTTTCCACAAGGGTATTACAACATTATAACTAGAAGAAGACCTTATTACAATTCCATAAATGGAAAGATCGAAATATCTAAACTCTAACCTTGAAATCCTAACTAACTAATTTCCTATGAATTGCAATTGATCTTAAATATGGTTCTCTAGCTCCAATAAGGATCTAAGTCAGCCTCAAGGGTTTACAAACCCTAATGAATGATCAAGCATGTAGGTTAGCCTTAAAAAATGAAAGATAATCCTTCATGAAATGAAACAGATTACGAATCTCCAAGAGAGATCCCATTGGACCCAAAATTCTTGTATGATGTCCCATTAAAATCTGCACGCTCTGAAATAGGTCTACACTATAAATTTTGGACCAGGTCGGCCCAAATGCTTTGACTGCGAAATGATAATAAATTTTGATAGTGACAACTTTCTGTAAAAAAATGAAAACCTCTTGAAATATAGATATGATATAGATGAACTTGTGTAGGTGATATATCCTACTCCATGAGATGAGAAATGACAATGCAATGAAATTCAAAATGAATTGTAGAAACTGCTACAAACTAAAATGAAAGAAAATAAATGTTTTTGGTTGATACAAGATTGCTTTACAACTAGGGATGCTCCTACATCAAATTGACTTTTTTCCTATTTTCACTCCTCTTTTTCTTTTTTTAATAAGCATTAGAAATATAATAATATTGCAGATATTTAAAAAAATGTAGGTAGAAGAAGTTATACTCTAAATTTCAAATGGGAAACAACCCATAAAACATAAACCAAATAAATAAGAGGCCATTAAGGAACAAGAGCTATGCAACTAGATGGAAGAGGGGGGTGATGATCATTTTTTTTCTTGATAAATCAGTGAGGTCTAGGATGACATTAGGAGGTCTCACCCTTTATTGGTATATGGCAAATGATCATGTAAATATTATACACTCGTAATGTATCCTCGTTGAGTTTTGGGGGCGATAGCCCCAGATAGCAGGGATTGGGGGGTGCAGCCCCTGAATTTTTGTTTTCATTAACACGTCAAGGTTTTTCCCCATTAACATGTCAATGTTTTCTCACTAACACGTCAAGTGAAAAAATGACTTTGTAAAACCCTAATTCTAGAAGCTTCCAAAAAGGCTTGTTATAAGTGGCTACAATGTATGCTGCAATTGGATTCATGAGATTATAATCTTCTTTGCACTAGATAATAAAATCATTGGGTGGTTGAGTTTTGTGGATGTAGCCCATATTGGGTGAACCATGTTAAATTTCTTGTTGATCTCTTTTGTATTGTTATTTTTGGGTTATTTAATCTACATATAATTGTTAATATTTATGCTCCAATCTATCTGAACCTTAACACCCTAATTATTAGTTTCCTCATTAACATCAAAGATTTTATTATCACCTTCAATTTGAGTATTGCAAACGAAATAATGGCAAGAGCCAACTTTGGAAATTTATAAAAACTTTACCAACCTATAAGACCATGGCCAAGGGTTAGAGGAGAAATACATTGGTGGTGAAAATGTTGAAGCCACCCACATTAAGAAGGAATTTTTCTTCCAGGAAAATGAGATGCATGAGAATAAACATCATAGTCTCATTGGACAAAATCATTGCAATTCCCAAGAGGTGGAGGTTGGCCTCAATTAGAGATAGGATTCAATGAAATTTTGGCCACAATGTAGGGGTATTACCCCAGTAGTTGAGAAACACATGTAGACATGAAACCTCAGAGGCAACCATGTTGGCCTACCCCTATATTTGTACAATAACATTGAAGAGAATCATAACTTCACAATAAATTGAGAAACTAAAATAAACTATATTGCAAGAAAATAAATATTTTTTTATCCTTCCAAATACTAAAAAGAATTTCCACCTTGAAAGTATGTCAAATTTGAGAGAATTTGGAATAGATCATCTGAGGCCAATCCCTATTAAAATCATATTCCATGAAAAGGGATCGTGTTGAAAAGGCTTGAGGAAATCATGTATTTAGGTCTAGGTTGCCTAAGCACAAGGAAAAAAACAAAAGAGGTGCTTAAGCTCATCTCTTGGTGACCACAAAAAGGAATTTGGGATCCTTAATTCCAAGATGGATAATTTTGAAACCAACAAGAAGGCCTTAAATTAAAAGACACCAAGAAAAATGAGCAAGCTCAGATGGAATAATGGTTGACAATTAAATAGTGGTGAATTTGCAATGTGAAATACTCAAAATAGATTTAAGTAACCATCTCTAGTTTAAAGTAGGGACCATACACAAATGAGGAAAAGCAAATAATACCCCTTATAAGGCTTATAATTACAAAAAGGTGTGTTAGGATATCATTTCCAATCTTTCTACCATGGTTTTAAACTATGAACCCCAATATTATGGATACCATCTAGTGGCACAAGAGAAATAAGCTCCACGTAGGTTTCTTAGTCTTGAATGAACAAATGAAACTTGTTCTTGTCTTCAAGTTATGGAAAGGAATGAAGAAGAGTCTTTATTCCATTCTCGAAAAACTACAATAGATACAAAAAAAGGGAAATAATTAAGTTCCTTGACATTCTCTTTTCTTTTTATGTATCTTATTTCATCCATTAGATGTATATATTGCAACATGTGGAGAAAGAAATACCCATTATATTGCCAAGCCTCTTTTCTTTGTTGATAAGTTTTGTATGTATGCTAAAGTTCTTACCATGGATCATTTATTACTCCTCACATTGGGATCCCTATAAAGAAGGCTTTGAAAAACTTACTAATTGACTTCATATTTTCCTTAGGTCAATACCAAATAAACTTGAGAGTTTCATATAGATTCTTGGGAAATTTATTATCTTTTACAAGATAAATGGGAAATGGGTAGATCATCAATGTCCATAGATAGAGTATTATACTTTACACCATATGTATTGTTAAATCCATCAAATTTTTTGAGGCTTAGAAAATTATCCTTAGGAATTGTTGCTCTTTTGATCTAACTTATTGAAAGAAGGCTTTGAAAATAGTTGGATTCACACAACCTTAAAAAAATTAAATGAGTATTTGTTACTATAGCATTTTGAAGGATTTTAATCCAATGAACCATTCATCCAATTATTTGGATTTGAGTTTAGGGATAATATTTACTTTAATGGCCATAACATATATGGTGTTCCCTCATTATGCCTTTTTTTAAGAATCCATGAATTAATTGGACTCTCAAGATTTTTAGAAAAGGAATTCATATTGTATATGATCATTTTATTTTGGGACATTGGACTCCTTGGCCCATCTTATATAGAATAAATATAGGCTTATCAATTATGAGATATACCTTATATCCTTCATATTTGTTTTCAACATGACTAAATAGTTTAGAGTCGAAAAAAATTGAGATAGGTTATTGTATAGTGACCTAATATTCAATTTTAGATATAAACAAAATATTCCTAAGTACCACACATTTTTAGAACCATTATGTGAAAATTTGTCTTTTTTTCTTTCAATTATTTTAAGAGGATTTTTTGGGTCAATATAGCTCAAAAGGATAATGACCCTTCAAAAATTAAAAAAGGGCTCCAATAACATTGACCAACCCACCAAAATATTTTGACAAAATTATTTTATTTCTACGATGTAGAAATAAATGACTCTTGGCACCCTTACACTTAATGTAAACGAGACGTTTTATAGGAATGCATTCATTATTGACATGATTAAATATTTTGGATTTTATGGGAAACAAGATTCTAAAATATTGTATAATAACCCAATCTCTACTTGTAGGTGCAAATAAAAAATTTATAGGGATACAAATTCTTAAAACCATTGCAACAAAGTTTGACACTTTTTTACTCTTAAATCTCTTAAGCGAATTTGCTAGTTTCCAATACCCTAGAAGGATTGAGACCCTTAAAAACAAAAATAAGGCCTCCAATCGCATTTAAACACCCAAAACAATATTTTATCATTGTTGATTTAGTCCCATAAGGTGAAAAACAAAACAAAATAATCTTGGAACCCCTATACTAAATGTAAAGGGGAAATTATGTTAGAATGTACTTGTTTTTTCCATGGTCAAAAAATTTAATGTTGAGAGAAAAAATATAGGTTATTATATAAATACATGACATCTACTTATAGGTGCAAACAAAATATTATTAGGTCCAATAGGTTTTGAGAACTATTGTACTTCAAAGTTTGGCACTTTTTTTTCTCTTAGGTCTCTCAAGAAAATTTGTTGAATCCCTATAGCTTAGAAGGATTGGGACCTTTGAAAAATTAAAAGAGGTCTTTAATAGCATTCATCCACTCACATTAATGTTTTAGAACCATCAACCTACTTTCGTGACGTTCAAAATAAAAAATATGACTTTTGACACTTTACATTGAACACAAATAAGTATTTTGCAAGAATGCAATTATTATTTTTTATTGATTAAGTAGGGAAAGGGCCCTAACCTATACAAGATAAAAGAAAATCAAAGATCAATAGGAACAAAATAGCACTACAGAGGAAACAAAATAAAAGGATAACCACTTCCCCCAAACCCAATCAACCAAAACATATTAGCCTATACCCATAGCATCAAACTTTATAAACCTATCCATAATCCCTAATAGATGTAACTAGTTTATCATAATATCCATACCCAAAAGTAGGTTATAATAGCATAACCTTAAAAGAGTAGAAATCCAAAAACTAGAGTTCAACAAAGTAATTAAACTAAGGAAATAACAGTCCAAACACCTACAACCAATACCATCAGAACATCTTATATAGTAGCAATAAAACATCAAGACAAAACAAAACACAAAAAAAATCAGGCACAGACACTAAAGATCAAGCATCCTCATTATGAATCCAGGATTTTAGAAAGTCTTCAACAAAATCTTCAAACTTGTCTT
Organism: Sequoiadendron giganteum; assembly: GCA_007115665.2. Taxonomy (NCBI): domain Eukaryota; kingdom Viridiplantae; phylum Streptophyta; class Pinopsida; order Cupressales; family Cupressaceae; genus Sequoiadendron; species Sequoiadendron giganteum. The sequence continues at coordinate 227,900,928 of CM021102.1, forward strand.
TAAGCTCCATTTTCCAAAAAAATCAGCCTCTTCCTCATTCACCTTCTTCCTTCGTTGTTTCTTAATCTTACCTTAACTAAAGATAGTGGCCATGACAACTTTTTTCATGACAACATCAAAAACCCTACACATATTATTAACAACATTTTCAAGAGCCTAGAATCTACTGGCATTATCATCCTTTTGCACTTTCTCCAACAACTCCACCCTTTCCTCCACCCTTTGAATTCTGAAAATTTCTAAAACCGACATGTTACCTTCAAAGTCTTTTGAAACTTCATTCCCAGGGTTAGAAATCTCCCTAATCTCTGGGTCATTGGTATCATCCCATTTATCAATAGCCTCCTATGTGTCTTCTTCATCATCCTTCCCATCCTTGTCTTGTGAATCATCATTCTCCTCCTCCTGGCTATTTTCCACTTCCTTTGACTCCATTTTCTCCTCCTCGGTAGACATACCACCAAGACTATATGATACTTACTTAGGTGAAGAATCCTTATCATCCCTAGTTACCTTCTTCCCCTTACTATCTAGAGACTCCTCCACAATTTTCTCTTCCAAACTTTCAGATTTTTTTACTATTGTCAAAACCCTTAGACGCAGACAAGGCAAGCCGAGTCAAGTAGTTGACAATTGAAGGAAACTAAATGCATTAATTTTTTACACTATCAAATAGTTTATAACTAAAGAAAACTGAGATAGGGTATTATAGACAAACTAAATGTAGAGGAGGGGGATTGACTTCTCAAGATCTGAGGTCATGGGAGGGTCTAGAACAATCAAATTCCTTGATCTACCGCATGCTAAGGGATTGTTCAAGATAGGTTTGATGTTTAAAGGGGTGAGAAGGAAGGAAATTGATCTGTCTCTTTCCTTCTATCAACTTGAAAGGTTTAGGAAGTTAGGTGAGTTGGTTTCTATATTCCCAACTACAACATATGTAGCTCATTGCCAGAGGAATCCATTATAGGGCACAAACGACAATGTGATGCATTGGCATCTCAGTTGGGAACTAGGATCTATACAGATAGAGAGTGTAAAGTATAATTGAAACTCAAAGAAAACCTACTAAAAACCTAACAAGTTCAATTTGATGCAATAACAAAAATAAAATAAAAATTAAATAACTAAATAACAAGAATAATACTTTAAATTTATCCAATCTATGAATTGATAAAAGAGGGTGAGGAAAGAACACCTTCTTTCCCACGAATTGATGCATCCAAAGCCTCCACTTCATGAGAAACCTACAAACATAAGATGTAAAATTGTTGGGGATGTGTATAGAGGATTGTCATAGTCAGTCCCTAACTTTGGTGTTTCCACCTCCATGGATAGCCAGTATAGCAACAATAGAGAAATGTGATAAACAAAAATATTTAAATGGAAGTACAATGCACTATGCTAAACAGAAATATGCTATGAAAGAAATATAATGATGCTAAGTGATTGGAAAATGGAACAATATAACCTTCAACCACGTGCCCTCACAGAAAATGGGAGAAGGAGTGAGATCACAAGCTTGCAAATGTCAATGTTGCCGCAACAATGAAGAGATTGAGTCCACAAAACACCAACTTGTTGCTACAATGGAGGTGAGAATGTTGTGAAAATTTTGTGAAGAGAGTTACCAAGAGTGAATGAGATCAAGAATTTGAAGAGAGAGTGAAAGAATGAAGGAGATAGGAATTTCAAGATGAAATTGGAGGAAAAGGAGTTGTTCGAGGTTGGTCAAGGGCACAAAAATATTACACTTAATTGCCAATGGGGAGTTGTAACACCTCTGCAAATTCTAAAGGTAGGAGTCATGTCAGGATGGTAGCACGTCATGTAGATGTCCACACACCGCGCTAGTGTCCCTAACAGAATATCCTCCACTAACACATAAAACAATTGCTAGGTGGATGGGAAGCGAATGAAGGACGTGGAATAACATCATCAAATTTAATTGTTTAAAGGTAGTGTAGGAGTTGAGAAAATACAACACCACAAACCCCGAAGATCACCTGCATGCAAATAACTTGTCACAAAAGAAGAGATGGAGACAAACAAGCAAGGGTTCTCTGAAAACTGAAAATGTATATATCAGAGAGAATGAGAGAATGAATTGATATAAAATACAATGGGATAAATCCTTATAAAAAGGAGATCATGCAAACCCTAATCAAACCCTAATAGAAGCCCTAATAGGATAACATTTAATAATTAATATAATTATTAAATGTCACTTTATGCAAACAAACATGAAATCTTAAGAAGGACATAAAGGTAACTTAATCAACATAATTAAGTTAATACCTTTACTCTAACATCCCCCCTTAAGATGAGCAACAGTGCAGCTACAAACAAATGCAGAAAAGCAAAGGTAACTACAATGCAAGAAGGAAAACATGAGTCTTGGCAACTAGGCCAGATCAGGTAACCAAATACAACCAAATCTCTGTAAAATGGAGAAATAGAGAAAACCTCATGGGAAAAAGCTCTCCTCCAAAAAGAGATACAGAAGGCCAAAAAAGAAGAACATCACTGAAGCAGAAGCTGCAAACAACTGTCGAAAGATGACTGCTATGGTGCTAAAGAACCTCCGCTGAAGATAGGATGATCAGAAACAATAAGACAATAATCTACATAAGTGGTCATACGACACTACTCGAATCAGATGGCAAACAAAGGCAAACACCTAGAACGAAGATACAGATGGCACAAGAACCAATAGTCTGAAACACTGATCAACTGAGAATGAAAGATCCCTTCCAAGGAAAAACCAAGGAAGAATTAGCATGAAAAATATAATACCCCCCCATAATGTTGAACTGGGAGAGCCTGACAGATCCACTGAAATGATGTGAAACACCTTGTAGTGCCTGAAGGAGAAGAAACATCTGAAAGTGCACAAAATAGCACCTGCAACTGAAAAAGTGGTGTGAAAAACAAAGCACACATGCATGAGGCTGGAATCATATGGATCCATGGTCATTGTGGAGGGACACTCACCGAACAAAGGTGTGATGGCAAACAAAGGCAAACTACACAACCCCCCATGGTATTGATTCATTGTCGTCGTGGAGGGATACTCACCGGATAAAGATGTGATAGCAAAACAAAGGCAAACTACACAACCCCTCATGGCACTTTATAATATCAGTGCAAGTATAAAATATGGCACAACTTTATGTGCAAAATCCCCAAAAGATGCATGTACAATAGTGTGGCACTTTATCTCAGTGCGTTTACATAAAAGATAGCTTACAAATGATGCTCAAAATTGCCCTCAAAGGACAAAATGCTGGAAATACATGAATAACAGCCAAGAACAAAGCATCTCATGCAAACAAAAATTTCCAAGAGCAAATATGTCCAGGTAATCCACCAGAGTGTGAAAACATAAATAACTGAATAAAATATACCTAGAGTAAAATCTGGAAAAATGGCATGGATGAAACTGAAGAGCTCTGAAATATGGTTCCAACGCCGCTAAGATTGCGAAAAATGAAGAAACTGATAAAAGTTATGAGCTTGAGACTGAAAATAGCCCCTTTGTCTTCAACTGGTTGTAGGATGCACCAATGGAAAAAAAAATTGATGAGACCCACACCATTGGAAAGATGAAAAAACCAGCTTTCCGACGATATCTCGTTTGCCAAAAAATGATATCATATGCCCAAGTTACGGCCTTCGGAATGAATTAGCTCCAAAGAGGGAAAAAACCAATGCTGGGTTGAATTTGACGGTCATATGGCCGTCGCAGCAAAAACACTAGGTTAAATTTGATGGCCAAACGACCATCACCGTAAATGTGTGATTGGGCTATTTTTAAAAAAAAACAATAAAAAAAAGGATGTTGATTTTTTTTTTTTTAAAAAACCTAAAAAAAATAGATTTTTTATTTCTAAAATTTTTTTTTTAAAAAGGCGAGTCCCTCATAGGCCGCCACCTACTAATGTGGCAGGGCAGTACCCATGCAGTACCGTCTGCTGTAGGGTGGGGGCGGCGCCTAAGGGGCCACCGCCTGCCGTAAGGATAGGTGGCGGTACCCTTGGGTACCGTCCCTGCCTGTGCAGGGACCCACAGGCCAACAAGCCTTAAAACTACCTAAAATTTTTGCTTTTATTTTTTTTGAATTATCAAAAAAGGTTTTCAATCAAAAATATTTTTTTGCATAGTATATATTTTTTTGACGAATATTTTTTTCCGAAAAAATGCAGAAAAAAAATTCCGAAAAAAAATAAAATATTATCAGGTAGGCGACGGTCGTACTGCAAAAAAAAAATTGCCTCAAATTTTGACTTTGTCCAAAATGGATGAATGAACAGTTGATTTAGGGGTTTGGACCCCTGCGGACGCAATGACGAAGTCCGTTTGAGCTGAAAATGCTTCAAAATTGCAGGTATGCCCTAGATCAAGAAAACAAACCCCAAACCCTTGAAGCTCCAAAAATCTTCAAAACAAGAACAGGAAGCAGCAGGTGTGGAGCTCTGATACCATGTAGGAGTTGAGAAAATACAACACCACAAACCTCGAAGATCACCTGTCACAAAAGAAGAGATGGAGACAAACAAGCAAGGGTTCTCTGAAAACTGAAAATGTATATATCAGAGAGAATGAGAGAATGAATTGATATGAAATACAATGGGATCAATCCTTATAAAAAAGAGATCATGCAAACCCTAATAAAACTATAATAGGAAAAACCCTAATAGAAGCCCTAATAGGATAACATTTAATAATTAATATAATTATTAAATGTCACTTTATGCAAACTAACGTGAAATCTTAAGAAGGGCATAAAGGTAACTTAATCAACATAATTAAGTTAAGACCTTTACTCTAACAGGTAGGAGGTATGTAAATGAGGAATTTGAAAGGGGTAAAAATTCACACCATTACATTATGCCCCGACTTTAGTGAGAATAAGTGTCAATGAATACATGGTAAATTAGAGTGAGAGTTGAGAATGTATACCTGAATTATTGAAGAATCAAACCGCAATCTAACACACCAAAAAGAACAGGAAGAGGAGATGGCTCCACAAGTACTCGGTCCTAAGGAAATTTAAAAAAAATGTGTCGCAAGCCCTCTAACCTATGGAAGGTGAAGAAAAGGATCTACAGGTGCTTGATCCTATAGAGGAGATACCCTAGGTGCTTATTCCTAAGGGAGGCCATATGTGAAAGACTCTATAGAGTTTGATAGGCCCTTACAAGTACTCAGTCCTACAAGGCAAGCTCAAGGTGCTCAATCCTCCAAGCTTGATTGAAAAAGTAGCTTCCTAGGTCCTATAAAGAAACATGTTAATCTACAGACAAAACATGTTAGATAGAAAAGAGCCATGTAGATAGACAAACAAACATTCACACAAATAGTCAGCAATTGAAGGAGAATCTTTCAAAGGGGTTCCTCAAGAACCCTTCAAAATAAAAGGGGTCTGCTAAAGGGACGTTTTGTTTGAAAGGTGATGATAATTTTCACAAATTATTTTGGCATCAAGGAATCCTTTCGAAAGACATCTTTCATCAAGGAATTTGAAAGGAAGAATACTCCCTCGCAAGGGAAAGTTTTCAAACTTCTTCATCAAAAAAATTACTCCCTTCTTAAAGGAAAGTTTTAAGATTCTTTCTTTGTGAATCGATGATGGAAGAAAAATTCCACTAGGGGTCCTTGTTGAAGAATGCAATTTTTGAAAAATAAGGGATTTTCAAGGAGGGACTTATTGGCCATTGAATACACCTTTTGAAAATTGAAGCAGTATGATATCCCCCCTTAGGATGGTGTGTGTTGAACACAAAGTCACGTGACATCCTAAGAAAAGAGAAGAAAGTGGAAAGTTATGTTGTGGCCTACGATACATGAAAATATGTAAATGTGGAAATGTTGTCGCACACGCAAGAGACAAAACATAGGCACCACAACATCATGAAGTAAGAAAAGAAGAGAGAAATATAAAAAGACAACGTAAGCAAAAATAAAGACATCAAGAGACATGGGAATCTAATATTTTGAGGTTAGAACTGCTCATAGATATAAATAGATAGATATGATATAATAATATATATTAACTGCCATCAATCCCTTACTATATTAGACCATGTGAAGAAAGGTACGTGAAGACAAAAATAAAAAATAAAAAATTGGGTAAACATGGAAGGAGGCCTAAATTCCCCAACACTTTGCATCATCCCCAATTGTCGAAAAGAAAGGCACAACAAAGGAAGAATGGTGTAACAAATAGAATAAGTTCATGACACAAAAAACTCCTATATCCAAGAACCTAGGAGGGTGACAAGGGTCCTCCAAGAACATATAAAACAAGCACGGGGGAAACACAACACACACACAAATCTAATCTATAGATAAAAAGAGGTACCCTCCTAGTCCTAATCAACCAAGAGATCGTTGTTCTCCCAATATAGATCATTATAAGGGGAAGGTGAATGAGCCTGCAATTGTGGGATATCAAGGGGATCACCCTCTGACTCTCCTGGGACAAGAGCCAATGAAGAGTGACCCTTGAGGTCTTCTTCGCTCAACTCCTACAAGGTAAATGTCATCAATTTTTCAAAAATCACCAACAGATTCAAGAAATCATCTATTGAGTTGAAGATGCACTTAACGAGATTGGCATATGTCAATTGAGTGGGTGGCAAAGGAGGCACTCGAGATCCACTGCCAACTTTATCGAAAGACTCGGGGGTTAGTGAAAAACTTAGGGGACACTATGGTTGCCTCTGTCACTAGGATGATGCAAGCCAATGTAAAAACAAATTTTGAGGAAGGAAATCCCTTCTTCTGACCCCCATTAGAGGTAAGGTCATCCTCTAAGTTGTGCTTCATCAGAGGATATGAGATCCCCACAAATAAAGTGGAAGGATAGGAAGAAGTAGAGAAAACCACAGTGGACACCACTGAGGTAATCGGTGTATCCATGAGCTTAGGAAATGGTGAGATGTATAGATTGGACATCAAGAGAGGAGGCTCAACTGAGGGAGCAATGAATACTTGTACCCTTTTAGGGTGAGGATCATCCATGTTCACGATGGGAGTTGGAAGTAAGATCGAGGTGATGGGAACTGAAGCAAAAGGGGTGGAGGAGGAGGACACAACAAAGGATGTTGAAACAAGAATTGTTGGTTCCCCTTCCTCCTTCTGCAAATCAGCTTTCTCAGTGACAAGATCCTTCCTTTAATACTTATTCTCATGTGCAAGGCAGTTTATTTGGCTTTGAAAGCTAGAGGCTATAGATTGAGGAGCAAGAAGCTCATATTCTATCATTGGAGTATCCATCAAAGTTTTTTCCAATGGAGGGAGTGACTCTTGGACAAAGACAGGAGGAAGAGATGTAAGAATAGATACCACAACTAGTGGAGAAGTAGACTCAAGTGCCTCAGTGAAGGGCCTCTTCCCATTCACTACCTTGGGGGTAGGAGTAGTAGGATGCTACAGAGATCGATACATGGAATCTACTCCACGGGTGCCCTTCCCCTTATCATAAAAAATGGGTTGAGGCACCATAGGAAAGATAGGAAGGTCAAACACCTGATGCTTGGCCTTCTACAAGCGGGCACCATCAAACTCCTCAAGAGACACACAAGGGAATAAATGAAAGGCATTGCAACAAGACAAGATGAAAAAGTAGGTGGGATTGTAGAGAAATAAGGCTCTTGAGTGCGAGTAGGATTCCCCTTCCCTTTTTGAGAGGAAGAAGCAGTATGCCACTGCACTATAGGGTAAGTAATTTTCCATTGCACCTTACCCTCAGTCTTATATTTGACATAGTTTCAATAAAGTAGGTCCATTCTTGGAGGAAGCGGGTCGAATGGGGAGGGCCAAAAATGATCTAGAAAATATCCCCCATGCGATACCAATGAGTGATACCTAATGTTGTGCACGAAATACACTACACCTTCATGAGAGAATTTTAGACATTTATGAAAAATAGAAGTGACTCTGTTCACGAAAACTGGCCACGAGATGCCTAGCTTCACTCTGAACAAGTCAGAATTTGGAATGATGTCAAAGGAAGCATTCACAGCCCTAAGTCCCACTAGGACAAAAAGAGTTATAGAACCCTAAGGAGCAAGAGAGAGGCCATCATGGGTATGTATGGTGGTCTTCATCTTTTCATATTACTTCTTTTGTAATGAATTTGGAGTAGAATCTCCTTTGTAATAATGTTCACATGACTCGTGAGATCCACAAGGACTCTTGTCACAATGTTTCTATTGATGTGAGTGGCAATATATAGAGGAGAAGATTTTTTATCCATGGGAAGCTCCTGCAATGTTGCTAGGGTTCAGGTAGATTGGAGCAATAAACATTAACAACTATATGTAGATTAAATAACCCAAAAATAACAATGAAGAATAACACAAAAGAGATCAACATAGAATTTTAATGTGGTTCACCCAATATGGGCTACATCCACAAAAACTCAGTCATCCAGTGATTTTATTATCTAGTGCAAAACAAATTACAATATCACAAACACCCTACTACAACATACATCCCAGCTGCTTATAAAAATATTTTAGGAACCTTCTAGAATCAAGGTTTTACAAGGTCATTTTTAATTTGACATGTTAATGGGAAAACCTTGACGTTTCAATAGGAAAAAAAACCTTGATGTGTTAACCAAAAAAAATTGTAGTATTTTCATGATTAGTCGCCGCATACCAACAATATCCCACTTAGAGACTGATCCTGGACGATACCGCTACACTTGTAGCTCCCACTAGATTATAGGTTTGGCTAGTTTCTTATGTCCACCATTATCATTTGTGAAGGCCAATGGAAACTAATGAGAAAATTAGTTTCTCCCATGTAACTTCTTTTGTGAACATGTCTGTAGGATTCTCACTTGTGTGAATTTTCTCCAGCTTCAACTATCCATCCTCAAAAACTAACCAAATGAAGTGGTATCTAAGTTGTATGTGCTTAGTTTTTGAATGTAGAGCTGAATTCTTAGCAAGATGAATGGCACTCCAGCTATCATTGTACAAAGGTCTATCTTCTTGTCACTGTCCCAATTCCTTTAGAAAATCTTGTAACCAAATTATCTCCTTGCAAGCTTTTGTAGCATCAACATACTCAACTTCAATGGTTGAAAGCACAACAAGCTTTTGTAGTCTTGAAATCCAACTAACTGTAGTACCTCCTACAGTAAAAACATACCTTGTAGTACTCCTCCTGCTATCAATATAACCTACCAAATCAAAGTCAACATATCCTTTTAGAGTAGAATTTTTTCCTCCAAAACATAGTTTCTTTTAAGTAGTACCTCTCAAATATCATAGAATCCATTTACCACATTCCAATGTTCCATTCTTAGATTACTCATATACATGCTCATGACTCCCACTACATGTGTAATATTTTTCCTTGTGCATACCATTGCATACATCAAGCTACCAATAGCTGATGCATATGGCATCTTAGACATTTTTCTACCTCTTGTGTTTTTGGACACATCTCCTTAGTCAACTTAAAATGACTAGGCAAAGGTGTACTAACTACATTTGCATTATGTATGTTAAACCTTTTCAACACCTTCTCTATGTACTCACTTTGATACAAAAATAATTTTCTATTTTTCCTATCTTGTGTGATCCTCATACCAAGGATTTGTTTTGTTGGACCCAAATCCTTCATAGCAAATGAATCTGCTAATTCATGCTTAAGTTCATTAATATGCTATATGTTAGACCTGGCAACAAGCATGTCATCAACATAAAACAACATGATAATATAGCTGTCATTACCCAATGTCTTAAAATAAACATAATAATCAGAATGACATATTTTGTAACCTTGTTCAGCTATAAAACTATCAAATTTCAAATACCATTGTCGAGGTGCTTTCTTTAGGCCATACAAAATATTCTTTACCTGCACACAAATTCCTCCTTACCCTTGACCTCATATCCCTATGCTTACTACATGTATATTTCCTCTTCTAAATCCACATGGAGAAATGTTGTTTTCACATCTAGTTGTTCAAGATACAAGTCTTTCACAGCCACAAGACTTAGAATAGTTCTAATAGAAGTCATCTTTACAACCAAATAAAATATTTCATCAAAATTTATACCTTTTATTTGTGGAAAACCTTTTACCATGAGTTTGGTTTTATTCCTTTTCTTGCCTCCATCTTCTTACTTCAACCTGTAAACCCATTTATTTGGCTATTATCTTTTACCTACAAGAAATTGGACTAAGTCCCAAGTCTAATTCTTTAGCAAGGAATCCATTTCCTCTTTCATGCCTAGCTCCCACTACTTTTTGGTATCTACCTGCATTGCTTCTTCATAACCTTTAGCTTCACCAGAATCAATTAATAATATAGAATATAGTGATAGAGAAAATTGTTTTGGAGTTCTAGTTATCCTTGTAGAACATCTAACATTTGCAGGAGTTTGTGGAATGACTTGTTGTTGTTGAGCATCAGGTACCTTAGCATTTTATTTTCTGGAATCTCATCCAACACCACATATTCCTTTTTGGATTTTTCATGCTTCTTTTCCTGCAACTAATCCTTATACATGACCTTCTCGTTGAATATAATATCTCTTCTCCTAATGATTTTATGATTTTCATAATCCCATAACCAATAACCAAATTCATCTACTCCATATCCAATGAAGGTACATTTTTTTAGACTTAACCTCAAGATTGGTTCTATTTTCAATATCAACATGGAAAAAAGATTCACAACAAAAGGTTTTCATAAATGAATAGTTTATGTTTTTACCCGTCCATGCCTCCTTTGGAATCCCACCATCCAAAGGATTTGAAGGTCCCTTGCTTATTAAATAAATAGTGGTATGTACAACATCTGCCCAAAACTATAAGGGTGGTCCAACATGTAATCTCATGCTCCTTATACGCTTCATAAAGGTCCTATTCATCCTCTCAGACACAATTTTTTGTGGGGTTTTAGGAACCATTTTCTACCTACAGATTCTATTGTATGAATAGTAATTTTAAAATTATCTACACCAATACTCACCTCCATTATTAGATCTAAGATGCTTCAACTTTTTTCTTGTCTCATTCTCAACCAAAGTTTTCCACTTTTTAAAAGTTTCAAATACTTTTGATTTTTGTTTTAGGAAATACACCCAAGATTTCCTAGTTGCATCATCAATAAAATTAACATAATAACAAGATCCATGAAGAGAAGATACTTGAGCTAGTCCCCATACATCTAAATATACAAGCTCTAATTTCTCACTCTTCTTCTCTTTCCCAACTTTGAGAAATCAGACTCTTTTCTATTTTCTATAAACACAATTTTCACAAAACTCCAATTCAATCTACTTCTGACTTGGTAGCAACTTTCTGGAGTGAAGGATCTTCATCCCTTTCTCACTCATGTGCCCAATTCTATGGTGCCACAATTTTGTTTATGTCCTTTTAGCAAGTGGTATAACTATCATAGTAGAAACTGTTCTTGTAGCAACTAAGGTAGAATAATTATTACTAGTACACAAATACAATGTTCCTACCTTTTCACCTTTAGCTACTATAATGCGCTTTTAGTGGCCTTCTAGAATTTGTATGAAAAGGTAACTATGCAACCTTCACTACCAAGTTATCCTAAATAAATTAAATTTCTTCTCAAATTTGGAACATTCATTACCTCCTATAGAAACCAATCATTTCCATTTTGCAAATTGATTTTTATCTTTCCTTTTCCAACAATTTGATAGGGTTCATCATCACCCAAATATACTTGTCCAAAATCACCTTGAATATAATCTACAAAATATTTCCTATGGGGGATGGCATGAAATGAAGCCCCTAAATCTATTACCTAGGAATCATTAGCATTATCTAAATATAGAATTAAAGCATCTTGTAATTTATTACTTGCAACACTATCTTCCTTATTGTCATCATTTTCTTTGTCTCCTTGTTTTCCCTTTCGAGACCAACAATCCTTCTTCAAGTGTCATAGCTTTCCACAATTCCAACAATCTATTCTTCCTCTACATTTAGATCTTCCTTTCTTTGAATTCCCTTGTGACTTCCAATGATTTGTTGGGATTTTTCCTCTCTTTTTTTCCTTTCCCTATTCTCTACAATCAAATCATTACCCAATGTTGAAGTCTCACATGTGCTTTTTTTTCACATTTCCTCGCTAAGGATAACACCAACAACATCATCAAATTTAAATGTATTTGAACTAGAGACATAGTTACTTACAACCATTACCAAGCTATTCCAGCTTTCTATCAAATAACATAAAACTAAGAGAGCCCTCACCTGTTTATAAAAATTCACTTTTACAGAAGTTAAGTGACTAGTAATCATATTAAACTCATTTAAATGATTTGTCACATATCCACCTTCAATAATATTTAGATTAAACAAACGATTCATGAGAAATAGCTTATTTGAGGTTGAGGATTTTTCATACAATTTAGCCAAAGCTTCTATCAAATCCTTTTTTTTCTTTCTTCTATTATATTGAACGTCAAAGATAGTTTCAAGCACAATTGAATGGTTCCTAGTTCCTTTCTATCCTCTCATTCTTCATCAGACACCATAGCCTCTTTCTTTGTTTTTCCTTGCAATGGCTACCATAGATACTTTTGATACAAATAATATTCCATCTACATATTCCATAATTAATAATTCTGGCCATTCAACTTCTCAACCTTAAATTTTCCTTCTTCCATTGCTCCCACTCAAATCTAGAGGTTTCCTGCCAATCAACTGAAATACACATGGATCTGCTACTAGTTATTAGGGTTCAAGCATATTGGAGAAATAAACACTAGCAATTATATGCATATAAAATAACCCAAAAATAACAATGAAGAATATCACGAAGGAGATCAACATATAATTTTAATGTGGTTCACCCAATATGGGTTGCATCCACAGAAACTCAACCACCCAATGATTTTATTATCCAATGTAAAATAGATTACAATAACACAAACACCATACTATAACATACATCCCAATCGCTTATAACAAGATTTTTGGAACCTTCTAGAATTAGGGTTTTACAAGGTCATTTTTCATTTGATGTGTTAACTAGAAAACCTTGACGTGTTAATGGGAAAAAAAACCTTGATGTGTCAACCAAAAAAAATTGTAGCATTTGCATGATCAATCGTCACATACCAATAGATGTAAAAGTGAGACGATGAGTAAATGAAACCAAATTTACGTGCATTGAGGCCTTGGGTGAGGCACTAGAAGGATAAATAATCAAATTCATAGAGTGAGATGGAAATGGGTCTGTATAAATCTGCAATTCACTGTTCGCCTTGGCCACTAACATGTTCATATTCTTCTTTTTACCATCGAGGCAAATGGTACTGTTTTCGATGCAATCTTGTATCTCATGATGCAAGCGCATACAATGTTTACTATCACGCCCGTAGACATGATGGTATTGGTATAATGCATTTCCATCATACAAGTGAGGGTAAGGTTCTTTAAAAGGTCGAGGATCTTCCAATGTTATAACGTTATCCTTTAATAGTTCTTCAGAATAGAAGAGTAAAATTTAGGAAACTTTGTGAACTATTTGTTGTGCTTGAGGCCTTTTCCATTAGACGTGGTGAATACATTCAAAATATATTTTCCTTTTCTTGAGATCAATCCAATATATCTTTCCTCTTGACGAGAGCGTGACGAAGATCCCTTGAACTGAACGACCATCTGTTGATACTCTCGCAACACTGTACACTGATGCATGAAAGAAGGATACTTCATTACAATGAACTTCTCTTGCCAAGGTCTCTGTAGGTTCCTAATGAAAACCTTCTACACATTTGATTTGGGTAGTGGGTAAGAAATTTGTGAAAAGAGTGCTTGATATTGAGAAATAAAATCATCTCATTCTCTCCTTGCTTACATTGGATGAGATCCAAGAAGGTCATCTTAGACCTGATGTTAGCCTGATACTATCAGAGAAAATGATTAATAATTTGATTGAATGAGAATATGGAGTTGTCAAGAAAGGAATGGTACCATTCTAGTGTTGTGTTCTTGAGATATCAAGGAAACAATTTGGCCATCAAGGCATCGTGGTGAAAGAAGTCTGTATACATTGCATTGAAGGTTGACATGTGTGTTTGAGGGTCTCCTTTACGACCGTATTTTTCATATTTAGGAATTTTCATCCCTTGAAGGATGGGAGTGTTCAGAATAGTCACCGACAAAGGACTATGTTGAAAGAAAGGTTGAAATATGGGTTGGATAGAGGCTTGGGACAAACTCGTCAGTTGATTTTGTATTTGACCCATATTTTGTAGTAGGGCATTCAAAATAGGGTCAGATGATGAAATAGGACCAATGGAGCCGCCACCAGAACCACCACCAAGACCACTTACATAGCCACCATCAGAGCCACTACTAGGGCCAATGCCATAGCTGCCACTAGAGCTACTACCATAGCCACTTCCAGAGCCACCATCATGACCACCATCAAAGCTACCGTTGAAGCCACTAGACATGTACTAGAACCACCAGACCCCATTTCACTAGAAATCCCATTGCCAAGTATAGAGCTTCCCCCAGGAGGAAGAACATTGAATCCTAGAGGTATTCTACTCGCTTTGATAGTAGGAGGTGGAGCAAGAGTGAAGATGTTGATGAAAGGGCCCATTTCAACCATGCATGTCGATGTCATAAGCATCATGACACCAATTTGTCTTTCATAAGTGTCAATCTCATGACCTCGCGTAATACTTGACATAGGATTGTAAGAAGGGATGTATGCTTCCATTAAATCGATAAGGAAACAAAGAAAATCTATTTCTTTCTGATCCTTATCTAGCATATATCTAATCTCATTAACAACTCTAGCAACCCTAGCCATGTTTTGATCTCTCCCTAAGTGATTTGTAAGATCCAATAGTCTTTTATCTAGAGAAATGATATTCTCTATAGGAAGAGTTAGAGCATCGTCATCGTTCAAAGGTGGGGTTGTAGGAGAGACATAAGGAGTAGGGGTACGAGTGGTTTAATTGAAGAAACTCATATTTGTCACTGATACCACCTCCTAGGAAGCAAGAGCTATAGTGACCCTTGAGAAGTCCATCTTTAAGTGCCACACTCCTTTTAACTATGTACTCGGAAGTTGTAGATTGAGTTGTGAAGCTCATAAAGTGTCACAATACACAAGCCCACAACCTTCATAGACACGAGAGAAATAATTTCAACACAAAGAAATAGATACTGTAGGGTTCACATTGGATTTACCAAAATTTAGAGGAGGGCGACCGACTGCTTAGGACCCTAGGTCACGAGAGGGTCTAGAACAATCAGATGCCCTAATTTACCTCACATTAAGGGATTTCTCAAGATAGGTTTTAGGTTTAAAGGGGTGAGAAAGAAGGACAACTGATATGCCTCTTTCCTTTTGTCAACTTGAAAGTTTCAGGAATTTAGGTGAGCTAGTTTTTGGAGTCCAAACAACAACTTAGGTAGCTCACTACTAGAGGATTCCAACGCAGGGCACAAACAACAATGCGATGTGTTGGCATCTTAGTTGGGCATTGGTGTCTATACAAATAGAGAATGGAAAGTACAGTCAAAACTCAAAGAAAACCTACTAATGACCTAACAAGTGTAATTTGATGCAATAACAAAAAGCAGAAAGCAACTAAATAACCGAATAACAAGAAGAATACTTTAACTTAATCCAATCTATGAATTGAAAAAAGAGGGTGAGGAAAGTGCACCTTCCTACCCATGAATCAATACCTCCAAAGTCTCCACTTCACGAGCAACCGAAACACATAAGATGAAAAAATGTTGGGACTGTGTATAGAGGACTACCACAATCAGTCGCCCACTTTGGTTTTTCCACCTTCATGGACAACCAATATAGTAATGATAGAGAAATGTGATAAATAAAAATATTGAAATGGAAGTACTATGCACTATGATAAATAACAATATGATATGAAATCAATACAATGATGCTAAGTGAATGGAAAATGGAACAATATCACCTTCAACCATGTGCACTCAAAGCAAATGGGAGAAGGAGTGATCTTGCATTCTTGCAAATGTCGACGTTTCCACAACAAATAAGAGATTGAGTCCACAAAACACCAACTTGCTGCTACAATGGAGGTGAGAATGTTGTGAAGAGAGTTGCCAAGAGTGAATGAGATAAAGAAGTTGAAGAGAGAGTGAAAGAATGAAGGAGATAGGCATTTGAAGATAAAATTGGAGGAAAGGAGTCGTTCGAGGTCGGTCAAGGGCACAAAAATGTTACACTTCATTGCCAATGGGGAGTTTTAATGCCTCTATGGATTCCAGAGGCAAGAATCTTGTCAATATGACAGCGTGACGAGTAGATGTTTGCATAGCGCGCTAGTGTCCTTGATAGAATATCCTCCATCGACACAAAAACAACTTCTAGGTGGATGGGAAGAAAATTAAGGATGTGGAATAGCATCATCAGATTTAATTCTTCTAAGTTACGAGGTACACAAACGAGGAATTTACAAGGGGTGCAAATTCACACCATTACACTAAACATGTACTTGTAAGTGCAAATAAGAAAATTCTAGGTGCCATAAAATTTGAGAACTATTGTGTCAAATTTTGATTTTTTTTCTCTTAGGTCTCTTGAGAGACTATGTTAAATCCTTATAGCCTAGAAGAAATAGGAGGAAACCATTAAGGTCGCTCTTATGTGTTAGCACCATTAATTTGTCTTATGGGATGCATAATAAAAAATATGGCTTTTAGTACTCTTACACTCAACATAAATGACACATTATCTAACAATACATTTATTGTTAACATGATCAAATAGTTTGGAATTAAGGGAAACTAAGATACAATATTATAGATAGACCAACCATCCACCTATATATACAATAGAACATTTATAGTTGCCATATTTTTTAGAATCATTGCATCACATTTAAGCATATTTTTTCTCATAAGTTTTTTAAGAGACTTTGTTATATTCCTATAGCCTTGAAGGATCAAGACCCTTCAAAAATGAAATGATGCCTCCACTAGATACCAACCAACCAATCTTACATGTTAGTACTATAATTTTAGTCTTACAATGTGCATAATAAAAAATATGAACTAAGAAATTTTATTATAGTTGGACTTAACATGCACCTATAGGTGGAAATGGAACATTCTTAGGTGCCAAAAACTAGTTTGACATATTTTTCTCTTAGGTCTCTTAAGAGACTTTTCTATATCCCTATAGTTCAAAAGTATTGGTAACCTTGAAAACTAAAAAGAGGCCTCTACAAGCATTCATCAACCACCTTGACCTATTAGCACCATCACCTTATTCCCATGAGGTGCAAAATTAAAAAATATGACATTTTACACCTTTACACTCAACATAAATGAGGAATTTTAGAATAATGTGTTTTTGTCAATATAGTCAAATAATTTAGATTTGACAAAAACTAAGACATTTTATTAAATAGTTGGACCTAACATGCACCTATAGGTGGGAATGAAAAATTCTTGGGGGGCACAAACTTTGAGAACCATTACATATTAAATTTTGATGCCTTTTTTTATTTTAGGTATCTTAAGAGACTTTGCTAGATGCCTATAGTTCAAAAGGATTGAGACCCTTAAAATTTGAAAAGAGACCTCCACTAGAATTCATCAAACACCTTAATTTATTGGCACCATCACCTCAATCCCGTGGTATGCAAAATAGAAATACGACATTTGCCACCATTACATTAAACAAAAATGAGACATTTTACAAGAATGTATTCATTGTGTATATTATTACAAATTTGGAATTGAGGGAAACTAATATAGGTTATGGTAAAATAACCTAACATGCACATATAGGTGCAAATTAAAATTCTTATGTTTTATAGATTAGGAGAACTATTCTGTTAAATTTTGGCAAATTTTTTCTCATGAATCTCTAAAGATACTTTTTTGGATCTTTATAGCATGGACGCATTAGAAAAAAATAGGAAAAAAATAAGGCCTTGACTAGTATTCACTTGCCCAACCCAATGTGTCGGTACCATCAATTTGTTCTCACAAGGTGTAGAATAAAAATATGAACCCTAGCAGCCCTACGTTGAGCATAAATGATACCTATTACAAGAATGTATTCATTATCAATACAAACAAATATTTTGGAGTTAAGGAAATTGAGATGATTTCTTATATACATATCTAACATCTAGTTATGGATGTCGACAAAATATTCCTAGATGCAATTTTTTTTTAGAAGAATTGTGACCAAGTTTGACACAACATTAAACTTTATTTCTTCATAGCACAACTTTTTTTGCACTTGTTCTTTTGATTTTTTTCTCTTTCACTTGGCTGTCACATGTCATCCTTGAAGTGGCATCTGATGTGGCTTGTTTTTCAGTAAGCTCATGTTGTGTGTGGTGGGCATGTTCCTTAATTAATCAAAGGTTTAAACCAACGAATACTTGTTAGGTGTCATCTTCTCATTACAACATGCTAGTTCTTCATAGTGTAGGATCTAAAATATTAAATTCTTACAAGATGTGATAATGCTCTCTACTGCCACTTGTTGACTTTAATGACCAAGGCTTTCAACAAGTCTATAATCCAAAGAAAGATCTATGGGGCCCACCTCTAGCTCAAGGGAAGTTATCTATGTGTCCATTTTCTATTTAAGCATGCTATCTCTTCATAGCTTGGTTTTCTCAACTATATTATAAGGTATTATGTATGATAGCATGTTGGTCATCCAATCAAGGATATTTTAAAATTGAATTGAAGGTCAATATTTAAATTCCAAAAAATAGCTAGCAGAAGATTCAAACTTTGCACGAATTCCATTGGCTTATAGGGATGAAAAATTGAATTCTTAAAAACCATCCCAACTATAATTTTTTTATCATTTGGAGCTATCTTCAATGCTACCTTTAGTAATTCTAGATCATATTTTGTAACACCCATGCCCCTTTTAGCAATTGCAACCCTTTTATATTAGAGGTCAATTCTTGGTTGCATTTTGTAATGAATTTTGGGGGGGTTTCCTTACACTTCTCCTCAAGATTGTCAATGCTGAGATGTTTTGGATGTCAGGAATATTTTTCTTATGCCATCAAATTAGATTGATTTGGACAGGTGTATTCTATCCATTGGTTCTACAAGTAGCTAGGGTTTTTATGGTTTTGGTGTTCTATCTCATAATAAAGCCTGACTGATGCTCATTTTGTAAGGGTCCTTCCTTCCATTCTCTAAAAAGACTCATATGTTATACAAATTTGTTACTGTAACTAGGCCTCAAGCCTTAAGATCAATAAAATTATTATATTTTACCTCTTCTCACCTCTAATTTTTTGTTGTGTAAGGCTTTTAATTCCATATCAGAGTGCATGTTCTATCATTTTCTAAGCTATATGTTATGTTAATTTTGATGTAAGTGTTGAATATAGATACCCATTCATCCCTCTTCATGCTCATCAGACTCTAACCTTGATATATGCTTTTATAAATTGACTTAATAGATAATCATGTGAGCCCTTTTGATATTTTGACTGATTCTTTGTGTATTAGTGCGTAGGAAGAATAACTCTAATTTAGGTTCATCACCACCTATTTGATTTCTATATTTATCTTCTCCCTCTTTTTCCTTCTACTAGCTATTATTTGTAGGATTAGTTTAGAGATATCTAGTGCTGGGTTGGATCTACATTGTTGCATTTAGGCTAGAAAAGAACTCAATGTTCTCTAGAGGTGTGATCTCAACAACAAGGGTCCCACATCTGAGATCAGTCCCATTGTTTCATTGGAATTTTGGACCTAGTTTGGTAGGTACAATTTCATGTGAGAACAATAAATAAGAATAAATATTTGATATTCTCTTTATTATGCTCTACCTTCTCTATGAAATCTTCTACAAAGTGTGAAATATCACCAAGAAATATAAAATAATCACTATGTATATGTTGGAACACAATAATCTTCTGAGAGGGGGATGAATCAGTAGATCTTAAAAATTTCAACCCTTAACCACTTTATGTAGATTAATTCTTTGAACCTTTAATGTGAATATTATGTCTTAACATGAAAATACATGAACATGCACATACACAAGCATCACATAACACAACGTGTACATGGAAAACCCAAGATGGGAAAAACCACGGCAAGAAATGTCGCTAGGAGCTACTGTCCTAATCTAGCCTCACGAGCATGAAGTTCAATTACAATGCTTTAATGGCACCAAACCTAAGGAGACACCAATCCCCTGGTTTTAGGAGCACCCACTCCAAGGAAGCACCCACTCCCTAAGTTGAGCACTTACCCAGATATTTGATGGCACCCACCAATCATATTTACAATAAGAGATATAACAATTTGATTACAGTTCTATTTTGCTACCTTATTTGCAACTACTGAAACCTCTATTCCTATCTCTGCAACTTCTTTCTCTGGATACACTACACTTTCTCCCTGTTCCACACCTAGTCAAAAAAATTGATTTTCTATTTTGTATCTTTTTCACCAACTTGTGTAGATTGCCTCATGATTCTCACATGTGTTCTAATCGTCCAAAATCTTCTACTATGGTTTACCTGGTATCTTCTTCATCATGCACCATCTGCATCAAGCCACTTCCACATTAAATTTTATTGCAGAGAATTTTCTAAAATTAGTAATCTACGAAACCCTAATATCATATCTGCATTTAATTCATTCTTTGTTTATTCAATTTGATTATGATCTTCATTGACATGGCTATATGTGTTGCCACTTAGTAGAGAAAATATTCACTGACATTGGTTGTAGGTATAGTTGGACCAATTAAATTCATTCATTGTGACAGCTACCATCAAAACCATGTTTACACTCTCGTAATCGTTGAAGATCTTCAAGTTTGAATTTTGGCCATCGATCTTCAGTCTTCGCACCATGATCTTATGATCTATGTTCATCTCATCATCTTTAAAAAAAGTCCATTGGATTGATCTCCTTTAAATTGTCACCAATGATCACTTTCCCTTTATAACCATAGCCATCACATATCGCTACTTCAATTGGGGCATCCACATCAATTTCCATGATGTGAAGAGACATAGTGATCATCGTTAGATCAACCTTCAAATGATTTGCACCATTCCCTGCTATATTGCTGGTGAAATACATGGGCCCACAAAAACTCAATAGGCTGGTGGGTTGTCACCACCTATAATTCACATCATCACCACACAATTCACAATGATGTAAATTGGTCTATCGAGCAATCACTCATTGCCATCTGTTAGCATGGTCACCTTCTGTCACTGTCACCTCCCTATCAGGTCCCACCAAGGTCTTTGTTAATCTTCCATTGTCATGTTGAGGGGACACCAAAGCAACTTTCTCTGAAATGGTAAAGTCTCTTCTATGAGGTTCTATCAGAATGTCGAAGAGACCGACTATCTTGTTCCACCAATCTTTATATGTCTCCTCGATGAAAAGCCTTCGAATCTGCACCATCCACATCATCACCACACAATTCACAACAAGGATGTGAATTTTTATACCGAGCAATAATATGTTGCCACATGTATTTTGGACCCACCATCGAAGTGTCGAAGGGACTCTAAAGTCACTCTCTTCAATATCCAGAAGTCTCCCTGATATGGGTTAATGCCACCTATGCACACGCCATCTTCAACTAGCTCCTTATTCTATCTTCGCAGTGTCGAAGGGACTTGAAATCATCTCCTCTCAACATAATGCGGTCTCCTTGATATACTTTGTAGCTTCTATTTCTACTGTCAGATCAACACCATTTAATCTTCACCATTCACCGCTCCACTGCAAGGCATAGATAGGGTCCCACCACAGGTGTCGTAGGCTAGCAGGCATTGTCAGATCTTCTTGATTATCATTGTTGATTATACTCCATCATTTATCACTTGAAGCAATTAACCTTTGACTTCCATTACAGTGGTGTGAAGGCTTTATGTGATGTAACCTCATTCTACCATCTGTCCAGGGCGACATCATTCTACACTAACTCTCACCACCATTTTTATGTCAAAGAGACTCTTGAGACTGTCTCTTTGAATTTCCACTATCACCTCAATGTGGCTTCATCGATCCATTGAAGGGACTCCTAAGTGACTCCTATCGATATAGAGTAGTTTCTCTGATACAAACACACAAACTTTGCCAACCTAGAGTACTAGGTAAAGGGGTTGTCACAAAATTACTTTAATGACATAAGTTATTACTTATGTGACCTATAACTTGCGGTAGGCAGTCAACGCCAAAATAGAACTTTTGTTAGAGCGCCATGACTACAACCCTAGGGTTTAACTGATAAACCCTAAAACTAGCTCGAGAGAATAAATAAACCATTTCTAAGTGCATTATACATCCTCTAAATCTACCAATTACATATTTGGAATGTACTCAGAAAACCAGCATCAAAATTGTCACAAGATTTTCATTCAAATGCTTGGAAGACATTATTTCAAAAGGATGACAACATTTTGTTAACTTTGCATCATTTTGAGCAAATTTTGCAACATCTTTAGAACCATTCTTCTTTCACCAAAAACTTGAACCATTGCTTCCAAATCCTAATCCACATCTCTCTATCATCATGCCACCAATCTCCCTTGCATGATATCCCCTTTTGACATCAATGATAACATGCTAATAGTATATCCTCCTTCGTAATTTCTTAAAAAAAATCTTCCTCTAAATGGGATATTAATTTCTTGTCATCATTTGAGCACTTTCAACTTCTAGAATAGGGGCGATGTCATCATCATCAAAATATTCCTCATCCTCTTTTTCATTTGATTCCACCTTTGTATGATATTGCACAAGCTCTCTCTCCAACTAAATTTTTTTCCATG
Source organism: Sequoiadendron giganteum (assembly GCA_007115665.2). Taxonomy (NCBI): domain Eukaryota; kingdom Viridiplantae; phylum Streptophyta; class Pinopsida; order Cupressales; family Cupressaceae; genus Sequoiadendron; species Sequoiadendron giganteum. Next base: position 227,923,748 of record CM021102.1, read on the forward strand.
CAACCTTTGGATATTAATCTTATCCATCTTAAAACAACCATGAGATAAGTGTTTAAATGAACTGAACCTCATAGGGTTCAATTTTATCCATGTTTCTCATGATTGGCTAAAAATATTGGATAAACAATGTCATATATGATTTTATGATCTATGAAACTTGAACTCTAATAGTTTTACCCTTTGATATCCAACCAACAAGATACTTGAGCTGGTATTCTATCAACTAAAATTTAGCTTTGAAACCATAAGAGCTTGAGAAGAATGAAGTTCAAAGTAATTGAGCATTTTTTTGTGAATGAGGATAAGGTTTTCTTATAAGTTGATAATATGCATTTTTTTTTTGTGAGAGCTTTGGGGAATGCAATGTGAATCACTTTGATACATATACTATATTTTTAGCTCATTGACATCATGAAAACAAATCTACTATATATTTTACTTCATTCATTTCATCACACTTGGTCAACTCAATGGGGAAGGCAAGTGGTGAGCTTATTACATGCATTTTACTATTTTGTATAGCTTTAAAAGAAATATTTTTCTAGATGAAACAAAGACAACACGTGCATGGGAGGGTGATTTCCTTTAGTTATGAGGTTTTTCTCGGTTTTGACATAGCCAAATCATAATTTGGGAAGGGTTTAACTACCTAGAATCTAAATTATAACTAAAATAATAAAATTCAAAGATTTTAGAAAATGAAAAATACAAAGTGCAAAGGTGGTTGAATATTAGCTAGGAATCTCTTCCAAGCCTTGTCATACTATAAATAAAATCATGCATGCTTAATGTAGGAGATATTTTCATTTTAATGAAATTCTAAAGAATAGATCTTGTATCTTCATTTTATTGGAATTGGTTGAAAATAAGATTGCCAAGGTGATCCCAACTTGTATTTAAACTAGGTTGCAAAGCTCTATACCATTCTCATGATTTTCCTTTAAGAGAAAAAGTAATCAATCAAAGAGCCAGATTTTGAAAAAGTGACATAGTGAATGTTGCATAAATTTATAACATCTTGAATATGATATGATGGAGAAATAGACTCATCTCTATAGAAATAAGGCAATACTCTCAGTGTTGCTTCAAGAATCTGACACCCCCAAGTGTTACAACAAACCACTTGAGTACCAAGTCTCAAATGGTAGATTCATTGCTAAAATATTTTGATGCACATAAATATTTTGAGATACCATAACATGTAAGAATGAATATTCCAAATATTTTGACTAATGAAGTCACTAATAAATTCACTAGGTGGAATGCATGCTCCTATGAGTTGATATTTTTTATTTACCACAAAAATCACAAAATACAGATCTATGATCAAATGATACATAGGCTGAAACCTTTAACTTGAGTCCCATTGGATGTGTCAAAAATGTTGATGTTTAGATTTGTACCCATGTAAACCTACATCAACATGAGAAATATCATAAATGTGAGATGTGGCTTGTGAGATAAACTTCAATATTTTAGATGATAAATCTTTGTAGTATCTTCAAATAATTCACTTCAAAATTTCTAGAAAAGAGGTAGAGAAAATCTAAATAAAACTATTGAAATGTAAATCGTCAACTAAAAACACCGTATCCCCACATAATTGATTTAAACAAAATCTAGAGTTGTGAAATAAAATAAACTCAAATGCAATAATGAAAGAAAAATATTATACAATTGTTAATTTGTAAGAGGTTAATTAATTTTAGAATAATGAATTAAGGCCACATATGCATTAATTTTAGAATAATGAATTAAGGCCACATATGCAAGATAAGAAGCAAAATAAAATATACAAGCAAAAATCAAATGAAACACAATCAAAATAAGAAAAAAATATTCATTCATAAAATAAGCTAACAAACAAATGTGAAATTTCAATTTTGTAGTCACACAATTTTTATCGATGAGCATAATTGATTACAAGATGTTTTGTCTTAAATACTCGAATGCCAAAATGAAAAAAAATCATCAATGAAAAAATTCCCCTTTTGTTTGTTCAAACAAACTATTACATTGTATAGAAAAAATGAAAAGAAAAACTTTAACAAAAATATCTAGAAAAAAATTCGTAAAATAAGTCCAAATTTTTCCCTTTTTTTTTTCATGATGAACACCTCTATAATCTGCTTTTGTCTTCTAATTGTTTAATTTCTTTCCGCTAAAATCTTCCATTGATTCTACTTTATTCTTCTTATGAGCTATAACTTCCCTTTCAAAATCATTTGATATTAAAATCCTATTAACTCTATTGGGCCACTTCCATTTCCATTGCCCATCTTCTTATCCTATAAATATTTTAATAAAAATATTTTAACATGATTAAAATACAATCATTCAAATCCTTACAGCCAAAAAAAAAAAAACCGACAAAATTCATTCCTTCTTAAAATTTAAGAAGGAATGGACTTGTAAAGGAAAGAAAATTTTAAAAAAATAATGTGTTATTGACTCACAAAGAGATGAGATAGAGTGTATGCTTTATTTCATGGTCAAAGACTAAAAACTATAGCCCTTGTGTTGGAATTGAATTTTGTTTGCACCTCCCTTTGAATATATGCACATTATGCTTTTTTAAAGGTTACATATTATGTTTATGGGTAATATATCCTATTTTTTCATGGTTGTGTTTCATTTTTAAAATACATCAAATCATTTTTTTAATAATTGTACATTGTTTTCTTTAGTTTCATATTTTTCTATATAAGATGACATTCGTTTAGAATGCGGGTGTTCCTTACAAACTCTAATAATTGTGCAACCATTTCAATGATTGAAACCTCTATTTGTCGTTTCACCTTCTCAATGACATGAGCTCTATCTCGAAACTACTATTTAGATTGCTCACTGTTGTACCATAATTTCTTGGATTCTTAGAGTACAAAAAAATTGCTCTATAATTAGAATTTATGATTTGTAGGTAGATATATCTTAATAAAATTAAAATTATTAATCTAGTGTATTATAAAGAATTCTTGAGCGATTCCTTTATATTGATTTTTTTTTTAAATTATAAAAATTTGTAAATTTAATACACTTATAAGTTAAAATACATGAGATTTTTATTTGAAATTTAAAAAATATTATGACTAACTTGAGATTATAAGGTTGGTGCCTTTATCTGTGGAGAATAAGATCAATCTTATAATATTTAAATGTAAATGTATTGTACTTTCTTTATGATATAAATTAAAAAATTAAATGAAAATCATAAAATATCTTTAATGTTCCATTATTAGTCATGATTTACCACATGCTAAGATAAAAAAATTATATCCATTTTAATAGAATACTAACTAAAAATAACAAAAATATAGCAAATGTGTACTTAAGTATTTTTTTAAATCTTGTGAAATATTGAGTAAATAATATAGAAGTAATGTGAGAAGCAAACTAGAGCTTTTTATTAGCTTTGATAATGAAAATAATTACAATTTTGCATAAAAATAAATTAATACTAATACACAACTTTAGACTCTCTAGAACTTGTTCTAGATGTCAAAGAGAAAATTAGTGCCTATTATGGATGCTAAAATATAGAATAAAAAAGAGGAAAGGAACACAAAGAAAGACCCTATTCTAAACTTGCATACATATTTGCTAGATAAAAAAAGAGCAAATAAAAATGAAAAAAGATGAAATTTTCATGAACATTCATTTTTAATAACTTGGATGTGCTCTATATGTGTTGATGGAGATAAATTGACTTGTTTCTTTTTTCCAAATATTTGGGTAGCATATACTTGTGTGTCTTCCAGTATGTTGAAATGAGCTTGAGGATGAGGGTTTTATAGATTTTTTAATGGAGATATGAAGGGTTGATATTAAATTGACTTGTGGTTGCTCTTTTCCAAATATTTGGGTAGCATATACTTGTGTGTCTTTCACTATGTTGAAATTAGCTTGAGGATGAGGTTTTTATAGATTTTTTGATAGAGATATAAAGGATTGAGATCAAATATTGGATTGGAGGATGATGATTCATTAGCTTGCAAGGGAAGTTAATGATGGAGAGTTGAGATTAGACCAGATGTATGGGAAAATGAAATTCTTACAAGTGGTGGTTTGGGATAAGTGCAAATGAATAAGACAAGGGTTAAGGAATTTAGATGGTGCAGACTACCTTGATTTGAATGAAGGGTGGAGATGTAAGAGGGCCTTTTTGGACTCTAGTGAAGGTTAAATTTTTAGTATTTGTAAATTGAAGTGGTAGAGGAATGTGCAAGACTTAATTAATTAAATAAACTAGGTTTATTTTATTAACTAATGAAAGAGGTTTAGTTTAATAAATTAAATAATGTAATTGTGGCAACATAAAAAGTATCTATATTTTCACACTTTTTTAGGTCCTCCCTATTAAATTGAACATAATGCCACCTTGATTTAGTGTTGTAATGTGTTTAACACATTCACATTAGGTCTTGGGGCTTTTAAACTAAATGGATTTAGTGGTGGCTTATTTAAGGTGTTGTAAAGTGTATCCTAACACTTTCACACTAATTTAGGGTTTTTATGATGAATTGGGCTTCTTTATGCCTTATGTGCCCTTATTTTACATCCATAAGCCTTCATTAATGCATCTTTCTAAGGATAATCCCGACATAAACCAACATCCAATCATAATTCAGGTGTTTTTGGATTGTATGGCCCAGATTTAGTGATTTGGGACTCATACACCACCTTGGGTGTATGGTTCCCACCTAAGTTTCAGGGCCCCAATCTAGATTTCACATGAATCTAAGCATTTCTTCAAAAATGTGTCCCAACCTTAGCCTAATGGGACTCATATGCCACTTTTGGAATATGTGTCCTACTTAGCTTAGACCTAATTTAAATTAAAATTCTTCGTGGGATTTTATTCTCCTAGATTTGATGTCAGCTTGTAGTGTTGTAATTTTAGAAATTTGGCATAAACAAGTATAAATACAGGGTTATTTCACTCATTTTCCACCTAGCAATTTTCATGAGCAATGTGACCTAAGAATTCAAGAATTATAGCATTCAAGAGCATTCAAGAGTGATTATTAAACATTTTGGAGCACTATTCAAGTATCAAGCATCATGTCAAAGTCATCATGCATCATGTTTTTTTTTTAGCTAACATTTTTGATGTAGGGTTTTATGATTCAAGCAAGAATTCAATTCAAGATCTCCTACATTCAAGCAAGAGTCAAGATCCACATTCATGCTAGCCATCTCATACATGTTTGCAAAACTTTATTCCTAGGGTTTGGTGAGTTGCAACATATCATTTTGTTCATTTATCATTCCTCATTTCCATTAGATTTTATTTCAAGGTTTGATTACCAAAATAGGGTTTGACCAAGGCAAACCCCTCTCCACTAAGAAAAAAACATATTCCCCTCTCTTTAGTGTGTGATTTGAAGGTTTAGGTTGAAGATACATTGAAGAGAAATATTGGAAAGAAGTTGTCAAGCATGAAAAGTTATCAAAGTTGTCACCTTGTTTAGAAGATCACTAAAAGACACCTATAGAGTAGAATTTAACATTACAGATCCAAAAATCAAGTTGAGAAGATAGAGCAAAGGTTGAAGAACATATTCAGACTTTGACTTTCTAAAAAGGCCAAGTAGGACTGATACACCACTTGTAGTGTATGAGTCCCAATACAATGGATTCTATAGTTTTCAAGTGCTCCAAGCTTGTCTCTACCAGATTAATGTTCCTACCCAGAAATCCTAATCTAGGACTAAATTTCCCGACCTGGCATATGAGTCCTAATGCGCTTTAAATTTAGTATTTTTAGCATTTTAGATCTTCATCCAAACTTCTACAGGTTTTCAGGTGCACCTCTCTGATTTCCTAGCTTGTTATTATGTTTTGCATTCATTTCTAGGTTACTTATTGTAATATTGGATATCATTGAGTTTCTTACATATTACTTGTCTTTCCAAGCCCTGGCTTGATGGTGAACACTCTTTTAGTCATTAATCATACCCTAGGACAACCTTTAGAAGATCTCTTTCTCTCATTCTATCCTTGGATTGAGATCTCTAGGGTTTCCTTGAGTGAAACTAGGCGAAATAGGAGGTACTCTCCCTTTTGTGCTCCATCTCCTAAAAGATTAGAGCCCTCTATTTTTGTTGTTTCAATAATTTATTTAATAAATTAATGATGGGAGAAAGTTAATCAAATTAATTAAAATATGATTTAATTATTTTTTGGGAATGTTTTAATTAATTAAATATATCTAACTCATTTAATTAAATCAAGATGAAATGTGAGAAAAAATAGTTTCAAAAAAATATGATTTACTTAATACTTAACCATAGAGTTTCCCTCAAGTTCAAACCCACTTAACTTTCTACCACATTTATAAAATCTTTTAGGATTATTGTGCTTTATTCTATATTTAAGGAGATAACCAGAACATTATTGTATGTAGAACAAAAAGGGAAGAAGCAAGTGAACAACCTTTTCTCATAGAGCATAAAATCTCACAACTCTCATATTTACATTCATTGATGAAGAGATAAGTTACAACACCAACATGAGGATTTGATCTCAGGAGAGAAATAAATCTCCAAACACCGATGTTGTAATCATGGCCGAAATGTAAAATTGGTTAATGCATATTTATAGTTCCTCTCAAAGTAAAGATTAAGGATTAAAATCCATTTTTCAATCTAGTTTGAGCTCATTCTAATTCTTCCTCAAAAACAATGAGATTATCTAGCATACATCTACTCCTAATGAACTTTTTTTATTTAGACTAACAATTATATTTAGGAGGAGATGCAAAAAAAGCACATGAGATTTAACAAGGATTTTTGTTGGAAATTTGCTTGTCATTGATGAGATGGAGACTATTGGAAGAGTTGTGAGGAGATTGTTGGAAGGATATATAGTAGATGGTGAAGATGTTGCTACTATGACATTAGGTAGATTGTTTGTGATGCTACTATAGTGTTGTCATTGATGTCAACATTATTTTGGTATCTACATTGATGTCTAATGAGTATGGTTGAATGGAGTGATAGAAATATAGTGCATAGATGCAATAGTTTTGTTGGTCTAGTGCATACCGATTTTTTTTTAGAATTGTTTAAGTCCTAGTGCACAGTTTCCAGTGTACAATGAACCATTTTTGAGGTTCGCATTGCTCCGCAATGAAGAATTTAGTCATGTGGTTATGAGGTAATTTTGGTAATTATTAGAGGATTCTAAATCCAAGGTTTCACATCTTGAAGACCTTCGCAAAAGAAGTTGGAGTTGACAGTGTATCACTCTAAATTTGGAAAAGTTATTGTGGTAGTGTACCTATTTGGAATGCTCTTCATTCCACCGGGATTATTTTTTATGTGATTCTATGGGAGTTTTTACAGATAATAGAAGTGCGTTGGGTCCAAGTGGAAATTTCTTTAAAGGTTTGTGTGTTGATATATGGATGAACAGTTGGTTTATCTCCTTGTTTCTTCACTAATAGGGCTGACCTAAAAGGTTTGAGGTTGTGCAGAGTTAAAGGAAGTTTGGATCAGACTTTTGGGAGTGATTATGGGTCCCTATCGACCTATTTTGAACTGCTACTTATTTTGGAAGTATGTATGTTTGGATCTTGAGATGATAGGTTTTTTTTTGAATGTTTCATCTAATTAGGATGAGCTAATTGATGTTGCAGGTGGTTGTGAATGTAATGCATATAAATGTAAGATGATTTTAGTGTTGTAAAGAAAATTGGTATGTATGAGTGTTTGGATGATGCGAAAAAGAGAAGAGTGTGATGTGAATGTGATCTGAAGAGTTACAGAGCGGAGTTTGATAGTAGTGAAGCATGAAGTGTGTTACATCAATCTATAAAGCTTGATTGGAATTGTTTTCAACATATGGTAGATGCATTATATTAGTTCAAATATTTGGAAATGAGCTACCCTTCCTCTTGGAAATGAGCCATCTCTTTTATTCTCTATTCTCTTGAAAGTTTCCTCTAGATAGTGAGTCCACTTGGCAATGAACCATTCTATAATATCTTATTACCAGTTATAATTGTGAGCTAATCCTCACCATGGTTTTTCCTTTTTTGGGTTTTCCATGTAAATTTGGTGTTCTTGTGTTCTTTGATGTGATGCATGATTTCTATGTTACTTTACATTATTGCAAATTTAATATGTCGCATGAATGAATGTTTAAATTTGTTGAAGCTAAAGATAATCAATGAATACTGATTCACCCCCCTTTTAGTATTTTGAGTGTTCAACAATTGGTATCAGAGCTTGGTTCCTTCAATTGACTTGATCGTTGAGGTAGGTCTTGGAGGTTGAACACATGGCTACAAGGAAGTATCCTATTCCTCTGGAAGAGTTTATGCTTGAAGGGTTTATTGAATCTTGAAGATTGTATAGTTGACATGGAAGGAGAATTGAAATCAACTCTTGATGATTTGGATAAAGTAGAAGTTGAGAAAAAAAAAATGAAAAAGGATCTTAGTGATACAAATGAATGTATTAAGAAGTTGAGAGAGAAATTCAAGAAAGCTACATATAGGATCAAGGAGCTCAAGAAATCAAATGAGACTATCACCAGTTTGAAATTGTAAATTGAAGAAGGTAAAAGAATTGAAGACTTCTTGAATGCTAAACTAAAAGACAAATCTGAAGAATTTTTAAAGCTTGAACATGAGATTGTAACTTTGACATCGGATTTGGAGAAAGAAAAGATTCAAGAAGAAAAAATCAAGAAGAGTACTACAAAGCTTGATGAGATGATTGCAAATCAAAAGAGTTCTAAGGACAAAGAAGGATTAGGGTTTGAGAATGACATGTCCCCATTTAAATAACATGAATTATTTTGGTGGGAAAATTATAACAGTTTTTTAAACACTAAGCTGCATTAAAAATAATATTTAATAAATAATAATTAAATAATAATAAATTTAAATTATTAAAAATAATATCTAATTTTGAACTTACTCTAGCCAACCTCTTTTGGGCGGTGCTCAAATAATATTTGAATTTATTAATTGTTTTGGCTAACCACTTTTGCGAGGCATTTCCAGTTGCTATTTAAGCAGGACGTTGGCTCCTAATCAATCATCACAAATTTTGGAAGTAATTACCTTGTGATTTGAGGACGTAGTCTCAACCTAAGAAATTTGTGTTTCTATTGCTTTATATTCACATCTCGATTCCATCATTCCCAGCCAATGATTAAGGATTATTATACTTTTAGGAGGATGATGAACTACCGATATCCACACAAGAATTCACGACGACCACTCATAGAACAATATCACCAGATACCGAAGGCGACACCCACTGAGAGTCTTCATGGATTTTGAGAGCATCACAATCTCTTGGGACAAAATATCGACCGGTCGTCATTCATCTCACTTGTGGGAGGCAATCAAAGGGAATCATCATCATGTAGAATCAGGTCAGATGACTTCTATATCATTCTAGGAAAGGAAGTGTGCACCATTAGTATCACCTTAAGACCCATAGAATCATCAAAGACACATCTACATCAGAGAAGCATGCTACACTTAGTTGTTTGCTAAAGAGAGATTTGTCACTTCAGTTGTTGTGAAGAGTGTATGCCATGATCCATAGTCATGCCTAGATCCATCGATTATCGGTGATTGCATCATTTCTAGTGGAATGGCTCTAGTCCGTCGCATTCCAAATTATTCTAATAAAGTCCAATCAGATGAATTCAATCATTAGATTGTGCAATTATGAGTTGGAGGTATTTATTTTTCCTTGAGCAGTGTTAACACCAGAGCTATCTCTTTGATTTGCGTTTGAGAGACTCTATCATCGACTGAGCATTGTGATCATTGTTTGGTATCATTTTGATTATGTTGTTGCTAATTGTAAATTCAGTGCATTGTTTGATTCCATGAATTTGGATTGACTTGGGCTTTTAGTGTCTAAGATCTCTTTATTTTATGATTGTTTTGTAATAAATTTTTTATTGTTTTATTTGAATGGTTGCTCTGTTGTTGTAATCAAATCTGGGTGATTCTTATTTAAATATCAAACTCAGGCTCATCAAATTGGTATCAAAGCTTGGATTCTGCCAGCCTATGAACAAGTAGAAATTTATGTAATTGAGTCATTGAAGGGGTTTGAGGGCCATAGAGAGAGAAATAAAAATGTTAGAAGCATCTACTCAAATCAACGACAAGGGGATAGAGGGAAAAGGTAAGAATAAGATGGAGGATCAAAATAATGAGCTCAAAGCTTTCATGGAGAAACAAGATCAAATGAACCAGACATTGCTACAAATGATGCAAACCCTCACTACTACCATGAACAAATTTGGACCCAATAATGTTGATGAAGGCAATACAAAACAATCAGGAGGAGGATATCATAGCAGGACCTCAAAAGGATCATCTCATGGACCCTCTCAGCCCATGTTCCTACCTAGGACATAGGCACCTCATGAAGAAGAGGATCAACTTAGCTTTAGCATCATTGTACAAGATTATATGAACCTAGATGTTGAAGCTCAAGCAGCCATTCCCTTTGATTAGATCAAGAAAGCTAGAAGAGGATTTGGAAGTGATGGGAGACAATTTCTACAATGAGTGAATAAGTATCTTCAAAACAAAGTTAGAAGCTTTCACTCCCTATATTTGATGGCTCAGGAATGGTGATTGTACATGCATGGGTGCAAAAATTGGATACATATTTATCTCTCAGCCCCATGACCAAAGACGAAGCTATCAAATTTTCCATTTTGCATTTGGAAGGGTTAGCTCATGAATGGTGGCACCATGGTATTGTGACTTAGGGTTTTAGACTCATGACTACATATGTAGACTTCACACATAAACTAATGGAAAGGCTCGATAGGAGGGATCCAAAAGTGTACTTCCAAGAGTTGACAAGGTTGAAGTAGTTGGGTACCATGGATGAGTATGTTTCATAATTCAAAAGGCTGGCAATCATGGTTCTGAATGTTTCAAATAAAAGGCTTATGTTATTTTTCATCGAAGGTCTATTAGATTCTTTATGAGGTTTGGTAAGGGATTTATAGCTAGAAACATTAGAAGAGGTTATTCAAAGGGCTTTGAACCTTGAATAATTCATGAAGAACAAGCCTATGATCAAGAATGTGTCAACATGCAACCAAATAAGCCACCACACAAGATTACTCCTCAACCGACGAAACTACCATCACAATCTCCCGAGATGTCCAAAGATGAGCTTCAGAGAAAGGGATCGTGTTATCATTGTAAGGGACCTTGGGTAGATGGTCACAGGTGTACGGGAAAAGGAAAAATTCACTATATTGAGGTCACCTTTGATGATGATGCTGAAGGAGGTAAATTCCTCTTCGATGAGGAGGTGCAAGTCGAGGCATTGGTCGGAGGACATTCAGGAGGCACCCTCGCATCACTTTCAGGAGCATTGAGGTATTAGTCTCTTCACATTAGAGGGGACCTATACGGACAAAGGGTAACAATATTAATCGATAGTGGAGCCACCCACAATTTCATTGATGAAGGGATAGTAGCTAAGTTGAGCCTAAGGATAAAAGATTTCAAAGGATTTGATGTGATAGTCACAAATGGGTACACTATTCCATGAAAACACTAGATTTAACAAATGGAGTTGACCATAGGAGGAAACAAGATGCGAAATTATTTCTACATAGCTAGCATCGAAGGGATAGACATGGTCTTGGGAGTCCAATGGTTGCACTCGCTTGGGGAATATACAACAAATTATCAGACTTTGGAGTTGAAGTTCAAAGTAGATGGAAAAGAGGTCATTCTTCGAGGATTATCCCAAGTGGGCCCTAAGGACATTTTGACACAGGAAACAGAGAAGAAAAGGGCAAGAGCAAAGACACTCAAAGATTCAAATCTAAAGTTGCTGGAGGACAAGCAACATTCGAGCGAGGAGGATTTTCATGTCCCCAAAATAACATGAATTATTTTGGTGGGAAGATTATAACAGTGTTTTTAAATACTAATTTGCATTTAAAATAATATTTAATAAATATTGATAATAATTAATAATTAAATAATAATATATTTAAATTTGAACTTAATCTAGCCGACCTCTTCTGGGTGGCACTCAAATAATATTTGAATTTATTAATTGTTTTGGTCGACCACCTTTGCGAGGTGTTTCTAATTTCTATTTAAGTAGGATGTTGGATCCTAATCAATCATCACAAATTTGGGAAGTAATTACCTTGTGATTTGAGGACGTAGTTTGTCATCTCGACACTCAGGTCAGGACATAGTCTCAACCTAAGAAATTCATGTTTCTATTGTTTTATATTCACATCTCAAATCCATCATTCCAAGCCAGCGACTAAGGATTATTATACTTTTAGGAGGACGATCAACTACCGATATCCACACAGGAATTCATGGAAACCACTCACAGAATGATATCATGAATTACCGAAGGCGAGACCCACCGAGAGTCTTCACAGCTTGTGAGAGCATCACGATCTACTACAAATGTTGCACTAGGACAAAATATTTATGGGTTGTCATTCATCTCACTTATGAGAGGTATTCAAAGGGAATCATCATCATGCATAATCAAGTCAGAGGAATTATTTATCATTTTGGGCGAGAACGTGTGCACCATTAGTATTGCCTTAAGACCCACGAAAACATCATAGACACATCTACATCGGAGAAGCCTGCTACACTCAGTTGTTCGCTAAACAAAGATCCATCACTTATGCCATAGTGAAGAGTGTATCTCGCGATCCATAGTCATGCCCAGATCCATCTACTGTCAGTGATTGCATCATTTATAAAGTGGAATGGCTCAAGTCCTTTGCATTCCAAATTATTTTGATAAAGTCTGATCGGGCGAATTTAGTCATTAGATTGTGAAATTTTGAGTCAGAGGTATTTATTTTTCCTTGAGCAGTGTTAACACCAAAGCTATCTCTCTGATCTACGATCGAGAGACTCTATCATCAACTAAGCATTGTGATCATTGCTTGGTATCATTTTGAGTATGTTGCTACTAATTTTAAATTTAGTGCATTGTTTGATTCCATGACTTTGGATTGAATTGGGATTTCAGTGTCCGACATCTCTTTATTTTGTGACTATTTTGTAATAAATCTAAGTTATTTTTTTATTTGAATGGTTTCTCTCCTGTTGTAATCAAATTTGGGTGATTCTTAGTTAAATATCAAACTCAGGTTCATCACAGAGAAATAAGAAACTTTAAAATAGATCAGACTCCAAACAATTCTAAAAAGAAGAATGACAAGTAGAGCAACTTCAAGAAGGTTCCGAACTAGACTTGAAAGATTTTAGAAGGCCTCCTATTAGACAACCAAATGCACAAAGGTATTTATTCTTCAATGGTTATTGTTATTCATGCAACAATTTTGGACATAAGGCTATAAAATGTAGAAGCAGAATGAATCAGAATGTTCAATCATTTCCTAGTCAATGCTATGCATGTAAGAGATTTGGTCAAAAAGATAATGAATGCAAAAATCAGTTAATGAATGGCTATAATAATGGTACGAGGTTTTAGTATTTCAATGGCTATTGTTATGTACATGTAATAGATTTGGGAATAAAGCTAATGAATGCAAATCTAGAAAGGATAGAAGTGAGCTTGTTTAAAAAGGTGTCACTTGTTACAAATTCAACAAACTAGGACATGTAGAAAAGTTTTGCAGAAGCAAGAATGTGAAACCCTCAATTTTACCAAAGAAGAATGATATGGAAAAGAAGGATAATCCGGTAAAGAATGTGGATCTGACTGAGATGAATAAGATCTGGAAAAATAAGGAAGAGAGTAAGGTTAACAATAGGTCTATGATATCCTCTAGTGTAGATGTTTCCTCCATAAACTAGATGAAGAGCTTTGGCTCAGGGGGAGTTTTAACAAAAGATCTTTAAGCCCTTACCAAAGATATGGTGTTGATGTCTTCATTAGAATGAGATGAGATGTAGGTTGACATGCTTGACCTATGGGTGAAGTCGTCGGTGAAAAATATTTTGATGCAGAGATTTATGAAGTATTTGAAGGTGAGTATGTCATCACAATTAGGGCTTGATAGTTTTTTAGATAACTTTGAATGAATTCATTTAATTCCATTCAAAAGGTGTTTATAAGTGTTTTTGCATATGAAAAGTATATTTGTTTGAAGTGTGAAGAGAAAAGAAGAGGAAAATTGAAGTGATTCAGAGTTGGTGTGTGAAACCCTTACTAGCGGAGATCTAAAAGGTATTTATAGTTTCTACATTACCCTAGTTTTAGAAGTATTTCAAGATGTCCATCCCTCAAGTAGTTAATGTTGTGGACCGACCTCGACCCAAGTTCAAAAGGAATCCTAATAAATCCATGGTGACAGATTTGGATGGTGTGTTCTCACATATTCCTTTCAATGTTTTGCATACTGAAGATGTAAAAATTTATATTCATGCAAAAATGGAAGAATACAATCATTCCAAGCTAGGAGAAGTGTGGGTAAATGAGCTTACTAATGAAAAATTTGAGTTGAAACCCAAGTTTCAAAGTTTAACAAAGAAGAAGCTAGATGTTTGGAATAAATTTCCCATCTTTTGCTATGTTGATGAATGGATTAGATATGTATTAAGAAGAATTCACGAAAGGTTCATTTGGCTGGACTGACCTTACATGATAAACAAGGAAGGTGTTATGGTTGTGACAGGTTTATGTTCAATCGAACTAGTTTTGACTTTTAAATTTGTGAAAAATGTAGTTGTGATGAATTCAACTTGTGAAAAAATTGATAAATGTGCCCTGATAATTAAGGATGTTAAGGACACGACTGCGAAGTACGTTCCCATAATGATAGGTTATAATATTTTCTTCATAAAAAGAGAGAACTTTGTCTTTGCTACTGCAATTAATACTACATATGGAATGGTGAAGAAAGGTGCAAATTTTGGCTCGTGTGAGTTGTTAAGACAACAACTACTAGAGAACATGCAAAAAACTAAGGAATCCTACTACCCCTTCCAGTTTGGTACCTTGGTCATATGTTTAGTTGTTTATTTTATTGGTGAGATTCTCGAAATGAAGAACATTGTGTGGTTGATTGGTGGCTCGATTGCAACTCAAATAAGAGATCATTTGAGGAGATTTGCGTACTGCAGATACCTAAAAGGCTATATTATGGGGTTTCTTTAAAACATTCCAAGAGAACATGTAAGCAAGAGAAACAATTCCTAAGAGTGTTTTGGAGAAGTAAAAAAATAATATCATCTTCATGGTCAACAAGGATTGTTGCATCATGGAATTTGTGGAGCCAAGGACAATATATCCCTGAAATGGGATACGAGGTTGCAGAAGATGTGATTATTGGTGTGGAAGATCATATATTAAGTATTCCTAGAGACCCTAAAGAAGGAAGTTATGGCACATATGAAGAAAAATCCAGTGAAGTAGATATGGAGTAGAAGAGAAAGGAGATTACAAGGAATGTGGAAAATATGAAGGCACAAGTAGTGGAGATGATGGGACTACCAAAGGGCTTTGTGTTGAAATCTAAAGGCATATCTAGTCCTTCAGAAGGTACCCCCAGTGCTAGAATATTAGGTAGGACCTCTGCCCCCTCTTTTGTTCCTACTAAGTCCTCTGAGACTAAACTTGTTGTTGGTATGATCTGGCTAATGACACAAATGGTGCTACAAGGGTTGCAATAGAATTTTTTTTTCCAGCTATAGGAATAGATTTAAGAAAAGATAATCATACAGTACTATCAATTGCATGATATGGTAAGTGCAAGGCTTACCTCCTTGATTAGTGTTATAGCACATGTAAAGACGTTAGCATAGAAGAACCCGATACCTAGTTCACCAGATGAAGGAGAAGACCTCCTTATGCAATTTGAGAACTAGAGCAAGACACTAATCTTTTCCTAGAAGGATTGGGATATTGGAAAGAAGTATGGGGAGGCACACCTTACAAAATTGAAGGTGTCTTACAAGAGTATTCTACCCTCCTCTAGTTGAATTTGTATGTTTTAGTTTATTTATGCATTTCTAGATTTCTCTTTATATATGCAAAAGTTGTAGACAATGTTGCAATACATTTTTGATAGATAACCTTGTAAGGGGAAGCTATTATCATGCATATATGTATACATTTACAAAGGGGGAGAATAGTTGAAGTAGTTTATCAAGTTTGATATTGAGAGCCCTTTGCCCTTAATGTCAAAGGAAGAGAAGATTGGAGATTTGAAGAATATGTTGCTATCAATGACAAAGGGGGATATTATTGGAAGTTTCCTTGTCATTGATGAGATGGAGACTGTTGGAAGAGTTGTGAAGAGATTGTTGGAAGGATATATCATGGTAGATGATAAAAATGTTGCTACTATGACGTTGGGGAGATTGTTGGTGATGCTAATATAGTGTTGTCATTGATGTCAACATTATTGTGGTATCTACATTGATTTCTGATGAGTTTGGTTGAATGGAGTGATGGAAATCTACCGCATGGATGCAATATTTTTTTTGGTCTAGCATAGACCAAATGTTCTGTGAAATTTTCTAAGTCTTAGTGCACAATTTCCAATGTACATTAAACTAGTTTTGAAGTCCACATTGCTCCATAATGAAGAATTTAGTTATACGATTTTGAGGTAATTTTGGTGCTTGTTGGAGGATTCTAAATCCAAGGTTTCACATGTTGAAAACCTCCGCAATAGAAGTTGGAGTTGATAGTGTATCACTCTGAATTTGGAAAAGTTATTGTGCTAGTGTACCTATTTGGAATGCTTCGCATTCCACCATGAATTATTGTTTTTCTATGTAGTTTTGTGGGAGTGTTTATAGATGTTAGAAGTGTGTTGAGTCCAATTGGCAAGTGCTTTGGAGGTTCACATGTCGATACATGGATGAATAGTTGGTTCATCTCCTTGTTGCTTCACTAATAGGGCTGACCTAAAAGGTTTGAGGTCATGCAGAGTTAAAAGAAGTTTGGATTGGACTTGTGGGAGTAATTATGGGTCCCTGCTGACCTATTTTGAAGTGTTACATGTTTTGGAATTGTGTATGTTTGGATCTTGAGCTGGTAGATTGTTGTTTTGCATATTTAATCTAATTAGATTGATCTAATTGATGTTGTAGGTGGTTACAAATGCAATGCATATAAATGTAAGATGATTTTAGTGTTGTAGAGAAGAGTGGTATGTATGAGTGTGTGGATGATGCAAAAAAGAGCAAAGTGTGATGCAAAAATGATTTGAAGAGTTACAAAGAAGAGTTTGATAGTAGTGAAGCATGAAGTGTGTTAGATCAGTTTACAAAGCTTGTTTGGAACTGTCTTCAACATATGGTAGATGCACTATATCAATTCAAATCTTTGGTAGTGAACTACCCTTCCTCCTAGTAGCGAGCCATCTCTTTAATCTCTATTCTCTAGATAGTGATTCCACCTGGCAATGAACCATTATGTAATATCTTATAACCGATTATAATATATTGTGAGCTAATCCTCACCGCAGTTTTTCCCTTTTTGGGTTTTCCACGTAAATCTGGTGTTCTTGTATTCTTTGATGTGATACATGCTTTCTATATTCCTTTCCATTACTACAAATTTAATATTTTGCATTGAATGAATGTTTAAAGTTGTTGAAGCTAATAATTTTCAATGAATATTGATTCACCCCCCCTCTCAATATTTTGAGTGTTCAACAAATTTAATGGGAGACATTCAACAAAGTGATAGATCTATCCAACTAGTAATGAGCTTTGGATTATTAAAATTGGGAATAACATCTATATTACCTTAGTCATATTTCCTAAAGGGTTATTATGTAGAGCCTCTTTGTAGACTTGAAACAAGTCAAGGACAACAAACCACCAACTAGAATTGTAGAATTTACAATAAAATCCATTAAGGTCTAAGGATTATCATTGTCATTTGAACAAACATTGCATATCTCATTAAATTTATGCAATGCATCACAAATCCTTTGAGTCATAGACAAATGCAATGAATACCATACATTCATGTAGAGCTTAGGCCCTTCTTTTAGATAGTTATTGGATACAAAATATGAGTTTAAATAGTGGTTTAAAATAGCTCTTGATATCTCAAGTAGCTAATAGAGACAACCATGTGAGTTTTTAATGGATTTGATATGCTCCTTTGCATGGTTAACTAAAGAGGAATTGAATAATTCCTTTAGGGGTTTAACTATGATATTGACCCAATGTAAGTGAATGCGAATTTGACGCTTATCTTCATGGCTTTTTATGAGCTTGAGTTTCTGATTAAGACGACTGACCAAAAAGTTAAGTTGCGTCAAAAGGGTTGTGCTCAAGTTGAGGAGAGAGGAGAGATATGCTGGAATTTCTTTGCCACAACATTGTTGAGTTTTTTTCAATTTCTTGCCCTTTGGTTGTCATGTTGTCTAAGGAATGAACTTGTGCACATAATGGGTTTGTTCAACCACTTCATCCAATTGTAATCGTAAGGAAAGCATAGCACAACGTTCCACACCCTAACAATATGTCAAACTATACCTTAATAAGCTAAAAGAGAGGTGTATGAAAATTGTGTTAGAATTTTTTAAAGTCTATTCTCACACAAGAACTAGAAAGAAATGGAGTTAGGGCACAAGTTATGGGCTACATCGTTCATTAAGAACCTAGAAAAAGGGGAGGCCCCAGATACGTGTACATGTGGTCAAATCAGATTGGACGAAAAAAAACATACTACATCAAAGAGTTTAACTCGACAAAGGATCATGGTGAAAAAAGCTGTTTAGGTGCAGCTATTAAAGGGAAAGTGAGGTTGTTGGTTGCACAATTGAGGACGGGATCACACCATCTTAGGTGTGAGACCGGTAGGTGGAAGATACCTAAGGAAATTTGGGAAGAAAGAACATGCATATTCTGTAATAAGGGAGTGGTGGAGATAGAGTGGCACTTTGTCATGGAATGCACAACTTATTAAGATATCCGTACTCAGTACGCAATTACTTTAAGGGTGGACAATATGCAGCAGTTATTTGAGGAGGATTAGATCAACCAAACGACTAGCCTTCTAGTCAAAATTAGTAGCAGGAGATCCGACTTGAAAAAGAGCTTGATGACAAACTAAGCTATTTGTCTCGGTCCCATAAACTGTTTAGTCTCGTGGACGTCATTAAAATCTTTCATTTCATTTCACTTAACACAAATACAAAAACAATGGAGGCGGCAATTTTACGAAACCAGACAGTCACAATCTAAGGTGTAGATTCATTTCAGAGGATTCCAAAGACTTTGGAGTGCGTGCACACCGTCCCCTAGAACAGCTATCTGAGCCTCTATACGAAAACGTCTTCGGCGTATCAACATTATCGGAGTGCCTTGGCTGTTATTTCCTACATTAATACAATTAACGTCCCACACGAATGAAATATTACAGTACTATACAAAAATGTATTTAGTGTAGTCATTTCACCCGTCCAGTGGCTGGGCAAAGAGTTACGAACCAGAATGCACCATATGCCAAATAGTGTTTTCCCGTACACACTTGTGTGCTTAATTAATATCAGTTCTCACAAAGAAAAGATTTCTCAATCTTAAGTACTCGTACGAGTTCTGCCCAATGTATGGTGCGTGCTGGGCATACCTTTTAATTCAAATAACTTCTGCAAATAACCATTCCCTGTTTATTCTCTGGCTTGTCAATTGGGTTTTGTCAAGAGTTCAAGAAGAGCTTGTGCTCTTTGGGAGAAAATCTCCATGTCTGGTTCAAAGAATCGACGTGGGCGCCGGGTGTCAAAGGATAAAAGAGAGGGGAACAGAAATGAGATTCTCAGCAGACAAGCTGAGTGCAAACAGTCGTGTAGGAGTAGGAATAGGAATAGGAATCCTTTCTATACATCTCGCTTACAATCTGCATCGCAAATTGAAAGATGGGTGGATGAGCAGGATGCAATTCCTACAACCCATCTCATTTCTTATCTCAGTTCAGATGAAGGCCGCCATGCCCTCACACAGATTATAGACAACCGCAATCTACCCTTCGACATTGTCCTCAAATTAGCTAAGCTGGTGACCAGAGATGACATTAGAGGTAGTTTACAGAAACACGATACAAATAGAATATATGGGGCGTTTGTCGGCTCTGCCTTTCTTGCGCAGATTCAAGCCCATGTTGCAAACATGGTCCGACCCAATGCAAAGGATATATGGCCGTTCCTTCATCTTTATCATGAATTGCAGAGCCGAACTGAAGATGGGTGGAAATTTGTGGCAGTTGAGGCTCTTCGTGAGGCACTTGACGGGCTTTCTCAAGGAAATGAAAAGGATGAAATCTATACACACTTTTTTAAGATTTTAGAATATCGTGATGAACTGAAAAGACTTCAATTGCTTGCAAAGTCAGAAGGGACTTCTCAGGTGAGATTCTTATCGAAAGGCTATAAGAAAAATCTTATAAATCTGTCTATCTTTTCTTTTTCCTTTTTACCATAATAGAACAAAAGCTGTAGTGTCTCAGAAAAATTGAAACCAATTCAATATTTACTTAAAGGCTAAAAAAACGTACGAATGTTATCGTAATCCTACCTAGTGTATTATGTATGATACTGATTGAACTTGCTGGAATTTTGTGCTATTTCAAGACTGCTGCAAAATGTATGATCTGAAATTTGTTCTTTTATCGTTTGGTTAAATTTAAAAAAAAAAAAAAAAACTAATTAAAGTCTTTTCAAACAATGGTTTTATAGATTTGATAAGTTTTTGGATTAAAATATATTTTATGATCTATTTTCAGGATGTAATAGTTATAGAGGAAAATGATGAATTCATATGATGAATAATCAAATATAATTCAAAATATTAAAGATGAAAAATTGCAAATTTTAATCTGAACTATATCAAATCTATTATTAACAACTGCTAAAATTACATGTCTTTAATGATGTTATAGAGTTTTTATTTTAAAAATATAAATTAAACATAAAAAATTTAAATAATAAATTATGATAAATATTATATTATTTTTTTTTAATTAAAAAAACTTACTCAAACTATATATGTATATATTCTTAATTTTATAGAGAAGATTTCAAAACTTAAAATATCAGTCTCAAGGTTTTTGTTTTAATATCCATTTTAATTGAAAAGAAAAAGCATGAAGAGGTAATCACACATTAAGATTCCCTTTTAAATATATTTAAATAAATAATAATTGAGAAAATATATTATCAAAAAATTAATAAGGAGTTAATACATGTGTAATTATATCTTTTACAAATCATTATCAAAAAAATGACTATTCATGTAGTGATATATAAGATGATGGATAATTCATACTTTTGGTGAACATAACTCAATATATATTTTTATTTACATTGATTTCTCAATTCGATTGGGGAGGAATTTTTTCTTCTTTAACTCTTTGCTTTCATCTGATAATAGATCTCGACTTCAAAAATCAATATGAATAAACAATATGAATTGTGGAAACCTAATAACTTTAATCAATATATATTATTTAAAAGATCTAAATGCATGAACTTATCGAAATACACGAACTTAAGATCCACCACAAAGATCCTTGCCTTAACTAATTTTTTCAATTTTATTAAACCATCCTCAGAATAAAAATATATACAGAAACCCCTTACATGGCATCGGCCTGAATGATCTAAGAAAACCTAGCCCAGCACATGGAGAACCAAATAAGGCAGTAATAGTTCCTCCGATGTCATTCCATTGCACATAGATAATATAAATGATTCTATTCTTTATTTGATTTTTTGTTTAATAGTTCATGACCGGTTCCTAAAATAAAATACAATCCATCTGTGAAACAATGTAACAAGTGTAATACACAATTGAAAACAAATATAAATACCTTAAAGAACAGAGATGATGATGTTCTTAGAACTAAATTTCTTATAGCTCATGCGCACAGCTTCTTTTTAACGCCAAATGTACCTTAACAACTCACAATTACTATGTTCTAGTTATGATCTATGGTTTAATGTTCTTTACAAATTCTAAAATGAATTTGTTAGCTAGCAAATTATGCACCGAAGCAAAACGATTGTGGCCTGTGTTGTTATGGTATTTCTTTACTTGAATTTGATCACTGGTTGGATATGGACAGGAATCAATTAGAACGTGTGCTATAATACCAAGCGAGGAGGAAATAGCTTGCCCTCGTCCCACAAAAGTACCGATAAATCGAGTGTGCGAGAGTTATAATAGTGTGGCTGAATATTTGTCAACACAATTTCATTTGATCCGTGAAGATTGCTTTGCATCACTAAGGCGCGCTATCCAGGGTTTCCGCAAGAATTTAATCCCAAGCAACATAAGAAGGTATACAAAAGTAAAATTCTTGCAATTGCAGGTGGGGAATGAGGGTGTGGAGCATTGCATTTCATTTGAAATCTCTAAGAAGAAAGCGGTTAACTGGAGTTTATCACAACGACTGCTGTTTGGTTCACTGCTTTGCATTTCCTGTGATGGATTTCGTACCTATTTATGGGGAATCGTGAAGGACCGACAAGAGAAGGGAATTCTTGTTTTGAAGCTCATCCCAAGCAGCGAAGGGGGGTCTGTGGATTTACAAATTGACAAAACATATGAAATGATTGAGTCCACGGCAGCTTATTTTGAAGCCTATCACCATGTTTTGAAATGTCTTCAAAGGCCTGAAACGGAAGAGCTTCCTTTCTCGGAGCATTTGTTGTCATTGCAACCTCATGTCCTAGAACCTTCTTATGTGCAACAGAGGAAACAAAAGGATGCTTATGATTTCCAGTGTGCATTTCCAAACATTAATAGATGCTTGGGAATAGGCGTGGTTCGAATCTTGAGAGAAGTATGGCCTCAATGGGATTGTAACCTCGATGAAAGCCAGATGGAAGCTATAAAACAGGGCACAACAAAAAGGCTGGTTCTTATTCAAGGCCCTCCTGGTACAGGGAAAACTTATGTTGGCTTGAAGATTGCTACCATTCTTCTTTCTAATGTGGAGCGGGGTCCTATACTGGTGATCTGTTATACAAACCATGCTCTGGATCAGTTCCTGGAATCCATTTACTCCATTGAACCCAATATGATTCGACTTGGAAGTAGGTCTTCAAACGAAATTATGCAGAAGCGAACCTTGAAAGAGCTCAAACGTGGAATTACCATTCCCCCCTCGCTTCGCTCAAGGTACAGAGAACTTACACAAACTAGAACTAACTTGCAGCAGCAGATACAACACTGTTTGGGCCTTATGAACCAATAACATGTCTCCAAGAAAATGCTGAGGGGCATGTCCTTGGAAAAGTGCATTCGATCCCTTGATCCTAATGATGAAATATATCACAACCTAAAAAAAATGTGGTTAGAAGAGATTAAAGAACAAGCTGAGCAAAGGAGTAGCCAAAGTAAAGGAAAGCAAAAGGTTGTAGAAACCATGGCTCTAAACACACGCAATACATTTTCTTCACTTGTAGACCAGCCCGATGAGACCACTGAATCTGGTGAACATGATAGTGATAACTCCAGTATTGATGAAGAATCTAGAGATGATGTTACTGCTGAGGCGGCATTGCCAGCAGATGAAGATGCTACTGCTAGTTCTGTGGGGGTAATACCAGCAGATGAAGAGGCATTGGCAGCAGATGAAGATGCTACTGCTAGTTCTGTGGGGGTCATACCAGCGGATGAAGAGGCATTGCCAGAAGATGAAGATGCTACTGCTAGTGCTTTGTGGGTGACGCCAGCAGATGCTACTTCTAGTGCTTTTGGGGTAATGCCAGCAGATGAAGATGCCACTTCTAGTGCTTTTGGGGTAATGCCAGCAGATGAAGATGCTACTTATAGTGCTTTGGGCGTAATGCCAGCAGATGAATGTTCCACAGATGATTTCTCGGATGAAATTTTATGTTCTAAGGATGAGTGGATTTTACCTGAAAATTCAAGAAAGAAGCTTCTTCAATATTGGGTGGACCACATTAGAGAAAAAACCAAAGAGGAATTTCAGTATTTAACGGAGGCTTATAAGAATGTGTGCAGTCAGCTTCAACAGCTGGATGATGAGATCTCTCTTCATGTTTTAAGAAAAGCCAATGTAATAGGTATGACAACCACTGCAGCTGCTAAAAGTTATGACATCCTTCAGGGCTTGAGAGCAGAAATAGTTATAATAGAAGAGGCTGCTGAGGTTTTAGAGGCAAGCATTTTGCCATGTATTGGGTCTTTCACAAAACATCTCATTTTGTTGGGAGATCACTTGCAATTGCGTCCTTCTGTTGCTGAGTATGAATTAGCTACCAAGCACAAGCTGGAGATATCTCTCTTTGAGCGATTGATAAAGGGTGGGGTGGAGCATGTGGCTCTTCGATGTCAAAGAAGGATGAGGCCTTCAATCTCTGCATTGATATCAGACCTGTATCCCTCGTTGCAAGATCATGACAGCGTTAAACTTTTTGAGGATATTAAAGGCATTCAAAACAATGTCTTTTTCTTGGATCATAAAGCTATGGAGTCTGAGACAAGTGAGGCCAGCAGCAAGGTAAATGTGAAGGAAGCTTGGCTAATTGTGGAATTTTGCCTTTATCTCCTCAGACAAGGCTATGAAAACAGCGACATAACAATTCTGACTATGTATAAAGGCCAGATGAGTGAGATTCAGAATAATCTCAAACACCGAATTCTTAGTCGGACTAAAATAGAGAGGATGGACCCTGAAACACTGAAGACTCCTCGAGTTTGTTCTGTGGATAATTATCAGGGAGAGGAATGCAAAATTATCATATTATCTCTGGTAAGGAGCAATAAGATGATTGGGGTGGGAGGGTCGAAAGGAAATATTGGGTTTCTGAAAGTATCAAACAGAGTGTGTGTGGCGTTGTCAAGGGCCAAAATGGGGCTATATATCTTTGGAAACGCAGAGCTATTAGCCTCTAAAAGTTCTCTATGGGAATCAGTTATTCAGAAACTGTGGAGTGCCAAATCCATTGGACCTGCTCTTTCACTGGCTTGTCAAAACCATCCCCAAACAGAAACAAGAGTTTCACAAGCTGAAGATTTCAGGTTAGTGTAAGATGGAGGTTGTAGCAGGCCCTGTGAATATCAGTTAAAATGTGGCCATGCTTGTCCAAGGAGGTGTCACCCCTCAAACCACGATAGAATAATTTGCCCTAAGCCTTGTCCTAACAAATTTGAAAACACATGCGGTCATCAGTGTACAGTGATTTGCCACTTCCCTGAAGAATGCCCTCCATGCAGGGTGCCAGTACCCAAAGTTCTTCCTAAATGTGGCCATCAATTAGTCCTCCATTGCTCTAGTCCTGTGGATAATGCCCTCTGCATCCAGCCATGTGATGTTATATTTGATTGTGGTCATCTATGCCCCTCAAAATGTGGACGCCCCTGTCCACCGTGTAGGAAGCTAGTTATGAAGGATTTGCCCTGTGGCCATAAGGCAACTTTGCTTTGCTGTGAAGACCCTGCTAATTTCTCCTGTAAAGAGCCTTGTGGTAAGGTTCTAAGTCCCGGTTGTGAGCATATATGCAGAGGGACTTGTGCGTCATGTAAGCAAGGCACTTCTCACATTCCCTGCAAGGAAAGATGCTCCAGGGACCTGCCCTGTGGTCACCAATGCATGGCTGGTTGTTCAGAAACATGTCCGCCGTGCATGCAACCCTGTGAGAAACGGTGCTTGCACAGTCGTTGTACTCGTCTATGTGGAGCACTATGCATTCCCTGCAAGGAAAAATGCGAATGGAATTGCCAGCATTATACTTGTGATCGTCTTTGCCATGAAATCTGCTCAAGAGATCCGTGTGATGAGCCATGTCAGGAAATGCTAAGCTGTGGGCACACATGTATAGGCCTTTGTGGGGAACCCTGTCCCAAGTTTTGCAGGACCTGCCATCCCAACCATGTCGATGTCATTACTCAGATGACTTTGGAGGAATATGAATCTACAGATAGATTCGTTCAGCTTATAGACTGTGAGCATGTATTTGAAGTAAGCGGACTTGATACATGGATGAATATGGACGACAGAGTCCTTGAAGCTGAGCCTGGCGCAGTTGCCGTTAAGCTTAAACAATGGTGAGTTTAAATTTCCGTAGTTCCCATTTCTCTATTCAAAACTTACGTTTTGATTCGTTTTGGTTTGCAATTTGTGTAGATTCTCAAGCCAATTAACATGCATATTGTTTGCGAAATGCTTTGCACTTTGCAGTCCTGAATGTAGAACACCCATAAGAAAATCGTTGCGATACTCAAACATTGTGAAGGTGAGGCTGCAGCAGATTGAAGGAGTCAAGAAGTTAATTCTAGGATTTGAAAACCTGAACAAGGGTAACAAAATGTTGAAGGAAAAATCTTATGACAAAGCAATTCAAGCATTCAGTGAAGCATTCCGGCACAATCCGGGGTCTCTTGAAGCCCATTTAGGAATGGCTAAAGCTCTCTGTGGATTAAGGGATTGTGAGCGGGCCACAGAGCATCTGTTCTTCATTTTAGAACGCAGTTCATATAAAGCTCGAATTCAAGAAAAGCTTCCGAAACTAATCTCGAAATTTGCTTCCAGCATCAATAAGGCGAATTTCAACAGCAGCAATGCTCGAAATATTAAAGCTGAAAACGAGTTAGCAATTGAGTCACTGTTGCAGTGGTTGTCAGTTCCCTATATCCGCGACGATCTTAAAGCATGCCTGACAATTTGCGAAATTATTCTGGACCAAACCCCTGGCCATGCAAAAACTGAAGAAATCAAAAGAAACCTGGAGAGTGGACGAAAAGTGATAGAAGAGGTAGTGAATGTGATGATGAGGGAGGTGGGAGGAAGAGGGCACTGGTATAAATGCCCAAATGGCCATTTCTATGTTGTGGGGGAATGCGGGGGTCCAATGCAAAAATCAAAATGCCCAGATTGCAACGCTGTGGTTGGAGGAGAATCTCACCTGTCTGCTGAAGGGAATACTCATGCTGATATAGATGGCAGTTCTCATCCTGCCTGGAGCAATGCCACTGGTCTTGCTGGTCTTGACCATCTTCTCTAGTAGTGGTTTAAGTTAGGTTTTAAAACCAGCTATACATCTATTTAGCAGTTTGCCATGGGTTTCTTAGTGGTGTGATTTCATTGAGCATTAATTTAGCGGGGTTTTGAATGGATGGGCATGGATTTTCTTGAGTAGAGATATGGCTACTACAAAACTACTCATTTGCTTTTAAATGTAAAAATTATGAATTGTATGGCTTAATGGACAAATATGGTAGATGTCTTTCTTTACTTGTAAATCAAATGTCTATTCTAAATAGTGTAAAAAAATGTCATTCTAATAAGGTCTATTAATTAAAAGATACCTTTAGTTCAATAAATTCAAGTAAACCTCATTTTATTAAAACTTCATTAATTAAAAATATATTAGTTTAATAAGTTTATAAGAAATAACTTTTTTAGTTTAGTTTAATAAATTTATAACAATTAATTTTTTTTATTACAAATTATGTATGGAAGGGTGTAAGATCAATACATACAATCTTTTGTTGACTGAAATGGTACTCTACTTTAATTATGTGCTCCAGTCGATATAATAGCTCACAATTATAGAAGTCATTGAAATCACATTTCTAGAACTTCGTTACAAACATATTATTGAATTTGTTTTATTTTATTTACAAAGTGATATGGTGGCAAGCAAAAAAAAAATAACCTGATTTAATTGAGCTTTTATGGAGGGAGGATTTAGGAAAGGAATTGGGAATGTTTGATTTCATTTTTAAATAGTGTTTATAAAGAATCAAAGTTCCAAGACATTTGAACGATTTTAATAGTAATTAAAGCCATAACCGATGTGTCTTTTATTTTTATGAAGAAACGACTTTTAGAGGAGGGGTATAACTTTTGTAGGTCATTTTAGACACATTTTATAACATAAACGTGGTCTCTTTTTTCAAAGTGGGATTTTGTGAACTGCCATTTCAAAGATTAATTGGAGGAGATTAAGCTTTTTAATAGAAGATCTAAAAGTAGTGTTTTGATTATTATGAAGTATTAATCTTATATAGGAATAATTTGATTTGTGGATATTATGATTTGGACATGTTATTTTTTATGATAATATATTATGCTTTTTTTTTCCTTTTAGAAATTTCTAATAGCATTCATTTTAATTCTTTGGTTTTTTTTTTTAAATTTATTAAGGTAAATATTTATAATATTTTGTTATAGTTGATTAAAAGAATGCATAGATAAGGTAGTTTCATCAATCTTTTGAATTTGATTGCATTAGTTGGTAATAGAGATAGTTTTAATCTCAATAGGTATAGGCTGAGGAAAATGAATTGTGAAAATATTTTTCACTAGCGATAGGTGGGTATAAAGAAAGAAAGTTAGAGATTGATAGTGAAAGAGTAACATCTTCTAAACAAGAGATTTGGCTAAGAAAAAATGGTGTAAATAGGATTTAATGCTGATGGGAACAAGTGAGGTACAAATAGACAAGTGTGATATCCAAATAAAGAAGCACAAATACAACATTTAGTAATCCTAGGAGGTCAAGGAGTAAGTTGTCTCAAGAAAGATAAGCTAATTAGTCCATAAGGATGGTAGCCTTAGAAAGATCTTTAATTCAACATGAGATGATGTAGAGATGGTATGTGCATAAGAAGAATATGCACAAACCATGAGGAATTTAAGGACCGAGGCCTTAGAGAGCGTGTAGAACACAAGTTACATGGAAGTCACCAAGATGAAAGACGGGTTTGTGTAGAAGATTGAAACTACCCAAAATAAGAAAAATTCACAAACCAACTAGTATAGTGTCTTAAGGATAAATTTTAGCATGGTACCTAAGGATGACTCTTAACCACAAGACTAATGATGATTTCTAGCCACAATTTTAGAGGGAAGCATATTTAGAACTCAACTTAGAAGTATTCGGGGTAGATGAGATCACCACTATCATAAACTACTACATCATCATAACAATTTGATCAAATCAAGTTGGCCATAGTTATACTAGAGTAACTGATATGAGTTAGGATACTAGGTAATCTAAGTATAAAGAGATATGCTATTAGCAAGGAGATATATATTGTTTGGAATATAGTTAGGCTCTAAGTATTTATATTATTTTTAGGTTCGAAATATAAGATAGATGACACCTCTATGAGATGCTTGTACTTTTGACAACACTGTGTAAGTTATTCAATCTAATGATTGCATTATGAAAATATATTGAAAATCTTGTTAGTTTCATTTATTTCTTGTTTCTAATATCTACGTGTTATCTTAAATGATTTATGTTGATCATATTTAGACATGTTCACTAGTTTATTGGAATATTTATAATTTAGTAAAAAAATCAACAAATATATCCAAATTTCCTACTCACTTGGTTGTGAGCCATAAAGCCAAGAAAAAGGATTACATGTTAATTGGATTTCTCATCAATATGTCATTCAAACTTAACTTTAATAAGGTTTCATGATGGAATATGAGATTGTTTCGTGTAAGTTGTGTGATCTGTGATTCATAGGGTTGTTTGACCTAAATAACTTCTTTAAAAGTGGATTAGGACACAAATAATAAAGTTAAGGCCCAATATTTGGTGCATGGAATCTCTCATATATCCATCCATTAAGGTAGACTCAATGATCATAAACATAGTCCAAAAGAAGGGGACACAAAATTAAAAGTTGGACAAAATATTAGAAAGGGCCTAGGTGGTGTTGGGTTCATTCATGTTGTTTGAATGTTGCCATTGTCATACAAAGGTAAATTATATAGAAAAATTCCTCACGAATAAAATAATATAAATTGATGAACATTCATTCATTAAAAGGGCATGTGCAGGATCATGATGGGCCAAAAAGTGGCAATAGGAAAAAGTAGCGTTTTTCACTTGCCAAAAAACGCAAAAATCTCGAGTTGACTTTTATTTTGGGTTGGGTGTCAGTACATTGCTCCATAGCAACGCCCAAGCCTAAGTTTTACAAATTGGATATCCGTTTTTTAAAAGTAAAAAAAATCGGATATTCGATATTTGAAAACATTTAAAAATGTATTGTGGCGGTAAAATTTTGGTTTCAAAAATTGGATATCCGATTTCAAACACACATAGACCCAAGAGTAATTAGGAGGTGTAGGGTGGGCAAGAGATAGAGAGAGAGAGGGAAAGGGAGAGAGAGAGAGGGAGGGAGAAGAAGGGATATGGGAAGAGGGGAAGAAGAGAGAGAGAGAGAGAGGTAACTAGGAGGGGGAAGGAGAGTGGAATAGGGGAAGAAGGAGAGAGAGAGGGATGAATTTAGGAGGAGAGAGAGAGAGAG